>OY740768.1:137180937-137780937 GCA_963513935.1 Aphrophora alni
CATGCACTAACACATTTAATACAATAACAATTACATATTTGAAATTGCAAAACTAATTTTGTATTGTCATATTTTTATTTGTTTATTTTTTATGTTATAATTTTTAGCTTTTGATAACATAATTATTTTATTTATTAGAATTATGATATTAAAGATTATTATTATTACTTGTTATATTGTTTACTAAAAAATCTGCTCTTGATTTTGGGGACATCCTTTCATTTTTAATGTTACTTAAGAAGGTTAAAAGAATATCAATAGCATCATTTATTGTCAAGTTCAATTCAAAAAGATTATATCTATTTTTCCATGTTGTAGAAAGAGTGGGCTGTAGTTTATAATAATACAAAAAAAAACTGTCTGTTAATGTGTATATATACTCAATTTGTTATTAGTACTTAGTAGCTATTTATAGTTTAACAGATATTAATCTTTATATTACAAAAACAACTGTTCAGTTCCTCATAAACTGTAAAATAAATCATAATAATTATAGATCAAATAACAATACACATGTAAAAATACAGGAACAGAGTTATTTATCTGAGGTCTAATACTAAAGGATAAAAACACCCTAACAAATTGCACTTATGTGCAAAAATTCCTCCAAATTTGACTAGTTCTTTAGACTATATGCATACAAAAACTAAGTATTTGATTTTTAGAGTTTGTTGTAAATTTTTAGCTATTTTTTTTTCCATCCTCTAAGTGATAAGTTTAGTACTACCCAGAAATAAAACGAGTATATTGGAAAACCCTTAGGATTGTTGCTTTGGGGACTCAAGGATGGCATTTCATTGCTTCATTTCTATATAAACCCACGATCTTCATTTATGACTTGTCTAAGTGCCAGTGCCATGTTGTTGGATTAAACTGATCTGCGCCAAAAATTTAAAACATTTGATTTAGTAAATTCTCAAAATTACTTGTTAATTTCACTTTTCCAGAAATCATTTGTCACTTTTAAAACTTTTTCTAAACAAGAATCACTACGTACATTTGTTTAAATGATATTGTCAAAATATGAAACTTACGTTATTAATACATCTTCTGATTTGAAACCATCGTATTCTGTAACTTTTCTAAGTTCATTCAGATCTAGTGTTGGCGAACCACAAACCAACATTTCCACTTCTTCTGGCCTTAACATCTGAAATTTAAGGATTTTTATTTTCAATAAAAAGTAACAAATTGTTAACACAAAATTTGTTATTTACAAAATATTGTTTCCCATAACCCTATCTAATTATGGTTCTATCAACAGAGTTAGTTGTTGACACAACATGCATTGTACGTTGGTTTTATTATGTATATTATTGTTATAGCAATTTAGGTTTGTGTGAATGCCATAAAATTTGTTAGTCTTCAAATGTATAGCATAATTATTTACTCTTTAAAGATTGTGTTCTTAAAAATAATGTAAATTAAAATTATTATTTGAACTTCTTTTATAGACTTTTTTGATTACGTTCATTTTGGTATAAATTTATATTATTTATTGTTATAAATTGTCGATAAAATTACACCACATAACCTTAAATAAATGTTATCTTCTTAATACCCTAAGGGTTCTTGAAATATTATTCTAGGCAAAAATGTGACTCACATCTAAGTTGAACATTAAAAAGAATATGTTATTTCTGGTACACGGTTGATTATATGTAGTGTTGCTTAGTTATGCTCCTAAGCTTCAGAGTATGATTTTTTGGGTTAAAAGAAAGAAAGTGGTTCCTATAAAACATATGTTAGAAAACGATTAGTTTCCTATCTAAATATTAGAATATGTTGTGTTTCTATGTAATTTATTTCAAATTGAAGGACATCTTACATTTATTTATCAATAACTTGGTTATCTTTTGACATACAGATGAAATTTAAAGAGTTTTGTTTGTTGTTAAAAGAAGAAACGTTTTGTCTCCGAGTATGGTTTTTTGAGATATTCAACATTAAAAATTTCTAACAGCTGCCATTTTGAAAATATTCAAAGTAAATTTTTTGTTTTTTGAAAAAGTAAACATAAAAAATCTGTATATACCAAATAAAAACTCAATATATTATATAAGATGAAACCATGCTTCATCAGAGTAGAAAACATAATTCAATACCGTTACGAATAAAATGCAAAAACTATTAACAGTAATCTAGTCTTTTTTTCCCTATCAGGTTCTTGAAGCTCATGCACAACGTGAATCCGATACGGAAGGAGTTTGTGGCTCTGGAAAACTCCTGTAAGCCATTCCGGTTTGCTGACACAGTTTTCGTACCGACTTTCTTGGTAAACGTAGCAAGGATGAGTGGATATTTTACAATGAGGCATCACTTAACACCGATGGTCGGCCAGAATGTTCACGATCATTCACCCTACCACTATTTCTAAATTGAGTGACTATGTTTGAAATCGTTGATTTATTAGGCACCCTTGTTTCAGGAAAAAATACCTTAAAGTCATCCTGACATTTTTAAAATGGTTGCGATTTAAAATAACTTTCAAGAATGAACGCAAGTTCAGCCTGTGAAAAACGCATGTTTGTCCGCACACAGCAAACTCACCACTGACATAAAAAAGAAGGAATATTGCTTGAGTATCATATGCTATAAGTCTCCCACAAGATCATCCATTGCCAAGCACTCCCGTCAGCTAGAAACTGAATTTCCCGCCACACAATGTTTTCAAATTTAGGGTTGCGTAACTTCTAAATGCGAAAACACCAAAATGTATGTGTTGTTCTGTATTAATTTGTTTTGATTTGAATCTAGCAACAATAAACTTACCTTAAGGATAAATTTACTTTAACTTACTATGAGAGCGTTAGACGCACAGACACTATGAAATCCCAAGTAAAATGCTCTGAACTGTTCATATATTGCTGTGTTCAGAACCCAATCTAAATAAAGCACAACATATTCATCTCTGTTCTCATTTGTTACTGAAATATTTTCTCCTTCAGGCTTCAACATGAATGTTTTTACATCTCCATATTCTTCTAAAGAAACCTGAAAAATTGTACAAGTATTTATTTTAATGTTACATAGAAATAAGATTTTTCTAATTTCTTTAAACTAAATAATATAAATATATGTTTATTTATGAAAAATGAATTTTTATTACGACGTACTTCATATATATATATATATATATATATATATATATATATATATCAATTTAAATTCACACTTATAAAACTTACTTTAATCATCACCTTACTCTTTGAACGTACATCTTAAAAACAAGCTAAAATAAAAATTGTGAATACAATCTTTGGCCATGATAATGGTAATCCAATACTGAATGATTTCTAAAATTTTAAATTACCATAAAGGGCATAAAATAATGACCTTATTACTTTAATAGCATTGGAGTCGAAAAAAACAAGAGTTGGTCAAAAGAGACCGGTTAGGAAAGATGAAAGCAAGGGATCTAACCCAAGGCTATATGAAAAAGCAGATCCAGTTAGGATGCCTCAGGATTGCCAATCCTATACCCCCATAGTGAGCCTCTGAGGGTGCAATTCAGAGTGAATTATATAAGTTTTTTTTATTTTTATTATTTTTTTTAATTCAGTAATTATTAGTGAACAAATAATATAAACATAAAAAGGAAGATATATGGACCTGTAGGACAAGATGATATCTGAAGAATAAAATATAATGCAAAGATGGATGAATTAATTGAAGATTGAGATTTAATTAAATTTGTGAAGGGTCAGAGTATTAAGAGGTTTTGTGGAGAAATTGACAGATGCCTAGCTGCTCACAAGAATATTGAGGTAATTGATTTATCCCATAAGAAGAAATGCAGACAAGACTTAGTGTATGGATATTGCTGCAGCCCTTAGCGCTCTGAAAATTAAATCATTTGAGAGACGAATTGCAAACAGTGGAGAATGGAGGCTGCAGAGGCAGTCAGGGGTGTAGAGCCAGAGCACAAGAAGAGAGAACTGTTATTAAACAATTTTTTGAAGGAGAGGTGGAAAGTATTCAAAAGACAAAGGGAGACATCCAATCTTCCCAATAGTGTGATATTCTTACTCACTAAAAACCCACCTTCCTTCATGTTAATACCCCAATCGCATAAGACAAGGATTCAGGAATGGTTTTTCATGTGCCAAGCTGGTAAGCTCTTTCTATGGACATGTCTAAAAAATATAGTGACAAAGAGCAGAATTTTATGTAATGCTCGAAGAGCGGGGCAAATCACCAACTGGGACAGAGTCCAGGTAAGGTTAACCTCATGACAGATCATGCAGGATCCCTGATTGGAGTGTTGTAGAGGTGAAGAAGGGATTCACCTTTCAAACACCTTGTTAGTTATTTTAACCACTTCGTGGTTTAAGTCGAGATGTTTTGTTGACAACATTTGTACAAAAATGAAATAACCCAAGATATTATGGACAATATTGAAATAGCCGTTCTCATTTGGATTTGTTTTATAATAAATGTTCAAAATGACTTCCTCCGTTTGCAATGCGGATTCGGTCACGTTTCATAACATTTGTAACCACTTTTCAGTGTTTACACAGTAATATTTGAAATCTTACTTTGAATTTTATCCTTCAATTCGTCAAGTCTATGAGGATTGTTTTGAAAAACTTTACTTTTTAAATGTCCCCAAAGGAAAAAGTCTGCAGGAGTAAGATCTGGGGATATTAGAAGCCCAATCCTTTTGATATCAGACGATGACCAAAAAATTCCCTATATGCCGAACTTACCACGGTCTCCCTTACAAACGTGAGTAGTTAAAAACCACCACACAAAGGACGGCAAGCAATGCATATTATTCTTTAATGTAATAACTGTTAAACATAGATATTTTATATTATGTAATAAAGTCATATATTTAACAGTAGTTAGAAAATTTGTATATACTATAAATAGCCAATACCAAAATTCCAAAGTTATAATATCGTACTAGCAGAACATATAAATCACCCAATTAAATACATTTCTTATCACCAACTAAGAACATAACCCATTTCATCAAAACACATACCACAGTAGATATAAATATCATTCATATTTTTATCTCCATATAATATAATTTGTGCAACATGAACAGAAATAGAATTCACATTATATGTCATGAGTTGTAAAGTAAAGGAAAGAAAAAGAACTATCACATGGGAGAGAAAAGGAAATCTCTACCATTAAAGGGAAAAAAGTAGGTTTTGGAATATTATATTCAAAACATCCAAAGGCAGCATCATTGTTATAGATCTAGGAATTTAAGGTTTTAATTAATTATTTCAGTTATAAAGAAAACAGCCAAGTAACTAAAAATATAAGATTTGAGCTTAGAACATTGGTGAGTGGAATATATAACTTTGTTTATCCCTCCAAGGAATTGATTCAACATTATAAATTCACCTTTCATTGAGATTATATTCACCCAAAAATAACCAATTAAAATTACAAATCTCTCAAAATTCATTAAACATTTTAACAAATAACATATTCATGTTAGGCCATATTAACAACTTAAAACTGTTAACAAAAGAACTTTACAATACCATTTTTGTAAGACACAATCCACCATAACTTTGTATCATATTCATCCATTTCACCTATTACTTATCTACTTCCATAACAACACACCTTTCATTAGATATATCACAAATCCTAATTGTTTAGATTAAATTTTTATAGTTTTAATTTATGTTGTGCACCCAAAAGTGTTGTAAAAATAGCCAAGGGAAGAGTTTGAGACTATTGGATTTTCTGAACCCAAGATTAAGAGGATACTCATTTTGTATATTTTTTTATTTGAATAATTCTAAAATAATAATTTTAAATAAATAATCTTGTTAAAAGATATACATCTTTTATGATATATAATTTTAAAATATTAATTTTATTTTGGATTTCATGTTTGTATCAGTTGTTAAAAATTAAAACCAAAATTCACAACTTCTCTTTAATTTAGATTTACAAGGAAAACAAAATTATAGGAATAAAATATTATACTAGATCAATATTAGATTTTAAAGCTTCAAAATTAAATTTGGAGTAATTACAAGTAAAAAGTCTTAATTTGACTTACTTAAGAGGGAAAATCTTGAATGGCCTACATTCAACACTCAGACATTACCAATGTAATTAGTAAAACTTTTATCTGTAGTTTACCTGTACCATAACATAATAATATAAGCTTAATTAATTCCTTTTACTAGTAAACATTAAATTAGGTAACATAACATAACTTTAAAATTGCAATCCAACAATATTGAAAAGTATGACAGAACATTATTTTGTTGTGAAAAATATGGAGATTTAATATTTTAAATTAATTTAATAGATAAGAAACTACAGATGTTGTAAAATACCTGAAAACTCATGCACATATCTTCTTCAACGTTTCCTTCATATGCAAGTAGTTCTGATAAACCTCTCGCAACATCCTGCAAAATATAAACCCGCTTTCTTTATTCACATCATAAATTGAAGTCGCAAATTTAATATATTTAAACTAATTTTAAATTGTGGGGATCGTCATGGTAAGACCTAAGTCTGGAACCATTATCATAGTTCTTACAGTCCATGAAACTTAGATGTGCTAGTGGGGTCATCACTCCCTACCACTCAAGGCTGCTATAGGTAAAAACCTAAAACATCAAACTTTTCTCACTTCCAACAAAATTCCTGGAAAATGACAAAATGTAATGTCTCGTGCTCAGATTATGAGTTGGCTTGCCTTTGATCATTAGTTATGTTTTTTCCCAGTAAACAAGTTTAGGAAACCATTAATGATCAGGAAATATAAGTTTGATTGATGTTTTCAAGCAGCTGTTTAAAATGGCCTAGTAAATTATGAATCTTCTAAATTGTGGAATGAAATATTGCCGTCCACTGACACAGCTGAAATACATAACCTATATAACACATTTTAGAGGACTTTCAAATAATTATTTATACATATATGTGTGTCAGTAATTTGTACAACACACAAATGATTTATACAAATTTATGATGACTTTCATAATTTGTATATAACACACACACACACACACACACACGCATGCATGTGCACGCGTGCAGTATAATAGTATTAATTAATATGAAAAAAAATTGTTTTGTGAAATCAAAAATTGACTTTTATTAGCCTAATTGTACCATTTATTTTTCTTATAAAAACTAGAACCTTTTACATTGTCAAACACTCTTTTTCAGTATATCTTGACATTTTTAGTAATTAATTTAGCCATTAGCATTAAAAAAAGTATAGTAATAAATAAGATAATAAAACATCATTAATGTTTCGAAGTGATGAATATACCACAACAAATTAGTAAGAACAAAATTTCCTAAATCAAAATTATAATATTCCCATTCCTTGCTGTTTCTGCTGAACATAGGTCTTATTTTATACCATAATAATCTCAGAAGTAGATGACTAACAGTAACAAACAAAAAATTAAGTAAACCTGGAATACATATAACCTGGAAAATGTAAAATTTTTAGTCTAACTTTAAGATAGTTTTTAAATGATGGAGTTATAACATAATTAGACATAATGTTTACAATTAAGCTTGATACAAAAAATGCTTATAATTTATCTTCATTTTATGGTTCTTACATGAAGAAATTTAAAGTTAATAATTTCCAAGAAATTAAAATGTTCAT
The DNA here is from genome assembly GCA_963513935.1 of Aphrophora alni. Lineage (NCBI taxonomy): Eukaryota > Metazoa > Arthropoda > Insecta > Hemiptera > Aphrophoridae > Aphrophora > Aphrophora alni. The sequence continues at coordinate 137,188,556 of OY740768.1, forward strand.
ACGTTTTACATATATTTTAAAACTTATTATTAATTAATGTATTTACTTACTGGCATAATCTCTGCTAAGTCATCAATTGTAGGTTTAACCACAACTCCCACATTACTAGTGTCCAGGGGGACAACCGGTGGGGAAAGTAGTTTCCTGTAGCAAATGGAAGGGAAATGTAAATCAAGGATGATAGAGTTGTAAACTGCTAAACCCATCAACACTCCAATCAAGTTGTACTCTCTTAGATTTCCTTCTTGGTCTGTGCTGAACCAGTAACATCTAGAATGTGGATGGTATACAAACATTCCATAGTCCGGATGGAAAATCTGTCTGATAAGAAGAAGAAACCATTCTTTTGTCAATCCTCCCATATCTAGTCCTGGTTCTCCTACAAATGAAACCTTTAACTTCTTTTTCAGGTCTTTTTGTTTACTAGCAATCTAAAACACAGACCCAGAGATATTAATAATGAATATAACTCTAATATAATATCCAATGACCCTTGTGGTTATATGAAATAAATAATTGTTAAACCACAAATGTAACACTAACACAATTTATGTGGAAATTTACAAAACACAATTAAGGAATGATTTTGAACGATAGACTTCCAAGATTACAAACATCATTATGATCTTGTTCTTCGGTGTTCGACCTCGTCAATATTGTCTGCACGTTGTGTACAGCCGACGTTTCAGGCACTTTACAGATATCCATTCTCAAGGCTTAACAAATGTCAAGTGAATGTTAAATGTCAAATTTTAAGCCTTGAGAATGGACATCTGTAAAGTGCCCGAAACATCGGCTGTACTCAATGTGCAGACAATATTGACGCGGTCGAACCCCGAAGAACACGATCATAATGACAATTAAGGAATATTTATTAAACCCTTATGTACATTTCGGTATCATAGCTACCATCCTTAAAGAGATGTCCTCTTGGCAATGTCCTTTGGTTGCATTGCTGCATTAAACGTTTGAGTTGTCGTGATAAAGATATATATAGAATATATAAAATACAATGCAATACAAAATAATATGCATATACTGTACTCTAACATACATATAATACAAGTAATATAAATAAGATATACCTAATTATAAAAACTATTTCACATCAATCACACAATAAACATCTATTTAAAGACCAAGGTACTCCTCACCGAGTAATATGCCCGCTTTACAAGGAAAGCCTTAAGTTATTTTTAAAGCCTTTGATGCTAGGCACTTCCTTTATATTATCTTGCAACTTGTACAATTTGAGACCAGAATAGCGCACCCCGTCCTTGAAACTTTGATCTATGTACTGGGTATTAAAGCATTTGCCGTCTTATAGAATATCCATGTTTGTGCTGATTGACACTCATTTAATTACTTCTAAAAAAAAGAGCAGGACATTCAGGATGTATATACAGGGAATAGTTAAAAATTTTAATTTCGTAAATGAATTTCTGCAAGATTGCCTACCTTTAAATTACAAATTATTCTTATAATTCTCTTTTGAATAGAAAAGATGTTTGCAGACTCTACCGAGTTCCCCCAAAGAGCAACACCATATATGAGGTGAGAGTACACATATGCAAAATATACTGTTTTAATTGTATCCAGACTGGAAATGCTTGATATAGTACGTAGTGGAAAACAAGCTGAATTAAGTTTATTTGAAATAAAGGTAATATGTGATTTCCAGTTTATATTTTCATCATTAACCACTTCCAGAAATTTTGATGAGGCTATACTTGGTTCTAAATGGTTAATTAAATTTTATGTTTTAATTGTTTACAATTGAACTACATTAACCGAGTTTTATTTTTATTCAGTTTTAGACCATTTACTAAAAACCAATTTTCTGCCATTATCAGTAATAAAGTAACTGACTTTTCTAGATTAATATTATTCTTCTCAAAAACCGTTAAAGTTATGTCATCAGCAAACAGGACAGTTTTTGCTTCCCCAATATTATAAGGTATTTACGTAGACCAAAAACAATAAAGGACCCAATATTGTTCCTTGGGAGATACCTTGAGAATTTACTTCCCAAGAAGAGCATCTAAGAGTCTGTATAGACTACTCTTTGGATAATTACCCTTCTGTTTCATCAATTGAAACTCTTAAAATACATATTTTTACATGTGAGTGATTATTTCTTGCCTTTTGTTTTTCTATTTCTACTTAAAAATCAGAATTATAAAATAAACCTAGCTTAAAATTAAGAAACAGTCCAATTAATTATATATATATATATATATATATATATATATATATAAAGGATATATTTTCATAACCTTATTATCTGAGGTAAATTAAATTTTGCTGTACCTAGTTCCTTCAATTATTAAAACCAAACTGAAAATAAACTACAATATAATTGCAACAGCAACTAATACTGTACCATTTAGCCATACGTGCTACAAAGGTATGCACAAGATTTATATCCCATAAATATTCCATTTAACACTATTAAAAAATTAATACTAAAAAAACTACTCTTTATACTTCCAGGTGACTCGATTTCTTAAAATTGAATAATTTACAATTACAAGAAAATTTCTCTTAGACATGTAAGTAAACTTACTTGCGGTAATCATTCAAAGTGATATCATTATTTTTCTTGTTTTATTATACAATAGCTGTTTCAAGATAATAAATCTCATCTACAGCTACCCATCAAGGTCAATAGAATTAAACAAAACCATGTGCATAACAAACATAATCCATAAACCACATTCAAATATATCGATGTGGCCACTTAATATCAATTAACAAACACACTTGGTTATATTTAGTCCATTGTTAATATTCAAATTTATAATGAGGAAATCATAAATATGCTGACCTCGTTTAAAGAATCACAAACAAGGTGTGATCTCCGAACTTGAATGTTAAGGAAGAAGATATCAATCTGAGGAACTTGATGCCTTGCTACTTTAGCCACTAATGAACGACGAGCAGTTAAAATCATTTGTTGTTCAGAGTCCTAAAGTGAAATACAAACATAAATAAAAGTATTGAATAAATACATAAATTAATGTACAAACATAGATATGAAAATAGTAAAATACACTTTTTTTATTTAAATATTTACTTTTACCAGAAAATACAAATTCAAAAACAATACAAATATGTGGGGGGGGGAATTTACAAAGATTCTTCATCCAAGTGTAGGACCAAGTAACAAACAGTCACACTTTTACTAAATATAAACTTACTGCACTAATCCAAATAAACTCAACAATAATAAACAGTAATAATAATTATAATTTAAGTAATGTTAGTAGAATATAAAAATAGTAGCTAGATGTTTAGAAAATGTCTCTATTAAGAAAAGAAAGAGAGAGAGAGAGAGAGAGAGAGAGAGAGAGAGAGAGAGAGAGAGAGAGAGAGAGAGAGAGAGAGAGAGAGAGAGAGATTAAGAATTTTAGTAATTACCAAACATTTAAAAAGAATAAGCAAATATAGATAAAACCAATAATGAAAATACAATTTTATTTACTAGATGAAATTTAGATAATTTAGAATTGGTAAATTATTCAGCAGTGAATGTTAACAATAAAGGCAAGTAATCAAATTAGTAAACATTCCAGTAATGGAACAATGGTCTTGCCTTGTTTTAGTTATGTGAGTATAGCTAATACCCCATAACCTGGTCTCTGATGCAGATAACCACTAACGAGCTTTTGGCCTGTAAACATTAACACTCAGCCTATAATAAAATACCGGTATCTGAAGATATATTCAGTCAAAGTCCGTGTACAAATTTAAAGGCAACATATATTAATGTTGATTAATCTATGTTTAAAATGTCCAAAATTCATAGTTTATTTTAGAGTATTAGTGTTGGAGTTCTGTAATGATTTTTCTTTTGTTATTTTGGAGGTACACCAACAATTTGAATGTATAGTTAATGAATGCTTATTAATACAATTTCAAGATTCTCTTGATTATTGTTCTCTGCATAAAAAGACAGAAGGCAATCAGAACCTTGTTTTTGTGAGCAATTGTGTTTGTAATTAATTTAATGAGCTCAAATAAAATATCTTAAGTAGTTTTATTATCCATGTTGAATATTAGTAATAATATTCTCACACTCAAGATAGTTTTCAATGTGCACTTTAATAAACTTTATGAGTATTTTGAAGACAGTAACCAAAAACAAATTTTCTAAAATTACCAATAAAAGATCGTAACTCTGATTTATAAACTAAAATAACCTTGGTTGTTTTGAAAATGTTGGGAAATTCCCTGTATCGAATAATTTGTTTTAATACATACTAGAGTGATAAAATTACCATTTTTATGTTACTTTTTATTTGTTACATGGAGGCAGAGATCTAGCCTGGTACAAATCTAATTTTCATATTTATAAACTATATCCAAAATTTATTTTTCAACGATAAACCGCTGCACAAAAATCTAATCTGTAGCCTACACCTCTGTGTGTCCATTATGCTCCTACAAAGGAAGAAGAACTTATTTGAAATAGATAACATTTCACTAATTGTGTGTCTAAAACACAATGCTATGATTTAAGTGTAAACATTCTCTATAATAAGCCACAAAGAAAATGTAGGTACGAATTATGTTCAATAGCATTTCAATTTGATTTTCATGAAAAATAGAGATCAGTGTAAAGTTATCAAATACTAAATTAGTTTATAAAATGTAACAATTGATATTTTATGTCTATACAGTTTAGGTTAGACGTCAATCACATTTTAATACAAGTAAAAATTCAATAAAAATGTGACAAATATTGAAATATGATTTACAACCAGTAATATTAGCTGTAGAGTTGCAATATATATATTCTCTCCTAATCATCTGTACCGAATTCATTATATCATTTACAAGATTGACAATGAAAATATTCCTACCACTTAACGATGGGAAAATGGCTCAATTAATTATTAAATAAAATTGTATTTTCCGTCATCAAAATTAATGTTTCAAAAATAATAAAGTTCCATTTCAACTCATCACAAATTATGCTTCAACAAATATTTTTTTTCAACCTACCATAGGCTATATTTTATGTCAAAAAAATGTCTGTAACTATACAATTTCAAAATTCATCTGTATAAAGAATAGGAAAACAACCATTTTATTTTATTTTTTGAATTGTTTCATAAAAATGAATTACAGCACTGTTTTGGGATACTGAAGATTATTTAATATTATTTTGTGAATATTTTTAAGTATAGATGGGCTTCATGGAGATCATTGTGCCAAGAAATTACGTTTATCATTTCCTACGTCTGCTAATAATAGTTAAAACATAATTGAATGAATTCTTCTTAATGATGTAGTAAAGTTAGTTTTGTTCATTTTGTATTTATTATAAATTATAGAATGATATTTGTATGTGCACAAATCTATACAGTTATGACATACCTTTGTTAGAATAATCCGTTTAGCAACTATGCTTAACATAAATGGATATTGACAATATGCAAATTGTCCCGGCCTTTGTGGATTTTGCCAGTTAAAGTAATCTTGCATGAGATCCATATGGTCGAGTGCGGAATTATAGAATTCTGTATAATCGAGCAATGGTGGATTGGTACCATTGTTTGCAGCATCTTTAAATAAAAAAATTACAATATATTTAGTAATAGTATCAATTTTTACAGATAATAAAATAAAAACTGTAATTGAAATTAATCCTAGACCATTAAACAACGTGTAATCATTTTTATTGTATACTCTTACATACATGCTTCTTTCTAACATAACAATTTTTATGTTATTCTAGATTTGAAATTTGACAGTGATTGATATATTACTTATCTTTGAATGAAAAATATATATTTTTTAAGGAAATATATAAAATATTTTTCATAATCATATTCAAGCGTGCAGGAAATCTATTCCAATTCAATATGAAAGCACCCAATAGAAATACTTTGGCAATTCATTGTTATTGGATTTTTTGATTAGTTCAAAGGTTACTTTAACTAACATCCCCCCCCCTTAAAAGAAAGTACACCAACAGTCTGTCACAAACAACAGTGACTTATACAACACAAATTTCCTATGTTCTATCATACAGACTGTCGTCATTACGTATTTGTAATGTTAACACTCCTCACACACTAATGTCAAATTTATAGTTATTATTATATTTCTCTCAGAGTTTAGTTTTTATTTCGAAATTCTCACCTTTGAATATATTGAAAACTTTGTCAATGTTACATGCATTTGTTTTTAAGAGTGTGGTTGTTGAGACAAAGACAATGCAGTTTTAATGTATATGTTTAATATTGTCTATTTGGTTTTAAGTTTGTGTTAAACTATAGATTGTGTGAAAATTATTATATATTTATCAATATTTACACAATATATATTTTTACATTTACACAATATAAATTTATATTGTGTAGTATATTCACAGTTTTACTAATCATTTTGGCATTTTTATAATAGAATTTTGTAAACTTTTTGTCAGTGGCTTTCTTATTTAATATTCATTCCTCCTGTTATATACCTTGTAACTTTTTTATATTTGATGAATCTATTGTTTGACGGTTTCCTTTCATTTTATTAACATTCTCATTAGTCCTAATTTAGTTTGTTTAAATGTAGCAATTTTATTTTCAAAAACCAATGGCATCAATTAGTAATTATAAATTATTATTATTACACTCTTTTTTATTTTCCTACTGCAACATCTATTCTGGTTTTGAAGTTATTTTCCAATGATGGATTTTTCATTATTAATATTGTTTCATTTCTGCATATAATAGACATTGTTTCAAGAGCTTAAATCAAATCTTGTTATCATGTGTCAAAATTTCGTGTATTAATTTTTATATACACAAATGATGGCCAATGTCCAATATTACCAACATCTATGTTCCTATAGGGCCATTGATAAAAAAAATATGGAGATGGAAAAAAATTCACCAGGTGTGTACATTTAGGGAGTGTGAAACTTGTGAACAATAGTCAATATTTGTGTTGCCTGTAATTCATTTTCTTCCATACACAACAGAGAATATCAGGAATTACCAACTCTGCTGCTTCTATTGTACTCTGTTATAAGTGTTGAATGTTATAAATTGATTCAGTGTATACTTTTCCTTCACAAAACTTCAGAACTAAAACATGGTGTTAGGTCCGAAAATCACGGAGCTCATGGATTCCATCACCCATTTCAATTCAAAGCTATAAAAAGGTCCATTCAAAAAACTAACAACATTGGCAGAGTTTTGTTGGAACATCAAATTGTCATAATTGATTTAAGGTAAGGCAGTTGAGACAGTTATTTGATTTGATTGTGGATTTTTAAAAACTGACCAATCAGATTATCTTTAGCCATGTTAATTTTAGGGCCTTCATGGTCATGTCAGTAATGATATGGAAACATACATCAACTCGTCCAAATTCTTACATTGTGCCTATGAACATGTGCTGAAAGCAAAAGGTTTCATCACTGAAAACTATATTATCTAGCGCCTGTTCATCTCTGTCAATTTCATTCATGAGACCATTTAGATTTGATTTTTCTCTTAAAATTTCATAAAAAAATTACTACAGTAGAACCTCGATAGCAAGACTCTCAAGGGGATTTGGGAACCAGTCTTGTTATCGAGGGACTCTTCTAGTTGATGGGGTGTTGCTATCAAGGTTATGTTACTATCAAGGTCACTGTTTTTTCTGAGCCCCTTTATAGGAACTGCATTTTGAATTAACCCTTACTAGCACTTTTGTTTCAAAAAGTATATTTTATTATTATTGTAAAAAGTGTGTACTGTAATGAAGGGGAGGAAGCTGAGTTTTCATGTTTAGACCTGAGCGTAAGACATAGTTTCCTTCAAAACATCATGGGAATTATGCGCTTGGAAGGGTGAAGTCGTGCTATAAAGGTTCGCTGTGTAAAACGACTTACTACTGAGGATGAACTTTTGCTATAAAGGTCCGGTTTTGCAAAAAGACGTGCTACAGAGGGTTAGAGCAAAGATCTGAATGGGGACAAAAATCTGTGCTATTGACGTTCTAAAAATAATAATAGTCATGCTATAGAATTATTTTTAACATTAAGTGTTATGGCAATCCCAGGGGGATTAGAAATATGCACTTATTATCAAGTAAGTCGTGTTATTAAGGGTCGTATTAGCGAGTTTGTACTGTATGAACAAACTAACGCAACTGCTGTTCATGACCAATTTAAAAAACAAAGCTTTATACAATGTTATTCTAATTTCCAATATAATACAAAACAAAACACAAAATCAGTTTTAAATATTGCTTTGAGTGTTAAGAATAATCAATACAATAATGAGATATTGTCTCCTTTGTAAAGTTTACCTTTCCTAAAATGAGTCAATATTTACAAATTATCATATAAGAGTTAATCAATATTCAACTTACTTATTAATGCTAATGTTTTCGTACCCATCGGAATCCACCAACGGCTCTTAGATAGAGGTGGAAGTGTTTTATCTGTAGGAGGAAATTGTCTAATAGTGATAAACTGGATGATGTATCGCACTATTGATCTCAGCTTCTCAACTTCAAGCCTGTTAAGAAACCACTTACTCTAAAGATCAATAAAATAAATATATGAAGAAATGTGAGGTTTACTTTACACACTCTGAGTACAATAGCAACTATTCTTCCATCTTGTAGTGTGAAAGTGCTACTTGGGCCATTTGTAGCCAAGTACTTATATAGGCTAATATTATCATAAATATGAATAAGAAAAATTCTAGAAATTCTCTTAGCTCTATAAAAAATTGATTTCATTGTATGATGAATTAGAATATACTAACAGATAAATATTTACCTTTTTGGTTTATATTGCTTAATTGGGGGGGGGGAGAGAAGAAGAAAGAATTGTCAAACCTTTAAAACTTAAAAGTTATCCACCGTAACAAAAACAATGATGTTATCTTCCACAACCTAAATTAATTCCATTAAAATTAGAAATTTAATTATTTATTGTTCAATTCTGATAAATTCTCTTTTACCGAATGATGGAAACAAACTGACTCCAGAATTGTATTATATTTTAATTAAACAATGAACAATACAATTTGTATTAAAAATGACAAATTTAATTCATTTTTCCATTACTTTATAACAAAGTTGTATTATGAATAATAATAATAATATATTTGACACTTTAACACATTTATTTATTAAGAAATGAATTGATAGTCAATTTGAATTTATTTACTTTAAATATTTTCTTGTAATTTAGTAAATTAAAAATATTATGCTTTTAAACATTAATGAATGTGTGTATTAGCAATGTATAAAGTTTTGAACAAGTACCATAAAACAAATTTCCACAATTTTAATAACAATATCATATTTTTATTAATTTTTCAAAACAACTTATTCCTTAATACCTATTTCAAAATTATATTCTAAATTGTATACTAAGTGGTTACTATAAATTTAGCATTGCCATTACTAGGATGAATTTACAGCAACAACATTAATAGTTTCTTGAAATAAATGTATATTTAAAATTAAACCTTGATTTCAGTTTAAAATCACAATGACCTAGTTATCATAATGTTGTTGAATTCCAGTTATTTCTAGCCTTGCAATTTAATGTTACATAAACAACAGTCAGCAGTTCAGATTTCAGCAACAACGGAAGGCAAATAGCTCTTCAGTGGTGTTCAAAATGTTGTATGTTAAAGGTGTTATTGTGTTTAATCTAGTGACGATAGTGTTTACTTCTCCAATTTTAGATACTTTTGATCAAGAAAATGTAATTCAAGACAATGAAGTTGTAACCGCTTTGGACAAGGAACTTTTGCGTTCGAAAAAATCTCTGGAAATTAAAGAAACCAAACCTCAAATTACAAACCAAGAAGAGCGTCTACCTTATCAAGAGGGAATTATACATGATATAAGTAAGAAATCTGAGAATAATTTAATAAAACACAATAAACTAGTTACAAAAATAAATGGTGGCTATCAGAATATTGAAAAATTAGATGATAAATTTAAAAATATTGAAAAATTAGATGATAAATTTAAAAATATTGAAAGTAAAGCGTTTAAAGTTAAATATGAGAAGAAAGAAGAGAAACTGGAGAATATGGAAAGAAAAGCCTTCAATGAAAAAGAAAAAAATACACCATATAATATGGAAGAGAGAAATAATCTAATGAAAAACATCATTGAACAACCAACAAATAGTATCGACACAATTATTGAAGACAGTAATTTATCAAAAGAAGAAGATTTACAACGAAATCCTCGACAATTTAATGGAATGATTAACCCAATGACTCCAGTTCAAATGGACAGTAGATTTGGCCCTTTCAATGATGGGGGTTTTAATTATGTTCAAGTGAGTCCAGATCAAATTGGTAATTACATGAGACAAGGATTAGCAATTAACGAAGATTTTAATAAAAAGATAACAGGGCAAGGATCTACTAATGTTGCAGACGGCCAGACCAGAAATCCAATATTTTCAACACCAGTTCCTGTTTACCAATATGGATTACCTCAACAACAGAATCACCACCAACCAGTAATCGTTATTCAACCCATTGTAATTCCAGCACACAAAGAAGAAGATAAGAAATGTCCTACTTTATCTCTTCCCATCATTAAAGATAAACATACCCATATACAATTACCTTCTTTATCGGTAGAAAAACCAGGTTCGACAGGTTTATTAGGTCTGTTAAACAATCCTCTTATTCCATCTTTGTTAACAACACTTCTACCGGCTCTCATACCACTTTTAACTAAAAAGAAAGACGAAAAGAAGAAACCTATTATTTACCTCAGTAAACAATTCCTAATTAACCCTAACGTTGTACCTTCTATAACTATACCTGGCATTACACCACTTCCAAAAATAACAGGAGGTACTACTGATCTTTCTCTTGGAAAACCAACGTTCAAAGAAGTGGAAACTTTCCTCGGTGATTTAATGAATTCATCTGAAAATAAAACATCTGTGACTCAGGAATATTTAAGAGCTGCCATTGAAAATGAAGAAATTCATTTAGCAAATCTTCAAAATGGAACAATAGATCCAATGGTTGGATATACTAAAGCAAATATACCTGCCAATTTCAAAGGGAGACTTCTTAAAAGGGTAGCAGAACTTGACGCAGAGGTTGGAACAGTAACTGCGAAACTTTCTGAGCTAACAAGTCAGCAAAGATTAGCCCATGCCATTGCTGCCACTATAGGATAATCATTTCAAAGGCTTTTACTTAAAATTTATTACCAGGTACATATTTATTTCCTAAATTTAAAAAAAGAAAAAGTTATATATTGTTATATTTAAATTATCATATTTTGGTACTGTTTATGCCATTATTTTCTATAAAATAAATTTTATAATTTTTTTAGACCTAAAAATCTTTAGTTAAATTGTAAAAGTACAACTGTGAGAATAAAATTGTAAATTTGTACGTTTTATTTAAATTTTATTATGTTTGTATTTTATTAAATGCTGACTCATTTTATAAGTATTTTGATTTTTATTAATATTAAAGTAATTTTTACTTAATATTTAAATATTTAGTCTCCTTAATATAATTATTATCAACATATTGAAAAAAGCTTTCTACATTTTTCTAATTAAAACTGAGTTTTATGCTTATAAAATAACATAAGTATTTTTCATTAATATCACCACTTTATAACCAATGGACAAAATAAACCAAATATATTTTATATAATAATTTCATTAAACTATACTATCAAATTTTGCTGAAAAACTGTTCAACTGCTATTGAGCACTTAAAAAAAAAAAATATTTTGAAGTTTTAACCTTTTTAATTGTTTTTAAAACAACATAATCTGGTAACATTAAATACAAAATAACTCATTCATGATACACAAGTTTAAAAAACTGAAGGTTATTATACTGAAACTTTATAAAAAGAAATTCCAAACAGGCTCAGAAAAGTTTAAAAAAAGTGTTCATCTTTTAAATAAAATATTGACGAAAAAATACTTTCTTTTAAATCAGAATTATTAAAATAGGTTTATATGTAGTTAATTTTTATATTTACTTATTTATTATTTATATTTTTATACTTACTTTTAGAGAAGAGAAAATATATATAAATGTTTTGAAGATATAAATTGGTTTTATTGGTTTTTAACATATAATCATTGTAAAATAAATTTAATTTGCATTTACGTGCTTGAACGCGCGCACACACACCCCCCCCCACACACACACACATTCATTGAAAATGGAATTTCCTTTTTTAATTTAAAATGCAAGTATTAAAAAAGAGATAATATTAGTTTAAAGTACAGTATTTTCATAACCAGTGTAAAATATCAGTGAAAAGGTTTATTTATATTATTCAATGTTTGTGAGCAGTTTAAAATTAAAATTATTAGATAAATTGAATTGAAAGCTTTTATCAAGTAAAATGTGATCTCTTTATAAATGAAGAATAGAAAAACGAAACTTCATATCACATTAAAGTGTGCAAGTGGAGTTAGCTTTTTACAATCTTCCTCGAAAGAGAAAGTCCTATAATAACAAAAAAATAAATAAAAATTAAGATTTTTGTGGAGATATCCACAAACATTACTAAGCTAGAAAAAGTTGTGAAATTATCGCTGTCTGTAATGTACTTAGCTCAGTACTCTATTCTAAAACCTAGACAGTTACCAAATCTAATATCAGATGATAATGGTTCTCTTAAACATTTTGTTAAAATCTAAACAAAAAATTATAGGTTCCTAATATTAAAAAATTCCTATTTTATTTAACAAAATCAGTTATAACTAATTGAATTAAATTTTAACAAACGTTATTTCAAATGACTCAACAAGTTGGCAAATATCTTCCTTAAAATTATTGTAAGTTGATGATGAAATAGTGAAAAGAATGATGATATCTCGCAATCGATCCAAGTGATTTTGATAAAATTTTGTTAAATGTAAATGTTAATTAAAAAAATCAACTGACAAAATCACATGTAAAAGATTAACATCTTTAAGCAGTGTTTTTTTTTTTTTTTTTTTTTTTTTTAATACTAAAATGAACTCTGCCTGGTGTTAACAAAACAATAACGAAATTGCTTGGGCCATGTCTGTAGATCATTTTAAATTTCTGATCAACATCTGATTACACATTTTGAAACATGATTATTTGTTGTATCTGAAAATATGTGCAAAGCTTGTGCATTTTATATTTAAATATATTATTACATCAAAGTTATAGGCATTAGCAATGAATGTAGTGTATCTGATTTTGCAAAGTGAACCATGCAGGCTACTTTGTGCGCTGAGATGGAGTATTTTTATTTCAACTAGAAAATGCTACATCAGTAGTTGTTTACAATCCTAATTTCGTATTATTTACATGCTATAACAACAATTAATCATAATAAAACACTTACAATTTAAACCAATGAACAAGCAACTGGTGATCAGAACTTGGAGAGGTAACAATCTGCCGCAACAAGTGAGCAAATATTGTGTACGAAGATTGAGCAGCAAATACAGGATTCTGTATAAGTATATAAAGTGCTCGGACTTCATCATTGGGAAATAACCTGAAATATTTCATTAATTTAGCTCGAATTTCAAGTTAATCATAGTTTGAAAATTCAATTGTAACGTTAAAACAACAATATCATTTGAACAGGAATTAAAAGAAAAAGTTATGAAAAATTATTTCTTTTATTTTAGTTTTTTTTTCTTTTAACATAATATGTTAAAGTGACCAAGTGCACTTTTCTCTAAAAATAAGCTGGTAATGTAACATTGCAATATTGCAATATTGCTTAATGTGGTGTTAGGAATTGTCTACCAAAACTGCCCAAGTAAATAATAGTCTATTATAACTATTATAATAGATTACTTGATTTTATATTGATGATTAGAATTTTAACACTCATGTGAACAATAAGAACTTCGTTTTCTCAGAATTAACACTTTGCAAGTTGGTCACTTTTTGCAGTAAACCGATGATATATTGATTGTTTTGTTTTATTATGATCTCAATATAATTTAAAATATACCAATGAGTTTAAACAAATTTTGTTCATTTATTACGTTTATTACTAATTTTATTACTGTCCTTTCCATCCTCTAAAATAAATACAATTAAATATTTCACAGTTAGTTATTAAATATTGCATTTTAAAATGATATTGTTGAATTTCTTTTGTATAAATTTATATGATATCAACATATACAATACAGATATACAATGAACAGTACTTAGAACTGAAACATAGTAAATAAAGTAAGGTCAACTTACAGTCTATTTTCTTCAAGTAGAGCATTGATGATTGATTTAAGGACAGTTTTGTGAACAATAGAAGGCTGTAACAAAGGAATGTAAACAGTTCTCAATATGTATGTTTGTTAACCTTGGCACTGTGGCTTTAATGCATAAAAGATCAAATACAATGTCTATGGTCATTAATTACTTATTTGAAAATACTAATATTTAGCACTAAATATAGGTTTTTAGGTCATACATGAAACTTGTTTTCAAAATATACCATAACTTAACCATCTTTTATAAAATAATATCAATAGATGGAAACAAATATTAGATCATATATAAATAATAACTTAATGTAATAATTTTTGATAATTTTTAAATATACATTCTTTCACAAACATGTATAAAATGGTTGAATTCATAGTTTATTAACAGTTTGTAAAGAATAGACGCCACCATTCTATGGGTTCTTTAGGCATGATTCACATAATCGAATAATTGGCCGGGAAAATTGTATGCATACCAAATTCCAAACCTGATTTGATTAACATTGTAAACACATTTCCCTAAACTCAAACTTCTTATAGTTATTTTGATGAATCTAACCCAAAACAGCCCTAGCTTGCGTCGTAATATGTTACGTTACAAAGCCAATTGATTTTTTAATGTTAATACTCATCAAAAAATGCCTTGACTATACCACAGTGCTGAGTTTAGGAGTCATTTGTCGTGTTCTGGAACTTTTCAAATGATGAACTCATTACCAAAATTCTCAGGTGGCAAATACCAGTTCTTGCTATTTTCATCTTTGTCCCGCACTTCATTTCTTTTTCTAAAGTACACACACAGTACTGAGTTTTAGCAGAAAATTTCATGCACACAAGTTAAAGCAGTTCAGAAAATAATTGGTAGGCCTAGTCTAAATAATAAATTAAATTTTTAAAAAATTAACATACCACGTTTTTAAAACAAACTAAAAAGTATAAAATAATTTTTCATGACCCTTCTACAATTTTGAGAGAGGATTGTTAGTGGCTATGGATATATTTGGAATACTTGGAGAGAAAAACGTGGGGCGCAGGCAATATATGATAGTTAAGGAAGAGTAAATAAATTAAATTACAGTGAATCTCATTTCCGATTCACTGAAATTAGCTGTGAATTCATCCAGATTGTCTACTTGTATTATTTACTGGCTGCGCCCCACGTTTTTCTCTCCAAGTATTCCAAATATGTCCATATCCACTAACAATCCTCCCTCAAAATTGTAGAACGGTCATGCAAAAAATATTTTATACTTTTTAGTCCGTTTTAAAAACGTGGTATGTTAAAAAAAAGGTTTTTAATTTCATTTATTATTTTCTGTTTTTTAGTCTTATGTCTGGGTGAAGTGTTATGTTAAATATATATATATATATATATATATATATATATATATATATATATATATATATATATATATTTGATTTATTATTAATCCAATAACTCTCACAAGCCATGAAAAACTTGCCGCATCCTACTTCAATATTCCGGTTACCATTCAAAAGCGATAACGCGTTTAAGCGATAACGCGTTTAAACGATAAAGCGTTTAAGCGATAACGCGGTAAAAATATATATATCTTATTGGCCAAGTTTTATTTCTTTAAATAACTATTGTTTAAACAAATGTAGAGACAAGAAACCAACTGAATATTGTATTGTCAACCAATTCTGACCTATGTTCAAAATTTCAAGTCTCTAGCTTATCGGGAAGTTAGTTTAAACTCGATTGCAAAATTCCATCCGACAGATTAACAGATATGATGGAAACCGAACTAATAAAAACGTGGTAAAATATGTATTTCGTGTTTTCTGAGTGATGGCACTGATTGAAAAAGTAAATGAATATGCTACAACACTACACAATTAGTTAATAACATTAAGTAATATAGATATTATTAATATAATCTATAAATAATATAATAGTATTAAAATATGACAAAATATGTTATTGACAATTATGGTATAAAAAATATAGTTTTTAACCATATTTAATAGATATCATTTAGTGAGTTGTTATATTAAAGTCAACAGTGTATAAATTATCAAAAACTCCTTTGAAATCATCTTGTTAACTATACAACAATTTTCATATTACTTAAATCAAACTTATCTTTATTTTCTCAATGATTGTATTACCATTGAGCGAAGAGCATCATGAACTGCGTATAAGAACTCCATTTTCAGTCCTGGATCTTCTACTCTTGCCTTAATTTCATCTTTATTTGTCTGAAAATCATAACATATGATTTATCTGAATTATGGTTGCTGGTGTATGTTCAAATCTTTAATACACCAATATATAACAAAATTATATTAAAAAAATATATTTTAGAATTATCCAATAACATTATATAATTGTTGGTTTCATTACATTTTATTCATTATATATTATTCATAAAATAAATTTTAACAATTAAATAATTAACAAAAACAGAGTTATAATAAATGTGTTATAGGAAAATACATATTTTTTAATCTAGCACTAAATTTTTACAATAATAAATACTGATATTATTTAATTATTCTTATTGTATACATTTATATAAGTTACACATTCCTGAAACCAAACTGTTTTACAGAACGGTAAAATATTCTAATATTATTAATTGACCCCATTTAATTTGTGAAGAAGAAATGCAATGAGACAGAGTGGTTCATTTTGGCTAGTCGCTAAATGATAAGGACCCAAATCTCCATCCCAAAGAGTAATGGTGAGTATGAAATCTGGATTGAACCTATCCTTAATGAAGTTGAAGTTAAATACAAAGCTGTCCACAATTCATTCTATATTGTTACATACTTGAACAATATAAAGTCTACATACAAACAGATCTGTCTACTTTTGAGAAATACTTTTTTTTTCTTCGTACAATAGTCCGTGAAGAGCCTAGGCCTGCTAAACAGCTTTTCAGTTGTAAATTTGTGCATAGCCATTAAAATTCCCGTCACCGTTGTTCTACCCTTCTTAACCAGAGTTCACTACTAACTGTAAAGTTTGGACCCCTATGGGATTGAATCCAGAACCTCTCAATCATGAAGTCAGAGCACTAACTGATTGAGAGATACCAGTTGGAATCTACATTTTTTTTATATATAATATTAATAAAGTATGATAACAAATTTGATTTGATTTTCTAATAAATTTCACACATATTTATCGTGCCTGAAATTGACTTAGCTCTTAATATATAAGTACACACTGAACATCTAATAATTTATGAAGTAATTGGAAATCTAATAATTCAAATGATAAATTGTAATTTAAACATAGACTAACAAAAATACTACTACAATAAAAGAAAATGTAAATAAGACAAATACCTTAAAAAGTGCACAAATTTCTGAAAAGCTGTCAAAAGTTCTCATGTAGAACCTTTGTACAGCAATGTAGTTTTCAGACTGTACAGCTCTTCTAACATCTTGCCTGTAATTAAATTTACCAAATGTTTTCAATTTTTTCCATTTTTATAAATGTCATCATTAACGTGTTATCATTAAGCTATAATTATACAATATTATGAACAAATTGTTTGGTCTTACACTGAAGAGTAAGTCTAACGTGTCAAAAGACAAAAAAAAATGAAGAAATATGAACAAAATATAGAGATAGATACATAGGGTGGTGGTTAAAATACTTAACTTGACAAATTTTTATTTGGAAGTAAATATTTCTGAAAAATTATAAATAACATAATAAAGTCTCAATCCTAATCCAATTTTTCTGGATGATTTTTTTAGGTTGTTTAATCATATATTTTAAATTGATACCGTACATAAAATTTAAATGCCTTCTCAGTGACACAAACTGTATTCTATTTTAATTCATTTCATTTTAGTTACTGTGATTTTCATTGTTGTTAGTATTGCCCTTAGGGACTCACTATAGTGAGTACGAGTGTGGCAATCCCAACAGATCCTAGCTGAACCTACAAATTTTTCCATGTCGTCTTGGATTAGATCCCTCTCTTCCATTTTTCCTATCAGGTTCCTCTTAACCAACTCTTGTTTTCTTCAAACTTTGATTCTATTAGTATATTCGAAGACTGGGAGTCTTTATTTATTTATTTTATTTATAAGGTATTGAAAACCAAAAGATTGTTAAGAACAAGAAAAGAAAAAGTTGTTATTGATCTGTGTAAGGTATCCATATATTATCTTATTTATATCGAACTAGTAAAAATTACTAATAGATAATTTTGAAATATCTACTGGTTTAGAATTTGAAATTAGTGGTCTGAAATTTTTTAAATAAGAGTTCCTTTCTATTTCTTTTTACACCAAAACCAATTCTAAGCTTCATTTTATGGTAAGAATAAAATTTTAACAAATAGAGAAGCAAAAGGATTATCACTGTGAAAACAAACTTATGAACATCATATTAGAAAAGAATTTGCAAATCACCCAAATGATATGTTTCTTTTCCTTTAGTCAATTTTGAAATATCACACCGTCTGCCCTACAATTATTCCATACATTGTCAATCAATATACTTTTTACAGATTTGAAATGAGATTGCTTCAGTCAGGTAAAATAAAAGAAGATACCTTTAAATCTGTGTGTAAATCAAAGTTGAGAATTAAGCATATTTAGTTATTTTTCTGCATTTTAACGCAACTACAGTTTGAAATAATTCATTAATTTTTATATTAATGACTTTGTTTTGTCATCTTGATTTCTTTTAGTTATTTTGAACCTTGATATTTGAAACTTTCAGAAAAATAGCTCACATATGACCCACAAACTGGATTCATAGTAATTGAAGATTTGAAAATACTGTAGCTAGATGTAATTCTAATATGTTACCGTATTCTACTTCAGGTTTAACTGTTTGTAATAATGGCATAACCTAAATAAATAAGTAAATTTCACAAATATTTTTCCTGGTAGATGAGAACAAATTTGGCCTATATTAAAAGTAAACGTATTGACCTTTTATTGTGACAGAATTAAGCTTAATTTGAAAAACTTTAAAAGATGATTTAAACTATTTCGTGGTATCTTAAAAGTAACATATTGTTTATAACAAATCAATAAAGTTATCTATTCAATTACGTGTTAGCCTTCTAATTAGAACAACTCCAGAGTTCTCATTGTCAATAGTTTAAAAACTGTATTTTTTTAAGATCTTTTACAAAAGTTGTTACAGTGGTACAGTGGGTTCTGAGGGCTGTCACAGAGGTGTCACAGTGTGACATTAATCTCTCCAATGTTCATAAATTTGGAAAGTTAGGAAATTTAGAAAATTTGGAAATTCAATATTTGTGCTGTAGTTCCGATTTGAAATTTCTGTACTCTAGACTAATAAAAAAGTGAATTCTATAATTTCCAAATGTATTTACCTTTGTGCTATAGAGCAATGTTTGTATAACTGTTTTCAAACATTGGGGATCAGTGAGAGACTGGAATTAACAAATTCAAAAAACAAAATATTCTACTGGTTTCCATATTTTTGAATTTCCAAACAATGATTCCACTTTCCTAAAGTTTCCAATTAAATGTCACAAGTATTAAAATTTCAAGAGAAAAAATAGATATAGGTGGGGAGAAATACATCATATTCTTAAAGTAAAAGTTTTGTAAAACTTGACCGAAATATTCATAATATTATTCAAGACAAGATTCTTGTTAAATTATTCCCTCAAATTAAAAAACCATGGTTAGGTAAGCAATGTTTTTACTGGAAGATACACACAACCCTTGAATATCCACTTAGAAATCTGACTAATTTTAATCCTGTATTTATCCTATTTGAAGTCCAACTGTAAGATATTAGAAAACAGGCATTGTGCAGAAAATAACTGAAAATAAAACGGACGCATGATTCAAGAATTAATTTTTAAATTTATTTGTTTAAAGTTTAAATTAAAAACTCCATTTTTAAGGTGTATTTTGGCTTAAATTAAACCAATTATAGTGAAAATTCAGGTTGGCGTCTCAAAAGTTATGAAAAAACTGAGTTTAAAAATCGTTGAAAAGAACTGTTAAAATGTATAGTCAAAATTTTTAGTTTTACAGAATATTTATTGGTGGGAAAATGTCAATACCACGTTTTTTATGGTTCTCAGCATTTTCAACTTCTTTAAACACAATTAGAACAATGTCTGTCTATCAGTTAGTTAGGAATTAGCTCAAAATGGGTTCTCCAGTTAAATCCAAATTTAGAAGTTTGTTGATATCTCTTGAAATGATTAAATTTTGAATTAAATGAGGTAAGAGAATTGTAAGAGGGAAAATGATTGTCTTGCATATACTACAAGAGAAATCAGGAGAATTAGAGGGAAATGTCCAAAAAATAATTTAATTTTTGCCAAAATTGAATTAATTAAAGATTAATTAATATTTATTTTGGAGCATTAACATTGGTTTGGTTATTTAGTTTGACATTGGTTGTAAGAACCTGCCCTTAATAATTAGTCATAAATTATATCAAATTATACTCAAAATTTAGACATGATTTTATTAAATGATTTTGATGAATGTGATAAATTTTTATTTTTTAAAGAGCTATTTTTTACTTAACACGATTTTATGTAAATAGTTTGAATTTATTGAATTTTCATAGTTATTCCATTTAACCTATATTATGTTAACAATGTGAAATGATGAAAACGTTTCATTTCCATTTAAACCAATGTTAAGATGTCAGCCAAAAATTGAAACCTCTAAAAAATATAATAATTTTAATCTAAAACAGAATTGGGTTAGTTTTTTATTAATAAAAGAAATTAATGAGAGTAGGTTAATCTCTACGACCGAGGGGTGAGGTTAAGTCAATTGAGGAGGACATTTGTGCTACTCACTGGATTTATTTTAGTTTCGCAGAAAACCTAGAAGCATCTTCATTTTTTATAACTTGATGATGACCGAGAGGTTTTTCGCCTTTAAACAATAAACAAAAATTGAACTTCATTATTATTGTATCTTAAGATTCGCTAAAAAAACTCACTTTTGGTAATTTAGCAGAACACACAAAAACTTTTCTTGGTAATTTTACACTCAGTTATCAACTTAACATTTTTTTCCTGCTCCCCTCAAGGCTAATTGTAGTGCTTGTTTGACAATCCAGAAGATCCTTGCTTAATCTACTCCTTCGTTCATGTGATCTTGGGTTAGATCCCTCACTTTCATCTTTCCAATCTGGTTTTTCTTGACCAATTCTTGTTCTTTGCCGGCCCTGACACTATTAGAAGCTAGGAGTCTTTATTTTTATATTCTGTTCTTCCTTGACCAACTCTTGTTCTCTTCCGACTGTGACACTATTAGAGTATTTGAAGGCTAGAGCACTTTATTTTATATTCTTTCTGTTCTTCATTTTCGTATATAAGATGATGATGACCTTTAAACAACAAGGGGAAAGGATTCATAATACACAAATTAGATAACGGTAGGAATTGGATATAAAAAATCCACATACATTATTTTTCATCCATTTAGGTAGAACTACCAAAAAAATTGTACCAATCGTCAAGGCACGTCTCTCCTCTTGTTTTTGGAAAGGTTTGAAGCGAAAAAATATTGAATTATGTTTCAGATATGTTCAGTGTTCATCGCAACCACAAAAGCGGAAAATAAAGTGATCACATCCTTCGTTGAGAAGAAGTTATATTTATGTTTCCACAACTCAAAATTCATTATATAAGATAATTAATTGAGTGTTAGGCCTAATATTCAGTCACTATTTTGATGCAATAAATGAAGAAAATATTTCCGTAAGCCTAAATACTACTTGTTAATTGTTATAATACGATATATCGTTTGTGATTTCATGAGCAGCATGGAATGTAACAAATATGTGCTGACATCACCTTATTGTAAAGACAACAATGCTAAAAGCTTTTGTCAGCATGAAATGAAAACACGATTCAAATTTAGTTATGATTGAAAGTATAAACTTGAAAGGTTGACCTACTCTTATCATCATTTAAGTTGCTGAATCAGTCGAATAAATCGATACTGACTGTTTATGACCAATAAATTAATACTGTTGATCTACAAACGATTTGAAATATTAGGGGACATAATAATAGAGTAATTTACATTCAATTTAATATTTTTATTCGTATAGCCTAATTGATTAAAACATCTCAGCAACCGTTTTCCAAACAAAACAAAAAGAGAAGGAAATTTGGTTTGCATTTTACTAACCAAGGCCGTTTTGTTCTGTAATCGAGTAGACCTATTAGTTGATCTGGAAGGAAAAGTACGAATGCAGAATGAGAGAATTCAACTTTCACTTGGTTTTTGTTTGAGTACCGTAGAAGCCGCATACAGACTAAGAGAGGCCTCTTCACGCCTCCAGATTATTGGTGTAGCCTATTTGTAGAAGTCATTCTAAAACCTATAATTGACTAAAATTATAGTACATTTTCCGCTAACTCACATCATCATTATGTGTCTGTTATCAATATGTGTGTCAAATCATAATAATTATTATTACGATTTCTGTAAACACTTCTTTAAGATCGATACAATTCAATTTACAACCTCTATATATTTTTTTATTATTATTTAAAATCAGCTGATTAGAGTTATTGTAGAATTTTTTTTTAAAGTTTTTATTAACAATTAACACAGAAAACGCGAACTTTCAGGAGCTTGCATTTTTAACAGATACCAAAAAACAACTTTTAGCAGCCTAAACGAGTACCTAAATATGTAAGAAATAAAAAAGCCTTAAAATCCAAATTCAACATATTAAATGGGATCTCCATAAACATTTTTAATTTGACCGCCATATTAAAAAATGGCGATCGAAGTTTAAAAACCAAATGCATCGTTTTATTAGAGAGGAAAATGGAATAAGAGTCGAAGCGCTTACTTGTAGTGAAATATTTCTTAAGAATTTTTTATTACAAAAGACATTTTTTTAGATACACCATTGAATATGAAGGTTCCATTTTTAGATCCCTGTCTATAACCAATTCTAAAAAATTGGGCGCAATTCACATAAATTAAATCGTCTTTTGTTCAAATCAACAGATACACAAAATGTCACAAAAAAAACAGGATTGGATATCATATCCAAATAAATAAAAAACGTTCAGAAACTTTTTTTCAAATTAGTTTAGTCGCAAACCGCCATTTTTTTAACGCGCTCTAACTGCAGAAACAGATAAGATTTTGAGTTAAAATTTGGCATTAGCATTTTACATGTTACGATTTACAAGTATACCAAATCGCAAATCTTATAAAGTATTTGTGTTTGTTACAATTGTAAATCGGAACATACAAAATACTTATGCCAAATTTAATCTCAATATCTTATCTGTTTCTGCAGCTACAGTGAGTTTTGGTAAAAAAATTTTTTTTTTTAATTTAAAAAAAAAAAATCGAAAAAAGTTACTAAACCTTTTTCATTTATGGTAGAATCGGCAAACCTGCTGGTAACACTGTTTAATTTGACACGTCAATCATTAAAATTTGTACTAATGAAATACGCGACAGGTGCAGATATTCTTCAGCTAATTAAATATAAGATTAATTAGAATTTCCTTCAGGGGATTACTATAGTGTGTACGAGTGTGGCAATCCCAATGGACCCTAGCTGAATATACACCTTTTTCCAAGTTGTCTTTCCTATCAAGTGTCTCTTGATCAACTCTTGTTCTTTTCCAACCTTGATGATATTAGAGGGCAAAATGTTAGGATTCGTAAGTTTAGATTAGGTTAGATAACGGATATATATATATATATATATATATATATATATATATATATATATATATATATTTTACTTAACCAGTATACGAAGTATAGGGTAAATTTGGTAAATATCAAACATTACAACATGATTCGTCACGTTACATGTTCTCGATAGTGATTTTCTAAATCCTGTCCATCCGTCGTTGTTGTTGTCTTTACTTAGCTGCCATAAAAATTAAGATAGAAACATTAAATTTGGTATAAAAGTAGCCTTATTTGGTGTGATCATATAGGACTTTATAAACTGAAATTCAAAACGACAATTTTAAATAGTTTGTTGTTTATATTTCGTGTGTTATTAATTTCACCTAAATTAAATAAAATGTTGGCGAAAAGAAAACAAAATTGATATTCCAATATACAGTAAGTTGTAGAAAGATCTTTCACAAAGAAAACGGAGAAGAAGGGCATTTAAAAATAGAAATGAAAAAAACAGCGTCAAATATTAATTTAAGTGTTAATAATCAAGGTCCTCCTATAAATGTGTAAGTATTCTTCTTTATGAATATTTTGTAACAATTACAAAATTCTAATAGTTCGGTGTGTAAAAAAATAAATAAATAAACAAAACGTCTTAGTGAAGGACTACAGATAAGGGGGAAATATTTGAAATAGTTTGCGTGGTAAAGATGATACAAACAGAAGTCCGGGTATCCTACGGTTTTTTTTTTATTTTTACTTTGATAAATATAAAATTTAAAAATTAATTATGGTTCCTTCATACGTTTTGAAAAGCACTAACTTATTATGACGCCGAAGACGTCACAAGTAAATTTTTAGTTGGCTTTACTATAATTAATTGATTGATTTGTATTGAAATGCTCATAACACTATGTGAAGGACTGCGATTATTGTTGCCTAGCAACACATTTATACACACATGCATGTCCTTGTACACGCTATTGTATGGTGCGATTATTTTTATTTTTACAGTTGTCAGGTGTTGCTTTACTTCACTTTCATAATTATTGTGAAAAGTCAAGGTCAACATAATTACGAACGTTTAAATAGCGTTACGAATCCAAAATAATTTTGGTTTATAAAGCCCAGTTTTAAGAGGCTGATCTCCCGTCTTCATTAGCCTAGTCAGCATAAAAAATGGATAACATATTTTGTACAGATTTTCACATTAAAGTTCGCTACAACATTTAAAAAAATTTGACCTCTGATTTTTTACTGATCTTCACATTTAATCACTTTAGGGAACCGAAAGAGTCATTATTTACATTCCATCCGTCCGTTGTCGTTGTCGTACGTGAGTACGATAGCGCCCACAAAAATAAAAATAGGAACATGATACAGCCTCTTATGATACAGCCTGAGCCTCTTATGTACTCGTGACTAAAGAGTTCTCTAGTGTGCTCAAACTCAGTATTATTATAAGACAGACAAGATGAACATCCGTAATACTGTATTATCTTTGTGTTATCAGTAAAAGGCTTAAGTCTGTCTGTCTGCAACTTTCCCAAAGACATATTTTCTCAAAATTAGCTCATCAGATTTTCATACAAATTTTGGAAGATTTATTCAACCAAACTAGAGTGTAATATTGAATATAATAGAAATTTATCCTTGAATAATAATTATTTTAAAAACTCGAAAACAAACCTTGACACCGTCATTTAAACTTGATTTCATTTTATAATGTTTAAACTGACAATTTTATGATTATAATTCAAGCAACTATAAACGTTATTTAAATATGAATTTAAAAAATCTACAAAATCTTATACTTCCTCAATGTTTTTAGTTTTTCACAGACAACTATCAAATTAACATTTTTATGGTAATCGTGTACTATACAGACCACCCTTTTTTGTAAGTTTAAAACTCGAAACTTCCTTTTGCGAACTTTTTTAAAGTTCTGTCATCTATCTACTGCTATAACAAACAAAAAATAACAACTTTCATTCGACCCACTGCAAACCTGTCACGTTTGGCCATTCGTCCGGTCAAGACCAGGCCACTACTAGGTCAGTACTACTTCAACACTCTTACGAAAATCATTGTTTGTATTTAATAGCTAGCTGTTTGTGTTGTTATTTTGTTGATTTATTAATTTATGTTGGTTGGAAACTAAACAACTTCATAAGTCTATTTGAATATGTAACATAACCTGGCCTGACCTAACCTATTCGAGATTTGTAGTAGTAAGAATCGCCACAAATATGTTAGGTTAGGTTCTTTCATATTCCGGGTGTTTCAGACCTCATGGACACTTATCTGTAGCGCCTAAACGAAACCAGATAAAAATTTCCTTCCAATTAAACCCCCCCCCCTTTTCGACCCCAAAGAATTCAGGAAAATTATTTTCGACGCTCCTCAATGACCCAAAACGGCACTTTTGGGGGGCAGGGTGGTGTTTTTGGAAAATTTTCAAATAGAAACATAGGTCGTATGATACCTCATTTTAAAGGTCTCTCTTTTCTGAACCCATGTGATCTGAAACACCCGGTATATTACTAAAATTGCTGTATTGTTTTAATATTGCTGCCTAATATCAAATGGGTGTAATGACGCGATCGCGGATAAAACTTTTGAAAGAGGAGGGGGGAGAAGGTTGTTTACCACGATAAACAATTAGGACAACTTTGTCTTGGCTCCACACCCTTTAACAATTATTTGCTTGCCGTACTTTGTGTAGTGTAAGCCAGTGTGTGGTGGTTTCATCTGATTACGTTTATTTTTAGCCTTAACTTTGTTTGACTGCTCAGGATTATTTTTAGGCTTGAGTTCTTTTCTTAGGTTATGGATTTAGTTTTAGCTTCCAAAATCGCCTTAGGCTATTAGGCTTTGTTGGTGTTTTTCTTTTTTATGCTATAGATTTAACAGTTGATGAGTTGACTCGAAACGTCATGTATTAATTTTTACATACACAAATGATGGCTAATGTCCGATTAAATCATATTAATAATATGAGATTTTTTAGTTTTGTTTCGTTAGTGTTTAGATTGTGAATGGGTGCGTCATAACATTGGTTTTTAAATAGTTTGTTTATTTTAGAATAAACTGCAAATTGAATGTTCTTGAGTATAATATAAGGCTACTCAAAACACAAAATAAAACGAATCAAAAGATGACTTACAAAAACTCTTCTCTTGTTTTGAGTCGAGTAGGATACATGGGTATTTCCTTCATGTCTTCCAAATCGCTGATTAAGGTTTCTACACTTAAGGCTGAGCGTATTCCTGACTCAGGACTAGAACGTAAACTTGCTGATGGAGTTGTTGGGTATGTCGAGGGTATTCTCGAGACATCAGGTGATTCCTGAAACAGAAAACAAGAACAATGTCTTGTAGTAGAACGTCACTTGAGGGAACTTCAATAACAAAATGAATGAAAAGACATCCCTCCCCAGATTTTATTTTATTGTTTTGGTATTTTTATGTCGAAAATTAAATAAGTATGATTTCTGTAAATGTAAAATTACTATTTTTGATTTATTTTGCTGATTCTTGGTTCACGTAAAACTCAAATCCTTTAAGAAATAATTTCGTTTTTACACACTTTTGTTTAGTTTGCTTTCACGTCTGTCTGTCATCAAATCTCCGAAGCTCTATTTGAGACACTTCTTGTTGATAAAATATTTTGAAACTTTGTATAGATGTTGATCTCAGATGACAACAACAATTCATTGTTATATACACATGTTTATGGTGGAGAAACGCATGTGCAGAGTTGCGCAGTAGATACGTATTTGAAGTATACACATGTAGGAGGTAGTGAGAAGTACATATATGTGCAGTAGGTTATCATCTTTCAAATCAGAACCAAGAAGAACAACACAAATCGTAAATCTGATCGTCAACACAAATCGCAATGCCGTGCTGTGGAAACCATTGAAGAACTTCAAGTTCGCTTAGAACGTGTTCGACAACAGCGGCAAGGGCGAAATGTTAGTCTGACAGCGGTCGAAAAGACGTTCAACAAAATCTGTAAAATTTGTACGAAGCGATGCTAAGTTGCAACGCTGATGTTTCCCGGAACAAAGCCACCCTATTTGCCCGACGAATTGAAAGATAAAAAAAATTGTTTATAACTAAAAAGTAGAAAATAAAAATATAATTAAACAAAATTTATTTAAAACCTACTAAAAAAGAAATAAATAAAGATAAAAAACTCACGTAGTACAAAGTACTAATTCAAACGGAAATTACAAAGTAAAGTGTGGGCTCTTATAATTTTAAATTATAATTATGAATTAGTGTGTTTTTAATCTTTATTTATTATTTTTTTTTTTTTTAGGAAAGTAGGTTTAAAAAATTTATTTGTATTATACATATAGATTTTGAAAACTCCACCATTTTTGATTTTCAATCCACTATATTTTATTAAAACCATGCTCCAATTAAGAAGAAAAATAAATTTATTTTCCCCTTAGATGTTTTTAACATAATCATATAAAGTGACATTTTTAACTTCCGCCATAGGGATTCTCATGTTAAATCTAGCACTTATCAGAGGAACTGAACTGATAAAAAAACACCTGACGCACACAGCAAACGTACTTTTCGAATTTATATTTATTTTATTTTTTTTTTTTTTAGGTCTTGAATTTTGGCTTTTTTTGTGTAATAAATTTACTTTTCTATTTATTACTCGATTTTGATGAAATTTAAAATACAAATATATCAAAGGAAATGAAAGAATTTGCTTTAAACAGAACTACTGTTTTATAATGACCAAAACCAAAATGGTGCCCAAAGAGGCGGACTATATAATGGTTGTTTTGTAGGCCGCCATTTTAACGGAATTCATTATTAGTTTTTAATTTAATAAAAATCTTCAAAATGATGTAAAACAAGTGCTAATTATTTAACAATATTGATATTTTTATATTTAAAAAAAAGCGGATAAAATGAAAAAATAGCGGACTATTTGAAATACTTTTTTCTTTTTTTTTTAAATTAGCATTTGTGATTTTGTCATTTTAAAGCTCCAGTCAATTCCAAAATAATTATAAAGTCCGTCTTTTGTGTTTTACAACTGCAAACAAAACGGTGACCAATAATCTGGACTAAGTCCTGGTTGTTGTGAAGGCCGCCGTTTTGTTGAGATTTGAGTTATTGAATAACGGAATTCACAATAGTTTTAATTTAATAAAATCTTCAAAATTATGTAACACAAGTGCTAATTGTTAAAACATTATATTTTTTTATTAATTTAAAAATTACAGATAAAATTGTTACTAAAATAAGGAACACTCGGAAGGACGTCTACCCCCGTTGCCCTAAGATAATTTATTTGTCCTAATCTTATAGAATGAAATATACAAATATTTAACTTATTTTTGCATGTTTTCGTTGTTCTGGCATTGGTTAGACCAAGTGTTTACACACCTTTTATATAATTCTCATAGTTATTGCTAGTATCTTATATTTAAATCTCTAAACAATTTCAGTGTCAATCGTGTATTTTTAAAAATTTTTTTTACTATAGAACCTAATTTAATTATTGAGGTGTCAAATTAAACAATGTTACCTGCACATTTGCTGAAAATTGTTCATTTTCCTTATTTTGTAATAAGGAAACACTTATTTTGTAATAAATTTATTATTTGAATAACAAGCCTGTTATGGGTAAATAAAATGTTTGACAAAATAATATGAAACAGCTGTTAAAATTCTCATATACGTTTTATTTTGTTTCGTGTTTCAGAATTTGTAACGGCTGTTTTAAATTATTTTTAGGTTAACTTATATAGTGCTTACTTTATTTCTGGGGATTCCACGATTCCACGATGTGCTGTTATTGATTGCTTACATTTCACATCACCTTTCATATGCCTTATTGTTAATGCTTGAAAATTAATTGAGCCTGAATTTTTATCTTGCAAAAGTGAACAACGTGACTCTAAATACTATATAGAGCTTACTTTATTGTGATTTATTGCTTACATCTCACAAAAGTTAACGGTTTATATGGGTTATTGTTATTTAAAACTGTTAAAATTCTTAACTGGAAACGACTAGTTAATTAGGGTAACATAACCTCAAAACATCGAATCCAAAACATGTTTGATTTCCATACGAGCTTATACCTTATTAATGGGAGGTAGTGAAGTGTCTGATCCAGGACGTAGCAACAGGTCGCTGATATCCACTGTACCCAGTCTCCCGACCATGATATTGCTGAGTCTACCATAGCTTATACCCTCTTCGTTCTCCTATAAACAAACAAAAAACAACTCTAGTATTTCGCATAGTTTTAATATTTTGTGTTTTATCTGTGGCTGGGTGTTTTTTAAAAATTTTGTGAAGTACCAACATTGAAATAAGTTTATTATCACCTTGTTATCTGTGTTTCGATTTTGAAATTGTACTCTAAAAAAATTTTAAGACAAGAATATAGAAATAGTTTTCTTAAAATCTGGAAATAAAACATTTTAAATGTGTGAAAACGAGACTTTCAGTGATTAAAAGCATGACGTTACCATGTTAATTTTTTTACAAAATGTTGTACGTTATCACCATTATATACGAAATTATTATAATTTTAGTTTCAAATTTTTTGAATCAGGGACATTCGAAAAACCTCCTTTCTAATGGAAGTAAAATGATTTAATACTTTTTGTGAAAGTAAAGTGTTTAAATGATTTACAATTTAAAAAAATGTATTTATTATTCATTCCATTATTATCTACATAAAATTATATTTAACTTTCTAGGAAATACCTAACCTCAATTTCCTGTATTGATGGTTAGTGCGCATTATAAATAAAAACTTTTTAAAAATATAAGAATTAGTGCCCTTTGTAAGTAGCTACATTTACAAGAGCGCCCTATCAAAGCAAGAGAACAAGCACTCAAACCTAATTATACGTGTTTGCATACATTCACAATATATACAGAGTGATTCAAAATTCCACCGCAATGTTTCGGGAGATGATTCTAAAGTTTATATAAATATAGGTCCAGAAATGCTTCATTTAACGTCTGTTGGCCATTTTGTGCTTTAAAAAATTAATGACAACTTTTGAAATAAGTAGTATTATGAGTTTGGTATACGCTATTTATAATCAGTACAGGAAGATACAAAACTTTACTATGTAAATATTCAAAATGACGAGTGGTTATAATTTTTAAAGTCAAATATCTGGGATCTGTAAATTTTACGAATATTTTATACAATAAAGGAAAGGATTAACCTCAAAACAAGGTAGAATAAACATAACTATACAGTTTTTATGTTGTTAGTGTTTTTTGTTTTGGTTTTGGGGTTAATCCTTTCCTTTATTGTATATTCACCACAGTGCTCTAGTGATTCTATAATATTTTATACAACAAAATATTTATATTTTTAATGATTTTTTTTTTGTAACTTGAATAATAATAACAAGTTATCGTCAAAAAACCGAAAATGAAATAAAATGGTAATTTTCAAGAAAACGTAAAACATGATAGGCCTACTAGTTACTTCTTATTATACAGTGTCAATAACTCATGCTATAAAGCAATATTTTTTATCATAACATACTTAAAAATTAGACTTAACTTTGTTTAAAACTTTAAAATTGTCATTTATAAGGACTTTTAAATTACAAAAACCGACTTATCGACAAAACACTTACAGCTAGCGAAAAATTTAGAGCCAAGTTTCCTAATATTAGTTATATGTGCAACTAGTGAGCAAAGTGGCACTTTTTAAACGAAAGAAAAATGTTGACGAGAAATTTTATCGAGTTTAAAAAGACACTTTGCTCACGAATCTCACATTATACTTTGTCTACAGTTGTTATTTTGTGACAAATAAAAAACATACTTCAGTAGTAACACAATTTAATAAAACATTAATTTAATACAGTAGTGTTCAACCTCACGTCAAAACTGAGGTTATTTATGAATATGACAAATAACTTAGGTGTATTGTTGAGGGAACGAGATTGCCAACTTCAAAACTCGGCAAACGAAAAATACTCTCCGTGTACATACACTGTCAATCATCTTTATGAATAATTACTCCCTTTTTCAACTTTAAAACGTTGTTTTGTTGTTTATTTATGTTATTTTACATGTAAGAATTAATCTAACATTCTAATAAACTTACCTAAATTTCGTTTTGTTCGGTTGCCATTCGGAGTGAGCAAAGTAGTGTGCAAAGTAGTGGGCAAAGTGAAACTGTTGAGAAATCAGCTGTTTTGCAAACTAATTTAAATGAACAAAATGCCACTTTGTCAACAACTGTAGACAAAATATATTTTAAAGTCTTAAAGAAGTTAAACAACAATAACTTGGATTCTTTTCCAAGTTATAGAAAAAATTTAAATTCAAAAACACATAATATTTGTCATTACAAATATAAATATTTTGTGTCTTATAAAACATTCAAAAAAATTACAGTTTCCGAGATATTTGACTTTAAAAATTATAAAGGGACGCCATTTTGAATATTTACATAGTAAAGTTTTATAACTTGGTATACTGATTAAAAATAGCGTAAACAATGCAGATACCAAATTTAAACTCATAACATTACTAATTTCAAAAGTCATCTTTTTTTTTATCACAAAATGGCCGACAGACATAAAATGAAGGGTTTGCGGACCTATGTTTATATAAACTTTTTTTCTTATTTTTAGTTCTAGAAGCAGTCTTGCCGTGAAATTTTGAATCACCCTGTATATATTCATACATATAGACAAATAATCATTTACAAATGACTTTC
The DNA here is from genome assembly GCA_963513935.1 of Aphrophora alni. Classification (NCBI taxonomy): domain Eukaryota; kingdom Metazoa; phylum Arthropoda; class Insecta; order Hemiptera; family Aphrophoridae; genus Aphrophora; species Aphrophora alni. Next base: position 137,221,145 of record OY740768.1, read on the forward strand.
AAAGGATGTTCAGTTAATGGTGTATATTGTGCATTGTTTCTCAGGTACAATCAGGATGGAGTGCATTTAAATCTGTATAAAGAATACAATCAATCTTGTATTCATGATGTTAATACTACTTCTGTATTATTTGCTTGATTTTCTATTAATATTTTATACACATTTAAAACAATTTATTTTTACACCATATTTGTGCTATGTTCATTGTTCGTTATTTGTCCAAATTTCAGACTTATTATTTCTATTTATAATTTTATATATTTATTGAAAATGTTTTTTTATACTATTAAATGACAATTTATTGTAGCTCATTTTGTGGACAAATAAAAGAAACAAAAAAAAAATCCATGGGTGGGAAATAGTAGATGATGATTTTTTAATGCTAATTATATATTTTACACATGTAGAAAGAACGTTTAACATTTAGTTAGGCCTATTTATAATTTTTAGGATTTTATAATGCTAGATGGCAGAATTTTTTAAACTGTTTAATTTTTATTAATAAAGCGTAAATGTTTGTTGCCTGAGAGGGGAAACCTATTCAATTTAACAAAAATAAATAAAATAAAGTTAAAGTTCCTTATTATCTATTATTCGCCTTACTGGAGTGCTTTTAACTATAATCAATAATCAATTTGATCTTACGTCTCCTCTTATTGTCAAATTTGTTAATTTTAAAAAATATGAAAGAAGTTATTTTTTAATTAAGACGAAGTAAGAAAAGAAAATTCCTACTGAAATGACGAACAAAAGCAGAAACAACCATAGTGCAAAAAAGGAAAAACAGGAAGAGCAGATGTAAGTTTAAATTGATTATTTATTATTAGAGATGCTTTCATAATATAATATAAAATCTGAGTAGAGTAAATCTTGTTATCTCAGAAAAAAATTAATCCGTTTATTATTATTAAATTAAGCTTCCCCCTAAATAACTTTGCTACAAGAGTGTATTACATAAAGTCGATATACAGTGAGCAAGATATATAAAAATTCTGACAAATGTTGTATGCAGCTCCGATTTAAGCAGAAACTTTTTTGTGAAAAATACAGCAAAAAAGAAGTGTATATCCGTTCATAGATTGTAATGATAAGAATTATTTCTACTTACCGTAAAGTATCAGAGAGTGCGGCATTGATGATATGCCAGTGTAGTGCCTTTAGATCTACTGGAGATGGAAAGAAGGGACATCTATTTTAATCTCTTTCAGACTCAAACTTCACAGCGAGAATTATTAAAGAGATTAATGAAAAATGCACGTAGAAAGAAATGAAAAAATGCAAAGGAAAGAAAATCCTTCTGAAATGGTAGAACACTAACGCCAGCGGGAAGATGGAGCTTTACTCGTAACAGAGATTAAAACGTGGATTGACAGGAAAGATGGAGAGGTATATTACTACCTAACCAAAGCACTATTAAGAGCTGGTTCGAGCTGCTAAGATACACCAATCTGTCAATATTACTAATTCAAAGAGGACTATATAAATCATACCTTTTTCTTTTCAAATGGAAGGAGTGAACAAAGAAAAGAAATGAAATGAACGCCAAAGTAGGTCAAGAAGCGAAAGCTGTCAATATTGTTTTGCTAATATTATAAACAGAAAGAAAATGGATAAAATTGTATAAATAACATCTTAAAAAGAAAAGAATGATTTAAGAACTCCGTAAGCAAAAAAGGAAGAGTCCAGGATAACAATCAACCTCTCACCATGGTAAATGCTGGAATCCGGCACGCAAGGACAAACAATTGGTGAGACGAGGTCCATGATAGATTTACCCTTTTCTATAAAAGATAAAGAGAGAATGTAACTCACCTTATGAAATAATATTTCTAATATACTCAGCGTTATCATCTGGAGAGAGAGAAAAGGACAAAATTTGGTTTAAATTCACAAAACGACCCTTTGAACTGTTTAGCTAAGTGGAGGGTGTGTCCTGTTTCCCTTCATCTCATGAAACCAATTACGTTAAGACATCTGTACATTATTCAAGACTCAAGTCTGAACTTTCAATAGATAGGTACTTGATTAATTCTACAGTTGAAAATTCGAAAATACTTTGCAACAAATGAGATCTTGTAAGCATTAAAAAAAAATTAAAACATAAAAGATATCTGAAAAGACCTAAATTTTGTATAAATCTACTTACAATCGGCGGCAGTCTGAAACCATGAACAAGAGGATCACTATTTGAGGTGTGGTTTCTAACTCGACCCGCTCCGACTCCAGCCTGAACAACAGTATCTAATATTGGCTGCCTGTTAGCTGAATAGGGCTGACCACAAAACGGACAAGTCGTAGTAAGTCTTGTTGCTGTCCCTGAGGTTGCTCCGTGCTGATGGATTGTCACTTTACAGGCTGTACATGTGACTACGTCGTCTTCAAGGCAGGCTTTGGTTGCAACTAACTGTTGACTGGGTCTCTGGAATTACAATTTATGATTGGATATGTACAGTATTTCTATTAAACAATTAAAGACATATATGTACAAGTTTAGTAACCTCCAAAATGCAAAATTAGCAGAACATGATTGTCAGATTTCTGTTAATGGTGTTTTAAGTTTAAAATATTAAGTCCATTCTTATTAGGACAAATTTCTACAGTAAATTTCAAGTAGTCATTTTAGCCTTTAGTTTGCTTCATATCATAAACTAAGGGCTTCGCCAACTGGGCCCCAACTGGGCCCAACCCCGAGTTCAAGCCTGGTAGTGGGGTTGTCTTCGTACTTTGATGACTCCATATGATAATTTGATACTTGACTAAGGCTTCTCCATTCTTAAGTTCTTACGTTCTAAAAAAGAACTATGATTTTATGTATCCCAATATCACCCTTCTATGTTATTTTGATTTTTCGTACTTTTAAAATTCCAACAGTAGTATAGTAAAGTTTGAAAATAAAAACACCAAACATAAACGATAAATGAATTAAAATGAGCTTGGTATAATGCTATGAAGCGAAAGAAATGGAATTAATAACTGCGACTTGGTGAGATTTTTAATACAGTTTAAAAACACAATACGAATTATAAATTCCAACAGTATTAAATTATAGTTGAATAATTTCAAAAAAAAAATTATAAAAAACACATATATAAATGAATTAAAACAAGCCTAGAATAATTTAACAAAGCTAAAGAAATGAAATATTTAACTACGATTTTAGTGATATTTTGTCTTAATTATTTTAAAACAATGCCAATTTGAAATTCCACCCACTATCTTTAGATATATTATAGAAATAATAATACCAAACGCATATATTAATAAGGAATAAAAATAAGCCTGAAATAACTTAACAAACTGAAAGAAGTAAAATTAATAACTCTGGTTTCGGTGATAGTTTTGTTTATAATTTTAAAACAATGCCAATTTGAAATTCCAACAGCATTTCATTAAATTTTAATGAATTCTGAAAAGGAATGATACCATACACATATATTGAGGACTTAAAATAAGCCTTGTATAATTTAACAAAGCGAAAGAAGTGAAATTAATAACTATGACTTTGGTGATATTCTTATTTATTAATTTTAAATCGCAATAAAATTTGAAATTTCCACCGTTTTATATTAGAGTTGGATACATTTTGAAAAGAATTATACCAAACACATATATGAAGGAAATAAAATAAACCTGGTATAATGTAGAAAAGTTAAACAGTTGAAATTAATAGCTACAACTTTGGTAATATTTTTAGTTTATAATTTTAAAAGACTACACAAATTTGAAATTTCCACAGTATTACAATAAAGTTGGGTACATTTTGAAAAGAATGATACCAAACACATATATAAAGGAAATAAAATAAACCTGGTATAATGTAGAAAAGTTAAAGAGTTGAAATTAATAGCTACAACTCTGGTAATATTTTTGGTTTATAATTTTAAAACACCACACAAATTTGAAATTTCCACAGTATTACATTAGAGTTGGATACATTTTGAAAAGAATGATACCAAACACATATATAAAGGAAATAAAATAAACCTGGTATAATGTAGTAAAGTTAAAGAGTTGAAATTAATAGCTACAACTTTGGTAATATTTTTAGTTTATAATTTTAAAAGACTACACAAATTTGAAATTTCCACAGTATTACATTAGAGTTGGATACATTTTGAAAAGATGATACTAAACACATATATAAAGGAAATAAAATAAACCTGGTATAATGTAGAAAAGTTAAAGAGTTTAAAATAATAGCTACAACTTTGGTAATACTTTTAGTTTATAATTTTAAAAGACTACACAAATTTGAAATTTCCACAGTATTACATTAAAGTTGGATACATTTTGAAAATAATGATACCAAACAGGTGATTATTTTATCGTAAGTACTATAAATATATTGTAAACTATTAAACAGATGAAAATTTTTAAATGAGAGACAGTTGTAACTTTTTCAAATAACATAAAAATCTATTTTGCAAATCTGAAAATACCCACGATTTTTCAATATGGGTAACAATTTTTTAATTTCTTATAAAGACTTCTATTATGGTATTTTCAGATACTGTACAATTTAATTTTTTATTGTGTGATAAACCTACGAGTTTAGAAGTAATAGTTGCTTAGTTTTGGACATTAACATTAAGAAAATTTTCAGAAGAGGATTTTCCATACTCCCATTGTTGAATCAACATACAAGTTTATTGTCTAGGATTTGTACCCACTTAATGTAGAATTACAAATAAAACTTGCCAGAACCTAGTGAAATTATAAGTCAAGTACAAAACAAACAAATTGTTAACAACATTTCTTTAACAAAGCAATCATTTTTCAAAGTGCTCAAACAAACCGCCACCATTTGTAATCCCATATACACTTCCTAATAGGGTTATAATTGTATTTTGTACCGGATTTAATCGTAAAAAGCTTCTACTACACTACTACCTTACATAACATACACTAAATTCTAGTAAGTTTTTATTTTTGCACAAATTATTTGTTTTCCTACAATATTATTTCACATTCTAGACTACGCCTACTTACATTTTACTCTTTATTCAACAATGGGAAGTATGGAAAAAGTCTCCTGAAAATGCTTGAAAAGTTAAATATTCGAAACTTTAAGAACCATTAAACGAGTAGATTTATCAAACAATAACCAAGACTAAAATAGTTTTAAAATATTGTACAGTATCCGAAAACATCATAAAAAATAGGAATCCCAGTAATAAATTTATAAAGATTTTTCAAAACAGATTTTTAAGTTATATGAAAAGTAAGAACTGTATGGCATCTGTGCAATGCTCAACGGCCGAAACGTGTGGACCGATCAAATGTGGGCATATTTAGCTACATATATTTCGTTAATTTTTTATTTTTTATATAACTCAAAATTTCGGGATATCTACCTAAGAAATAAATACAAAATTACGATTTTTTTTTTAATTTTCTCATTAGGAGCTTCTAAGGATACAAATAATATCTAGGTCGCCATTTCTTTAAAATCTTAATTATCAGTAAAATAGTCTAGTAAAGCACTGTTATAAAATTTTCAAATATTATATACGCTGAGAACACGTTAACGGCACAAGTGAAGCAATTTAGGCCCTAAATATATACAATACTTTGCAAAGATAAAACTGTCAACATAAATAGAAACATTAAATTCCAGCTGCCACTTTCAAAGTTAAATAAGATTATTTAACTGTCCTACGAAATTATTTTCTTAAACTTCCGTCTTGTCACAATTATTTTTAAATTAACAAAATAGAAACATTTCAAAACGATACGAGACACGTAGACTTCTAATGAATTTCTTTATAGTTTTCAAATTTAATGATCATTTCATTATCAACACAAACATGATGAAACATTTTTTTAATATAACTACTTTAAATGACAATGGTTTTCCACTCACTAATATTGTTAAGGTTTAAAAAAAATTTAATTCATTATACTTCAAATTGTAAATTTTTCTATAACAACAACACTTATCGTAACATAGTTGTCATAAAAAACTAAATCTGATTAAAAGATAAAGCTAACAAATTATTAATTTGTTATTTATTACTTTACAAACTTTTAAACTGATATTTTCAACAAATTAAGACAAACAAATCTCTTACCTCAGCTGTTTCTTCGTCCGAAATATCAGGCTCACTATCCGGTGACCTGTCTAAATTTAGACCCCTAAATGAATTTCTAAATCTTTCCCAAACCCAATTCATAGGTGAAAGCATTGCCATAACAAACTAATGGTCATAACGTTGGTGATTTTAAAACAACGGTAAAAATTTGATGTCGTGGCTGACGTTTTATACTTTTATAGGAGATTATAGTTTAGAGATATGTCCGTAAAATATTTATAAATACTGTAAAAAAAACTTTGTTATTCTACAATTTATATACTTTGTGAACGATGTCAAGCGAATAAAACACACTGCCTGGAAATAATACAAGATTCTGTCTATAAACAGGTGAATAGTGACGAGCGCATGGCAGGCATTGATCGGGGAATGTTGTGGAGAATCCATGGCGACTAAACTCAATAGCTAAAACATTGACAATTATTATTGGAACTATACCAACTACTGCAGAATATACAGACGTAGTTATATATTTAATTAATTACTTTATTATATAACTGAACATAGAAAATATTGTGATAGCAAATAAAATAAAGTTGTTTACTCTTACGCATATGGAGAATAAAACAAATCGTAATTTTTGAGCCGATGTTAGGACCACAGGGTCCTCTATGTCACTTAACCTCAAAAATACAGTTACAAAACAAATAAAACTTGCAACAGTTATAAAATAAAAAGTCTCCACTAATTTATATAATTAATAAATAAATAAATTTTAAAAAATACAGTTACAAAAATCAAATAACACAAAATTGTAAAATGTAATATATATATATATATATATATATATATATATATATATATATATATAGTGATACGAATCAACAAACTTAAAAGAAACACAAAACTAACAGACTATAAAATTAAATACAAAAGGAGTCAAGCGTGTCCAAAAACCAAACGTCTGACCCCTTCAAAAATCAATGAAAATGCATCTGTCTTTTAATGGCAATTGAAATGTTTACCTCACATCTCATAAGATTTATTTTTAACTTATACCATACACATTTCTCATTCTGTAGTTAAATTTGTATTCATCACACAAAAAACTGCAATTTAATTTCAAATCCAAATAATTTTAAGATTTGTAGGTCACGCAGGGTTCAAGTTAGAGGGGAGGCAATATCTGACAATAAATTTGCCCTAGCGCCAACATATTAACTTTTCGTCAAATAAACATACAGATTTGTAATCAAAATAACATAGTTTAAATTGATACGCCATGCCTTTTTTTAATTGTTAACTTAATTATAAATTCTAATTATAAAAATATTCGAAATTGAATGTAGTTTTAGTGAAAGAGACTTATTTAACTTAATCGTAAGGAACTGAATTTATAATGATTCACCTCACGGTACTACCTCATCAACTGACCACCACCAAAATAAAAATGAACACCAAACTTTCATTTTAACTGATGTCCCATTTCATTCATCAAACCTAACTTCATATAACCACCTCTTCAAAAAAGTCAACTCCAAATGTAACTCAGTGTTTTGTCGTAACTCATTATGTTTTAACGGAACTCCTATTTCTTAAACTTTGTATAGACTTTATTTAAATCAGTCAATTCATAATTAGATAAAAAATTGCAGAACTAGCAGACAATTTTAATTCCAGGTTAATCTTAGATATTCTAAGCAACCACTAAGAAATTATGTTTTTTGTTTTTATCGATAATTCATTATCCTTGGCGTAAAGAAAAAATTTATTTGTTGTTTCTTTCTGTTTCTTGAACATTTTTTGTAAAATTAACGAATTCCGATACATTCTGTGTTAAACATTTTAAATACCCGCCAATTTGAAACGAGTAAAGTAAATCGGTTGATAATGTGTCTCAAATTGTGTCTTAATAGCATAAAATATTTTAACTCTGTATCATTTACTGTTCAAAATAAATGATTTATTTGTTCAAAACAGAAAATGGTAGCTCGATAGAGTACTAACCATTTTAATCCATTTTTTAATATGAACCTTTTTTCTATATTTTCAGCAGTAGAATACGTCCTGTGGGACATCATGTACATCAGAAATAGCTATGATGTTAAAGATAATTAACCTGGTCAAACGATAATATTATTTTCCAAACAATCGATACGTAACTTGCGAGAGTCATTACGGATGAACTTTGACATTATAGACTATTAGGCAATAATTGCCCTTTTCTATACACACACGTAATTCTTGACCAATATTCATATTATGAAATACAATCCGAGATTAAATTTATGAAGGCTTATTAATTATGTATTGTAAAAGTAAATTATTTGATTTAAAATATATCAACATCTTTTAAAAAATACTTTCAAATGCAATTTGAAATACAAAGTAAATATTATTTTATATAAACTTTATTTAAATGTCATACTAAAAATGTTCACTACATAGTAGGTGATTTGCAGTGATATTTGTTAGGTCTATATATTTATTATTATTATTTGTCTCATTTTGTGTTCGAAATGTACATATATTGTCCCCCAAGAAGAGGTCACGCTTTTCATTTTCTATTAATTGCTTATTCCTCAACCGATTCTTTTGAAATTTTACATACGTTTTAATAAAGTTCCCAAAAATGTTTTGTGAAAATTTCAACACGAAATAAACAGCCGATGAAATAAAATACCGCTTTTGTAGAGGGAAATTTTAATATACAAGTGATGGAACTGGGAAGTTGAATTTTGTTTTGTAATGGTTTTTCTTTTCTTTTTTTTAATTTATTTATTTTTTATTCATACGACTGAGTGGGAAACCGAAAAGATTAACAAAATCAGACTGAGCTTCGCTAGAAAAGTGCATTTCTTATGCATTTGAGTCCATCATTACATTATTTTTTGAAATATCTCCGGTTCAATGGGTCCGTAGAAAATTTAAAAAAAAAAAACGAAAAATTACTCGGAAATGAAGGGCTATCGAATATAGTAACATTAAGAGTAGTTTCTAACCTGATAAAATCGAATTTCTGGATTTAAGATTTTATCACTGATAGTATAAATCAAGTTTGTAGCAATAACTTTTTTCCAAACGTAACAAAACTAGTACAAGGAAATTAGTCCAAAAAATTGATAACAAGTTAATTTTTGTTTGTTTTTATTCTTTTTGTTCATGCAACTGAGTTGGAAACCGAAATATTTAGAAAAAAGTGCATTTGTGATGTATTTTGAGTGCATCGCTACACTATTTTTAATATCATTGACTCTATGGGTCCCAGAAAAAAAAAAAGAAGAAAATACTCGAAAATGGAGGAACAATCGAAATTGGGGCTGTACACTTACTCCTTAAATAGCCCCATGAGACCGGGGTGGTCAATCAAAAAACTGACTTCCACGAACAATCTAACGCCCTTGAAGATTGTTATTTATTAATTGTTTGACTGAATTTGCATTGAGGGACGAAGCACTATTGTTTAATTTCAATTGAACAGCTGTTTTTAATTTGAATCGAACAGCTGTTCAACAATTAAACCTGCAACAATAAAAGTCATAAAAGAGACATAGAATTTTTTTTGCGTTGCCTCAATTTTGTGTCTATAAACACTAGTGTGTTGAAATTTCCACATAACATTTTTGGTAACTGGTAACTTTATTTAAAAGTATATAAAATTTCAAAAGAATCTATTGAGGAATAAGGAATTAATAGGAAAACAAAAGCGTGTACCTGTTCGTGGAACATACTGTATATATGTGTAGACATTCATTTTAGTTAACATTTCTATGTATTTCTTTTGTTTTTTAGTTGTTTATTAGAACATTGATAATAATATTTAAATAGCCCACTGTAATTTAACACTTATACTTGGGTTTTGTTAATTGTAGCAATTTTTGTGTTGTGTTAATACCGGGTGTCTGAACTATTTGAGAGGCAATTTGAAAAATGCATGTAAAGGTTTGTGTCATTCTAAACGTATCTGTGGGACAAGAAAAATGACAAAGAAAATTTAATTTTCACTAGAATAAATGGCAGCCAAAAGAGTTATTTTATTTACAAAGCTAGATTAGAACAGTATATCCACATCTATGTATATAATGTATTCTTATCTCATATTAATGTTCAAATTGTTTTTCCTATACATACATGCTCCACACGTATTGTCTTTGTTCAAACATGTTTCACACGGAAATAAAATAACTCTTTTGGTCGCCATTTTGTTTTATATGGTCAGAATTTAATTTATTTTGTCCACAGAGTTGTTTAAAATGAGGTATCATAAGCCTAAATGTGCCATTAGAATTTTTTTTTTTAACCTAAATCTTTGCTTTTTTTAGATTGCCTCTCTCACTTAAACAAATTGTCGTAAACAGAATTCAAACCGGTTATTTAAAAAATAAAAGGGTGTTGTAGTTTCTTTTTAGCTTACCCGATATTATATACAGAGTGTTCAAAAAGTATTAGAACGACGTTATATTTCTTGAAATATTAGAGATTAAACAATAAAACTTAGCACATCAACACTATACCTTAAATCTACTTTTTGAAGTAGATATCCATTTATCATCACCTTATAGGCAAGTAGTCAGAACAAAATCTTAAATAAGAGCATAGGTTGAGTTTTATACCATGAAGGTGTCTATTAGGAGAATACAACGCCGCAAATCCGACCTTAATAGGTTTATCCTATACAAAATGGCAACGTTTTAAAGATTACAATGCTGTGCTTGTTGGAAATGGCTTTCTTGGTATGAGTTATATAAGTAAAACCCAACAATCCACACTTGTTGTAAGGATTTTTCAGGATAGTGAGTGACATTTCACCTTCACTGGGGACGGTCTACGAGGAGGACGAAGAAAATATTTAATGTAAGACTATACTAACTAGCACATCAAATTAAAGTGCTATTTGATTAACTCCTAGTAGACCGTTCCCACTAGAAGTGCAAAGTCAATCACTATCCACAAAAATTGTTCCTTACATCCCGTGTGGATTGTCTGAGTTTTACTTATGTAACCCATACAACAGCAAACATAGTTTCTATTTTTAGTTCTACCACAAATATCCAGACCAAACAAAATAACTTTTACAAAATAATTCCCTGTCCGTCTGTTTATATAAACATATTTTAACTTAAACTATTTCAGTTACAAACCATAAATATATTAATTTTCCATTTAAAAAACCCTCAGATGAGATAATAATAGAAATATTGTCCGCTCCTTGTATTGCGCTGTGCAGACTGCAAGTTACATAACTCCTGCCTTTCTAATGTCTGTAGCTAAGACAGTTACATCAATAGACCACTGCTACAATGATCAATTATCATGGATGTCATTCTTCCTCTGGTTGCGAAACAGTTAATCAAGTATACAGCGGCATTTCCCGGACATTGACTCTCAGAAGAAAGTTGGAAAAAATAGATCTTATGGGTGATACGTATCAGATCCTATTCACGGCTGTGTAGGAAGAGTAAAAACGGAGGGACACAGTGTTGCTTTACACGATCATCGAAAAAAAGTGAAGTGATTTCGAGACAAAATAACAAATCTTAAGATTATTTGATAATGATGTTGAAAAAGAAATAACATTCTTCTCAACGACGAGACGTATTGCTTTTATTTAGTTTCAAAGATGTTCGGTTTAGGCTTCTTTTCGGTGACTGTAACACTTGTTGTAACACTCTTCCGTGGTTTTCCTTCGTACAGACAGTAATTGGGCGACCTGAATAACCCTACCGCTGTGTCAAAATACTACCTGTTCTTCTAAATTTTTGAACAACACTAATAATCACAGCATTACTAGGCGGGGTTTTGTAAAAATGTTCCTGAAAACGTAATGCAGTGTGTTACAAACTTGGCTCATCCACACGTCCAATTCCCTATGAGCGAAAAAAAATGCTCTACGATACAAGGTTTCTCTGCCGTAGTTAGCACCATGTCAGCAAAAACTAACCTCAAATAAGAAAGAAATAATAATCACGAAGACGTGGCAACAATTAAAAGTTGACACAACTGATCGAGAAGGCAGCTACAGCTGATTCAGTTTAAGTCATGTTTATTTTCGTATACTGTAATATGGTTTATTCGGACATGTTCCATTATTTGTGTTTAAAAGAGTAATACACAACTTTTCGAGAGTATAAATCAACTCTCGTTATCAAGTCTAAAACTAAAACATAAAATAGAAAATCACAACATAGCCTAATAGCGTAGGTCCTGAAATCAAACCTAAAAATGGCACCCAGGATACTAAAACTGCATTTATAATATTAAATGTGAATGTGATAGACATTATATTGGCAAGACAAAAAGCCCTTAAATATAACAATTAGTGAACTTAAAAAGAACACGATTAGACCTAACGGATAAATCTAAAATAGGTGAACATATTTGGAAATACACCAGGAGATAACTTACATAAATTATAACTAATTGAAGCCTTATATATACAGTTACAGGTCATCAACAGCCAAACTAGTTTATAAAGTTAATATCTTCCGTTATCTAAAAAAAAAAATAATAATAATAATAATAATAAATAAAAATGGAATTAAACAAAGATACAATTCTACGGCTGAAATTTTATTGCTTATTCCAAAAATAAGAATCATGACTCGATCGAAGATTAAATTCTTGAAATAGGGGGAAGATTGTTTACCCCCCGATAACATTTAAACAACTTTCTCTTGTGTTCATCCCATACAATCAATTACTTACCGTTCTTTGTGTAGTGTAGACGTGTGTGTGTGTGTGTGTTGTTTTTATTTGATCACGTTTGTATTATTTTAGTCTTCCACCTCATACACGGGCTTAGGTATGACTAAGTTGGACCTTAGCGTAGAGTCCAGCTTCTGCCACAGGGCGCTTAATCGTGCTCGAATAAATTAAAGACATTTTTGTGCTTCTTGTTCTTCCATATTAGCTCAGGCATAGTTTTAGGCTTGAGTACTTCTCTCAGATTATAGATTTAGTTTTAGTTTCCAATATGGCTCTAAGTTATTGTGTTTTTTTCTTCTTTTTATGTTCTATTTTCACACTTGATAACTAAAGTTGATTAATAGTTTCGAAACTTCGTCTATTAATTTGCTTTACACAATTTGTCCGTATTAACCATATTAATAAACGTTAAGGGTCTGAAAATAAACTACCGTAGGTCTACTTATTTTTACTTTGTGTAGTAAATTTCAATATAAACTCCTCAGACAATACTGTTACGCAGCCACTTATGTGGAAAGTTGCTTCATCACTGACTATAATTCGGTTAAGTTAACATTCTTCTTCGTCTATTGCATTTAGCATTGTCACAACAAATTCAACTCATTTAGGTGGATCTGCTTGAAGTCATGTTTAAACTTGGTTTTGTAAGAATCCATTCTCTAATGAATATGAACGTTTTATAAGTATAAAAGTTATATAAATCACAAAGTTTGATCTACATTGTAACAATTCTGTAGTTATAAAATTATACATGCACAGTATGAAAATCACCCAATTAAACATGTTCACTATCAACATTCAAAAACATAACCCATTTCATTAAAACCCATACCAGTAGATATATCATTCATATTGTGTATCTTCATATAATATAATTTGTGCAACATGAACAGTGATAGTATTCACATTAACTCTCGAAAAAAGAACTATCACTTGGGAGGAAAGTCTCTATGGTGAAGAAAAAATGGATTTGGGACAATCTATTAAAAACATCCAAAGAGAACATCAAGAAGATTCAATGTTAAGTGCAAGTTTAATCCACAAAAAAACATACCTAATATATAATCTTCGAGCTTAAAACCATTGGCGAGTGGAATTTACAACTTTGTTTATCCTTCCAGGACTTTATTCAATATTGTAAATCACACCTCAAAGACCAAATTATCCAGATTATTAACCAACGAAAATTGCTTCTTAAAAACACTTATTATCTAGAAATATTTTATGTAATAAATCACAATAACAAATAGTGATTATTGGAAAATATGAAATTTAAACCCACGCTATTTTAGCTAAGGTGAAACTTTTGAGGTCGGGTTTTCGGCATTGTGTTCTACTCATAAAGGCCTTTAATTAGATGTACAGCTCGACCTATGCTCTCATTTAAGATTTCCAACTTACTTCTTGTGAGCCGTCCCCCTGGAAAAGTAGCGGTCTACTGAATACGTAATACAATGGGTTTTGGTGTCCATTAACAATGTGCAAAGCTTTTTAGCTCTATCTGTAATGGTTAAAAAATATTAAGCCTTCCCTGGACACCCGGTATACAGGGTGTACAAAAAGTCCTTCTCGGGTTTAATATTTGTTGTGTGGATGACACTGGAAAGCTGAAAACCTGGACTTACACAATGAATCTAAAGAACTATTGTTGCACACTATGACTGACAGTGTAGGACCGCGGGGGGACGTCCCATCAGGAGTACAAAGAAAATCTTAAATGAAAGAATAGGCTGAGTTGTACATTTTTTTAAAGGGCTTTACTGGGGAGAGTTTAATGCCGCAAACCGCATTTCAAAAGGTTGATCCAATACAAAATGGCAGATTTTCAAAGGTTTTACTACAAAATGTAGATGTTTACTTATCAAATATTCGCCATACCTTCAGTTACTTTAAACTGATTATATCCTCGAATAATGGTCTTAAATGTACGTGGATTTGTTCTGTTAGTACCCCTAAAATGACTTTATAACCACTGATTTAAATTCAGGAATTCATAAAAAATATTGAGATCTCTTACTAAAGTGACTATTGGCGGGCTATGAGTCAAAAAGATACAGATTTTAATTCTGCCTGTGTAATGGTACCAAATTCATCCTTCCACGATGACAAATAGCAAAGTTATTGTCAAAAATGTAATCCCCCTCCCAACAATATAATTTCCCCTCACATGGCTTTAATTAATAACTACTATTCCATTCGTTCTTTTTTGTTCCACGTTCCAAATTGTCGTTTATCATACAAATTGTTTTACCACAGTATTATTTTCTCCATACAAAATGTATAGTACTATAACGTGTCAAAAGAAGTTTTTACTTCAAAAATACCCATAAATAAAAAGTCTTAAAATCTCTTTTATAAACCAAATTCAACATAAAAATATGGGGGTTTTTATACGAAATTTTAAAGTTGCCGCCATATTGGAAAATGGCAGTAAAATATTTTAAAATCAAATAAATTATTTTATTACAGAGGAAAAAGCAGGTAAGGTCCCCCATTTGAATTTTTCTGTAAATCTTATAGGTCCAATGTTGGCCTAGTTAAAAAATACACCCTGCATACCGAATACTTTGTTTTCGATACATTAACATATAAAATTAGAAATAGAATGAATAAACATTCTGTTACTAACCAAAATTAAGTACCTGGGTCGTGAGCACCTGTAGGACTGCCACTGCCAAGACCAACTCTCCATTACATCTTGAAGCTATCTGACGTCCATTCTCTAGGACATACAAACATTACACTATAAAAATCTCGAAATTTAATCATTGGGAATAAATGGAGAGGTAAAAAACTTTTTTAACTGCGATATCCCATAAAGAAAAACATCTTTCCCAATTCTTAAATTTGGTTACAAATTATTTCTTCTTCACCTTTATATAAAAGCGACTGTCAACAAAATTATATATTTTTGTTAATACGGCGCCATCTTGAAATGAATAATCAATATCTACTACCATCTCAGTTGTTTGCTCCTTATTGTAAAACTTTTACTAAAATTTGAAAATTGTAGGTGTAAATTAGTTCAGACGACAAAACTTAACAGGAACATCATATGTTATACATATATAACAAGTTTCATCGATTTTTAGAGGTCGTTTGTAAACTTGTGTTAATATAAATCGATACTGACACGTTTCTTATGTCTGAGTTCGATTGTAATTTGGAGAAGAGGTGCGCTAAGCGAAAACAAAGAAGCTTTTTTCATTAATACTTTAATGCATAAGTGGAATAATAATTAATATAATTTTAATTCACAATTCAGTACCCTTCGATTTCTGTCACTGGCATTTTCTCGCCGACCAGTTAGTTGATGGTTTCCATGCAGTCTTCCTGCGATCGGCTTTTAGATAATATCTAAGCTCCACTCAATTGTTACACATTAACCATATTAGCCATAATTACCGTTAACTTTTGCGAGATGTAACCAATAAATCGCAAATAAAGTAAGCTATTTATTTTTGTGAATAAAAAAGAAAGTTCAAATTATCATACACTTTTGTTTGTTTTTTCAAATGCGTTTAATAGGTTCTGAGAAATTAATTGCTAAAAACGACCACTTTTCAACTTTTTCAAAATCGTAAGGGTCAAACCCTTGCCTTTTTTAAAGCCGAAACACGATTATTGGAATTTTGTTTATTTATTATGCAAAATTTAATTTTAAGTTGAACTGTCACTTCAGACATTGAAAATATTCACTAAATTCAGAATTATTTTCATTTCTCTAAACAAATTTGTAGGTTAGAATTAAATACAATAGTTAGCTTTTGCGTGATAAAAAATTCAGATCCAATTGTTTCACATTACCAATAAGCATTATAAACAGTTTCATTTTATGAGAAGTAAGCAATCAATCACAACACAACATGATTCTCCATAAATAAAGTGAGTAGTAATAAGTTAATTTAAAAATAATTTAAAACAGCTGTTATAAATTCTCAAACAAAACATTAAAGTAAAACTTATTTGAAGATTTAAAGTTTTTTAAATTTTACGAGATGTAAGCAATCAATCACAACAGAGCGTGATTCGACATAACTAAAGTGAGTAGTATGTATATATATATATATATATATATATATATATATATATATATATATATATAGTATAGTGTATGATAACCTAAAAATAATTTAAAACAGCTGTTTGTAAATTCTCAAACAATACTACAAATTAAAACGTATTTTGAGAATTTATAATTTATAACAGTTGTTATAATAATTTTTTGAGTGAAACTTGTTATTTACCACTTGTTTAAAAGTAAATTTGTTTAAAAGAGTCATGTGAACTAAATGATAAATTTATTACAAAATCAGAACCTCCAAGGAAAGTTAATAATTTTCGGCAAATCTGTAGATAACACTGTTAAAAAATACGTGACTGAGGTAGAAATTCCTTAGGGAATTACAGATAAGATCACTCTAATATCCCTGAATAGTTTTTAACATAAAACAGTAACTTAAAAAATATAAATGACTAAAAAATAAAAATATTTAGGATATATAAATACATTATATCATGACGAAAAACTAGATCTCTTAAGGGTTATTGTATGATTAGGGATTCCTAGATAAATAAATCCAACATGACAAACATCAAACAATTTAAATCCCTCATAAAAATAAAACATGATAGTATTTTACAAAATAAAATAAAATTCCAAACATAGTTTCGAAGAGAGCTTTTTGTATTTTTAATCTTATTTGTAAAATCCATGAGTCTATGCACCAAAAACAACCCAACGCAAACAATGCTGGTTTTTCGTTTGACCAAAATTACTAAGATTCCACATTATGGAAATATTTAAACTTATAACAGAACTATACTAAGCTTGTATTTACATAGAATATGATGTAACTTCTCTATTGGAAACCTGTTTATCTTCTCTATCTACAGATTAAGACACAGTAATACATTAAAATGAATATTATTACGGGTTTTTTTATATTATATAATTTGTATGATGTTTTGAACACCCTGTACTTACAAAAACATAAATATATTATTTAACTCAATACTTCAACTTATTCCTTTGAAAGGAAGAATAAAATTATAATGATTTATTATAAAGCTTTATTCTATAGAAAACTTAGTTTTAGTACTCTTAATTACTTAGTTCTCCTTTTCTTTACTTAAAATATTTTAGAGATAAAACTGCTTTCAAAAGTCCTTGTTGTGGTCCAGCTCCAATTACTTATTTCTCATTGTTATAGCCCCCTATGCCTCTTTAAATCTCTTTGATGATTTCTTCTTCTTCCCTTATTTCTTTATATTCACTGAACTTCACAACACTGTACATTTTGTTCCGTGACTGTTTTGCGTGAGGTCAGAAATTGAAATTTATGATATGAACCCTGAGGTGACTTTCATATGTTTATTTATAAACAGTGAATTATCTCCAAATCGTTGCAATCTCTGTCTTATAGAGGACAGAAGAGTATGAAAAAAAATCAGAAAAGACTATTTTTAAATTTAGACACAACTTGTATATTCTTATTGCAATTTCGATGCACCCTGTAGATAGCACTCATTAAAAGCTTTCCTACGCACATTTCTACCTCAATTAGAAACCGAGAATAATGTTATATATTCCATACTTTGACCTCATCCTATATATTGATAGAAATTTAACAAGTGGTTATATCAATTCCAATTTCTTTGTTCCTTTTCATCAAAGCATTTCTATTGAACAGCATCCACCTCAAGACTCATTGTCTTTAGAATAAACCTATAATTATGTGGTTTGTTATGCTCCAATACTCCATCCTGTCCCACTTTGTCTTAGTTTCGTTGCTCAAGTGTATTAATAAGGATATGTATCTAGATTACATTCTTTAAAAATTCACGGTTACTTAAATAATTACCTGGAACCCACTAGACCGAAATAATGTGACAATCTTGATACCTCTTTGTCATCAAACGGTTCGATTAATGTCTATCAAAATATTAGTTTAAAAAAAAGTGACAGTTTTTAGTCGTATTGGTCATACTTGATTAAGGAGTTATGGTATCCGAAACTCAATTTATCTAGATTATAGTTCTAATGGTAAAATAACAATAATACACAGTATGTCTCGTAAGTAAGCCAAACTTTAGAAAATTATTCTGTAGGTCAGGATAAAGAAAAAATTTAGAATAACAATTTTTTCAGAAAACGATTAGTTTTCCAGATATCCGCCATTTTGTTTTTTACCGAAAAAAAACTTCGGAAATAGAAAATATATTGAGATCAGATTTAGTTTACGCATTTTGTATGTAACGTTTTACATATGGCGGAAATGAAGGTTTTATTTTGTATATTTTCAAAATTGTGGCCGTTCAAAATATTGATATATTGTAAACTTCTTCACAATAAATCTACAAAAGTCAAAAAGTACCCTCGTTTAATGACAAACCAAAATGGTTTTCATATTTATAAAGGATAAACGAGTCATTGACAAAAAACAGGAAACTAATATTTATTTGGGCAATTGTCTACAACACCCAAGACTGACCTAGAACCAACATATTTTTGAATTGTAATATATACTTTTAATAAACATTTTAAAATGCATTCCTTTGAATTGCATAACAAATTCAATTCCTTAACTATTTCAAAATAGCGCCTATATAATTTTTGTATGTGTTAAATAGCTCAAATTTACAAAATAAAACAAATGTAAATTGTATTTATTGATCAAATTAACGACGCTTTCAAACTGTTTTGTAACATTGAGTGGTCTGGAAGTTGCTGATGGATGACGGTTTGATCTGCTCAAGTCTGCTGTGTTCAATCTCGGAAGAATTTAGGAATGTCTCGTGAAGTAGTTTTTCTGCCGTCTTGTAGAACCACACAAACGTAGAAGAAATACCGGAACAAAAAGAAGAGTGTATGACTCGCGAATTTATAGATTTCACAAAATAGTAGTTTTCGTATACCTGTGCTGATTCCCAATAAAACTAGTAATTTCTGAAAAAAGTCGACAGAAAAGTTTTCTCCCAGTTTATCACTTAATTTTTCTTCCACAAAGAGTCTTTATTCCTGAGAAAATTGCATTTTTTTCCGAGCGACACGACAAGGCAATGAGGTTCCTTGTTTAGAATCACTTTTCATTGAATTTATTTATTTTTTTTTTTTTTCAATTCAAAAAAACAACTTTTTTTTCTTAACTGTTTTGAAAAACTGATTTCAGTTTCTGAGTCCTTGAATTTTTTGTAATTTTTAAGAATGTCATTTGAACTTGTAACAAGTTTCGTTGACGCAAAATTTTCTTTTAACAGATTTTGCTATTATTCGATCTGCCACTTTTCACACCTTGGATTTATACAATGTTCTTCTTACGTAAAATAGGTTGTACCTTGTCCAAAACTACGGAAAAGATCAGTTTTACCCCTAATTTGTTTTATTTAACATTTTAAAATTCTACTTATAATATGTGAACGTGAACAATGTTACATTTATTTATTAATTTGAAATTAATTTTAAAAATTGATCTTTTACATATACTATCGTATTGTGACATAAAAACAATCTTTTTATGCGTTTTTAAATACAATCCACCCCTTCATTTAACTTGTTTCCGTGATTTTTTTACTTTATTTCATTAATGCATTTCTTATTTTTATTAAAAAACAATTGAAATTTACATAATTTATCCTCCTACATATGATACAATTTATAAACACAATTAATATGTTATATTTAATTATATTTAAATTTCTACTGAAGTTTACTTGTTAATAAATTCAAAAATATTGTTTTTACAAAAATTTTCTCTAGACATTTTTTATTTTTATTAATTAGTTTAATATTCACTTTTAACTCCCATATTTAGTAACCAAAGTTTTATTTGTGGTTGTAATATTTTTAGATTTTCGTCGTTTTTGTAACATAGTATTATTATCTTGATGTGCATGTTTTAACACAAGTTAAATTGTTTATATAAACAGAGTGTTTCAAAAAATCATTCCCAAACTTCAGATCCTTACTTCTCACATGAAAACCACTGAAAAAGTTTACATAAACAGCTAGATAGAAAATAAACATTTTAGGAAATATATTTATTTAAATTGGTTTTGATGTGAGCCTCTGAAGTTTTAGAACGATTTTTGAAACATCCTGTATATACAGATTTTGAACAAATGTACACATTCAACATCTACAGAGTGTTTCAGAATTCTTGTCGGATACTTTAGGGGTTTCTGGGGTTGAAGTTAACACAGAACGACCATTTATTGTTTGACTTTACTTCAACCCTAGGAACAATCACATAAATATCCGACAAGATTTCTGAAATATCCTGTATATTTGAATGTGTATTTTTTTTTTTTGTTCAAAATCATTAAAAAAGAGATTACAAACTCTGGTCTTGTAGAAAAGTAAATATCCAATTACTCATTTTTATATAGAAAATCTCTAAAAAACAGAAATCCCACTGCAAACGTAGCTTCGAAAATTAAAGTTATTTAGTTAATTTTAATTTGTGTTTTACTCGACCGTCACAAATCTTAGAGCAATAGATGACCTCAATGTTCCATAACCTAGGACAGTATTGAGGTACGACAAACAAACAGTTTTCGGGTCAAGGCTTCCATCGATTTAGGATAGACTAACAATACAAAGACAAAACTTACCTCTTAATCAACTAATGGCTCAGTCAGTTTCGATCTGTTTATTGCTGTTGTTTCTTAATATAGATTATTGTTTCGCCTTGACGTTAAAACTCTAGATATTAATTTATGATTTTCCTTCTTGTTAAAGAATTTATATTTATATTGTAAAGTTCGCCCTTAAGTAAGTAAGTGCTTTATTGCCGTGAAACATTATACAATGCAATGGGCAAAAGTCAAAAAATTACATATGTACATAAAATTACAAATGTACTAAAGATAAAAATTGTGACATTTTTTTAACTGAAATAATTTCATTTTCATTAAAAAAAACTCCAATATAACAATAAAAATAAATAACAATAACAAATAAATACAATTAAACAAGAATATATAACCATTAAAACTACAAAAAGACAACCTATTGTAATAAACATTTAAAAACCTAATGAACTTGTATCACAAACCATATAATTCTGAACAGAATGGAAAGCTTTTAGTTTCAGTCTGTTAATTAAAAATTTATTTTAAACTTGTTATCCAAGCCTCTCCAGGTAATTTATTAAAAAAGTTTTATTTTTATACAAAAATGGCTATTGTTAGTTTTTTGAAGCCTTACAGATATTCGATCTATAAGATATTTATTACTAGTACTATAACTATGAATCTCTTTCCTGAGAGTATACTTAAGAAGATTATCCTTGAGATTTAGTAAACAATAGTAAATATATAAACTGGGTAATGTCATTATTTGAAATTCTTTAAATATGGGCAAACAGCTATCTCTTTCTGGAATATTCTTTACAGTTCTTAATATTACTATATATATTCAAGAGTTAATAAATGAGATCGGATGAAAGAGAGGAATCTAACATGCAGTCTCCTCACTTGTGGCGCACAGTCTACCTAGTTCCGTATGCTCCATATCCTGCCTAAATGCACCCTCAGACCACAATGTCCCGTAATAAGTCTCATGATTTGTCTAAATTTCCTCCTACTCAAGATCAGTACTGTCCCTCCAGATCTACCTAATGGCGATTATTAGTAGTTTGCTATGGGAGTGCCACATCTTTGTTGGTGTCTCCTTTCAACCCACCTATGTATGGCCTTCTTGGCCAGACACACATGACCTACTGCCAGCTCAGGTCTTACGAATTCTGAGGCAGAGTCCCGTTTAGCCAATGTATCTGTCTCCTCATACCCCTCAACTTCTTTATACCCCAGTACTCAATGCAAAGTTACCCGGTTTTCTAAAGAGAGTGTGTTGAGGTTCTCTCAACATTCCCTCAACTGGATTTTATATTAGTGCCTTGATTACGGGCAGTGTAGATAAACAGGACTGTTATTGACTGGAAAGTAATTTAATAATTATATCAATGAACAATTCGTAGGTTAAAATCAAAAATATAAATTTTCATGTTTTGACGTAACTTAAAACAGCAGCCATTTTAAAACAAGTTTTAAAGTCAATGAACTTGTTACTGATATCAGGTTCTCTATGTTCCGAGTTTAAACGAATTAAGATAAAAATATATCAGAAAATATGTAGAAAACTGATATTTTAGAATTTTTTTCTTTATAAGGTAAATTGACTGTTGCAACTTTAGGCTCAATAAATACCTTTCTTACAAAATGGGATACACCCGCTTTTATGTTTAATTTATAACTGTGTTGTGATGCGTGTTCAATTTTTATAATTTTATAACATGGTTTTTGACATCAATCATATTGAATGGAAAATATTTGACTTGTATATTCATTCTTACAAAAGATTAGTGAAGACCTGATGATGTATCGAAACTAGTAAACAGGAGATTGCTAACAGACAAATTATAATTTTCATTTAAACTCACCCTGCTCCACAATGGGGTTTTTTGAAGGGGGACTCAAATTTGATTTAATGTGAAAGCCTCATCGAGTAATACCTCATTTTAAACATTTAAAATTAAAGATAAATTAAAGGTTATAACCGAATATAAGTACGCAAACTAGAGGTACCTTTACCTAAAATAGCAGTTAAAAATGAAAAATCCAATTTACTTTAGAATCTATCCTAAAGTAAATGGAATATGGTGTCATAATTATTACCTAGTATTGAGTTACGTTAACCTATATGTTAATTTTAACCGTAAAATAAATTTTTTTTCCAGAGGTAAAACTTTAAAGTATAATAACGAAAATGTTTAAAATTAGTTTAGATTTTGTTGGTTGAATGCTGGACAACCTTAAAAGAAATGAATTATTGTTTTATACTATTCTTCAAATTATGGAGGAAGTTTTTGCTGCAGTAATTTTATCTCTAGTTTTTCCCAAGAGTAGATTATTTTGAAGTAAATATTTTTGATAACCTGACCGGGCGCCATTTTGGATTGGAGTATGATAGTAACCTCTAACTATCGCAGTTATGATTTTTTAAACAATTCCTTCAAAATGACGTATTACTCGATGAGGCATCGAATTATTAAAATATTAAAATACTAAATATTAAATACTAAAATACCATTTTGTGGTAGGGGTGAATTTACCTTAAATGCCACAAAATAGTAGTTTTACACCAAAAAAAATCTAAAATATTTTAAAACTATTTAACCATCTCGAGACTATATTCACACCCTATATTTGATCTTCTTAGAACGTGACTAAATATGATTTACTGTGTGACTATAATGAACAATTACTTCCTGTTCCTTTCTCTTCCTTATTTGTCCATTATCACCAATCAACCTAATCTTCGACTTTCACCAGTAGTTTAAGTTCTGACGATCAGTAAAATCAGTTATAATGCATACTGTAATTCGTTTCAGGAGATGTCATATGGAAAAATCGATATATTTAGTGATAAAGTAATGGCATTTTAGGGGATCCAACGATTCTATGTAAATAAATCGTGAAAAAATCGTTTTTGTGGATAGTTTAAAGAATATTTACAATGGGTAATTCAAATTTTGTTCACTATTAGAATACTCAAAACTGGTTAATTTGAGACCCGGTAATTTAAACCCGGATAATAACTTGTTTAAATAATAACAAAAAACCGATAAAGTTTACAAATAGTTTTCATTCCATGAGACAAGTGCCTAGGCTTAATTTCAGAAAATTAGCCTTTTATGACCTATGAGTTACTATTAAAATTTCATTAAAATATATTAATTATTTACGAGAAATTTTATTTATTTATTAATAAAGACTTATAATGTTTAATCAAATTTGACACAGTTGACGTTGTCGTAGAAGCCTCAACTGGGGCTTATTTTTTTCGTCGAGACTTATATTCTATGTATATGTTTAGAGCAACTCACATTTTAATATTTTTCGAAGTAATATCAAAAAAAATTTCTTTGAAGTAATTAATATTTGTTCATAATAAATTAATGTATAATTTATACAAAAATAATATCACAGATATTAATATTTCATCGCGCCACCTCAGATTAAAAGAAACATCGAATTCTGCCCATAAATACCGGAGAAACAATGAATTTTTTATCGAGATTGAATTTGAACATGCCAAGTTCAATTTTTTGGACGCGTAGCAGTGACGACTCATATCCCCTCTCTCTCTTTGTCGCTCAGCAGACGCAATCAATTTGATATAATTTTTTACATTTAAAACACTGATTTTTTTTCTCAAACACAATGGTAATATAAAGTTCAAGTATTGAACTAGCAGCAATAACTATTTTAACCCATATAGTTGATAAATAAACTAATTACGATTTTTAAAAAAATATATCTCGGTTCCTAGTTGAGCTAGAGCAATGTATTTTCTTTAATTAATATAAAAGTGCCAGCTATTAGAATAACGAAGTTGAATACCTATATCTTCATTTGTTGCAAAGATATTTGTAAAAAATTTAACTTTAAAATGTCCCACTTTTTCAGTAATTTTGATAGTTCAAATATTTTTTTTATTATTTGAACTATCAAAATTACTAAACATATAAAAAATATAAGTATCCAAGAAAAAAATGAGTCCCAGATTAACATTCAATGATAACGGCAAATGGATTGAATATTATTAAACATTATAACTTTTTTTAATTAGTAAATAAAATTTCTCGTAAACTAATTAATATATTTTAATGGAATTTTAATTTTAACCTAATGGTTATAAAAGGCTTATTTTGTAAAATTTTCAAGTGCCTACGTCCTTTTTTCAAGGAGTGAAAAATATTTGAAAATTTTATCGAGTTTTTGCAATTATTTAAACAAATTATTAACAGATTTTATCTTAACAGGTTACAAATTAACGGTTTTTTAAATATCCTAATGTGAACGAAATTTAAAATACCCATTGTAAATAGTCATTAAACTATCTAAAAAAATTATTTTTACAGATTTTTGCACATAAAACCGTTCTTTAGGCAATTTCCAGGTATTCAAAGTTGGATCCCCTGACATGCCATATATTTTATCACTAAATATAAATATTTTTCCATATCACATCATGAAACGAATTACAATAAATTTTCGAAGATTTTAGGTTAATTTTACTGGCCTACTAATAATCTATGACGGTTTCAACTATCTGTGAATCTTTCAAATCCTTATTTTATCAAAATCTCAAATTATATATCCATTCAGAATGATTATTCAGAGAATATGGTGGTCTTTAGTTTCTGTATAATATGAATTGCATGCTACTTTTATGCTATAACATTGCAATAATTCCTAAGAACTTTAATATGTTATGATTTCGCTAGTAGATCTGAGTTAAAAGTAAACAATTATGTTTATAGTTACAGGTAAGTTAGTAGAGCTCGATTTTTTGAATTTTTAACACAAACTTTAGAATATTATCACTATTCAAAATTGAAGTTTTGTATTAAACAGTTTGTATATTAGTATTAAAATAAATGATTTATTTTTGTAAACACCTCTTTAAAGGTAAGATTTAAAATCTTAATTACTGTAATATATGACTACGTATGAAAAAAAAATTGAAACGTGTTCATAAAGAAAGCTTTTGAATTTAGGTCTCTACAGGGTGACACAAAAGTTTACTGCACATACAGAGTGTTTCAAAATAAAACAAAACTTGGCTTTTCTTAACTTTTTTTAAAATGTAAACTTGCTTTTATTCTTTCCAATTGAAAATTTTCAAAAGAATTCCAAATTGTGGTGAACGTTTCGTTTCTCTGTTTTTATGTTACCGAGTTATAAGGCATTACTTTTCTAAACCTAACAATTTATTAACTCAGCCTGTATTTACGCTAACCTTCCAATATGACAATATGACATTTTGAATCTATTACAGAATGTTACGTTAAATTCTATAATTAAAAAACAATTTAAGGAATGAATTCGTCTAGCATTTTCAATATTTGTCCTTACTAGAGAAAATTTGTTTTAAAAATCTATTCTATTCTAAAGTTAACAATTTATTAACTCAGAATCTATTAAAGACTGATACAGTGTAGTCTACCATTTTCATTTCCATAGTAAATAGAAGTTGTTTTGAATTATAGAATTTAATTTGAAATGTCATACCGTTCTATCAATAGCAGTAGTAAACAGTTTTCTAAATAAATGTCTTTTCCAAGCTTATCTCTAATACAAGCTGAGTTAATAAATTATTAAGTTTAGTCAAGTTTAGCCTCGTAACTCGTTAGCATCAAAATAAAGGAACAAAACTTTCATCAAAATTCTGCAAATATTTTGAAGATTTTTAATCGGTGGGAATAAAAGCATGCTTATATATATATATATATATATATATATATATATATATATATATATATATATATATATATTTTAATTAAGAAAAATCACGATTTGTCTCATTTTGGAACACCCCTTATGTGGTAGTTAACTTCTGAATCATCATATAAATAACTAAGGTCGAGATATTTAAATTGACGTGTTGTACGTTTTTTTTAACTTGTGTAAACCCAGATTTGAAACAATTCCATATTATTGTCCTCTTTGTTACTTCTTGTACAAAAGCAATATTTCAAGTTATGTTGTAGTTTGAACTTATTAGTATGGTTCAATTAATGGTATTATGATTGGCATTTAAAAACATGCAATACAATATATCAACTTACCTACAACAATAGTTCACTACACCATATTTGGTTGATGGAGCTCCATTTTCCTGTTGTATGTTGTACCAAGCACGGATGTTGGATCGATGTACGTCGTCGCTTTATTCTTTAGCACATGCATTTTTAGTTCTTGTATACATTAGAGAACCTTCATTCTTTAGCACATGCATTTTTTGTTCTTGTATACATTAGAAAACCTTTATTCTTTAGCACATGCATTTTTAGTTCTTGTATACAATAGTAAACTTCTATTTTTGTCAGTACATTAAAACCTTGAAATCGCAAACTATATAAAGTCAAACTCTAGGGTATAATGTAAATTAAACTGAAACAAAACGAAGAGAGTTGTTATTATTTATACCCAAACATACAAGTGCGATATATAATAAGTTATTTACTGTAACAGAGTGCAGACTTTGTTCTAAAACTAAGTTAAAGCGTGAAATATCGTGTCCAGTTCTAAAAAAAGCTTTGGTTTGGAGATTCTTTTGAATAGTTTCGGGCGGTAGAGTGGTTTTTAGGTGTATGGGGGGATTTTTGAATCTGTGTGTGATTGAGAGAATGGATGATCTAATTTTTGTTTTTATCTCCATTACTGGGTTATTTGTGTTGTTATGTCATTTGTTATTACTATTTATTCCTTTTGTTATTGGTTTCTATGGAGGGTTAAATATAAATTTAATTTTTTTTTATAATTTATTCTGTATGTTTTAGAGTTTTTTTATTTACTTTGAAGTATTATGTATTTTCTTGACGTTCTGTTACATTTTTATAAGTAAAGTGGAAGAGAGAACCTAATGGTTCTAAAATCGCCTCAATAATTATTACAATTAAAACATATTCAGAGTCTAATTAGATACCTGCTAATTGTCTAGATAAGTAAACTAAAATAGAAGTAAAAAGTGCCGAGAACAACATAAACAAACCAAAAGCAACACCTCATTCATACATTCGTACCCAACACTACTTTAAAATGTTTATTAAATAATCTACCTCATCTATACTTGATTGACAGGTCAATTTATAGGAAAATATTCAGTTTATGATATTTCCGAATATTCATTATATTTTATTAAAAATCTGAATTGCAATAAAACGAATAAAATTAGTAAAACCAGTTTATTTTGGTTTGAGAACTGGAAAATATGTACAATTTTAAAATATACCACAGAAAGATGGAAACGTGATACATGATTTTCGTGTAAATTTTTTAAAGTATAACGACTGTGAAAGCCGTTTATCGATAAATAAATCATTGGGTGTATTCTACAGGAAAAATATAATAGAAAAGTTTGGACCGTACATTTTACCCCGTTTTATTGCTAACGCGATTTTTCTGTCGTTACAACTTTGAATGCTTATAACTTAAAAACGAACGCATTCATTGAAAAAATGCTTTAACCTTCGTTTTTCTTTGTCAAATTTTACATGAAAATTATGTATCACATGTACACTTTCCTATTTAAAAAATTAAGTTTGATGCAATATGACGGACGAAAATTTTAAACGTACAAGAAAATTTTTTTAACTATGTAGATCCGCATTAAATGCCTTCAAGTACCTCTTTGTTTTGGAGTAAAAACCTTTGCCATAGTTAAAAATCACCCTGTGTATTTACATTTATGGAGTGTATCTATAAATATAGGAAATATGTGACCATAGAAATTATACAGTTTTGTGTAGTTGTGTTATTTTGTGGTTTGGGGTTTTTCCTTGTTCATATATAATCACCACAGTGCTCTAGTGGTTTATTTATAGGGAATATGGTATATATTTACAAGTACTTGTCGATGTGCTTATGTATCTAAATTTTAACGTTCATAGATTTTTAATTCTACGAATAAAATTACATCAATAGAAGTTCCTTAAAATTATTAATCAACTTCCACTCTTAAAATCTGATTAAAACAATAAAAAACACAAATTTAATTACATTCAACGAACTCGCCTCAAGTTAGCCACCATTGTGTAAGAAAGCGACCTTAACTGAAACCAAGGAGATTGTACTATCTTTGATATCAAGAAGAAACTACGGATATCCTGTCTTACTCTCCTTATCAGACAAGTGACGAGTACAGTTTAAAGTTTGTAATTACAAGCAACAGCCCATGGATGGCTTGTTCGGGCGTTACGTTTAATGCATCCAACTATGATTCCAGTATTCAATCAAGAAAGAATATTTCTTAATCCGTATTTAGTATTTTGAATTGATTTATTGTAAGTATGAGAAGTCCATAAAGTGTTTTGGGGACAAAATAAAGAGCCTTGGATGTAGAATATTTCAAATTCTAAAACAAGTTGCAAAATGTGTGGACTTTTTTTAAAGTAAAACATAATTAAGTTTTATCAATTACTTAAGTGGTTATTGAAAGAAAATGTTACATTTAATGTAATCTCTCGTTGAATAAAATTCAATATTATTATAGCCCACCTAGTTAAATAGTTTGCACTGTGTGTCAGCTTTCGAAATTCGCATCTAGTATCCGCTTGAGTGTAGGAGCGAGGGCCAGCCGATTCAAAATATGTCTAGTATAATCCAGGTAATTTAGCCATTAGTTATAAGAGGGGAAACAAGGGATTCCCAGAATAGTCGTATTTCCTGCCTAAATAGAACACGTAAAAAACTCAAGTGGGGACAATATAAAGTATTGTTATATTATCCGATTTTATTATTATTATTATTATATAGGATTAGTCCAAAGAGTGGGACACTTCGTTAATTTTTAACGTATGAATAGAGAAAAATTAAACTCAGGAAATGTTCATAAGGGATATAAAATAAATGTACTTTTTGCCGTATGTGGTTCTTTTGCCCCCGTCCACAAAATCGGATATTTTGGAGCTGCTCAAAAATCTTAAATATAAACCCCGTACAGTCTCGTCTCATTAAAAAAAACAAGGCATTTTATCTCAACCCTATCCAAAATAACTTAACCTAACCTTTTTGTGTTGGTTCTTGCAACCACTAAACCTAATCTATTTGTGGTGATTCTTTCAACCATTAATCTAATTTACTTTTTACTAAAAACTCTGTTCCCTCTCTAGTTTTGGCTTCTGCCTACAGGCTGGCTCTCGTTCCGCACGTGGAGATTTGGCAAGTGTCATTAAAAAGGCGCTGGCCCTCGCTCTGTTCTTCTATCCAATAAAAGATAGAAGCATCGATTGAAATTTTTGACCAACTCCTTTCAACCCTTACGGCCAGCTTTTTGTGAAGCTGAAACTCAATGATTAGTAAAAGACACAAAATGTACCACATACTGGTAAAAAAAATACCGAAGATATACTTAACAACCTTTATAAATACCCTTAAACCCTGATTAAACAAACACCAATACCTAGAAATACAGATAAAATGACAGTAAAAGAAGTTAACAATTAGGCCACCCCCCACCCTATTTGAAAATTTGAATAATGTTGGGATGTATTTTTTGTATTAGTGGCTGTAACGAAACAAATATTACTGTGCCTCTTATATATTATCAAGTTGATTACTTTGGTTTAATCATATTTATCTACCACTTCACCCATGCTCATCAAAGTCCTAGAAGTTATCATGGTTATCAGCTAATTAATTTGTCAATACAGATGAAATATACAATTCTCTATATTCTAGACATATCTTCAACCCTGTCAGATCACATTGTCCGCATGTTTGCTTACCTAGACATTGACCTTGACTTCGCTTTGTCATGTTATACCTGTTACAAAACATTGTGCATGTTCAGCAGGCGAAACTATTTCAAAACTTCCGGAGTCATTCTTATTTCGTAAACGAAGGCACTTTTCTGCTTTACAAACTCCGTTAGATTATTTTGCTCCATTACTTTACATTTGTAGTAACTGTTGGATGCTTTGCATCTGTGCTGAAGTTAAATGGTTTGCTTTAGTCGAGTGGGAAGATTAATAAGATTGAATAATATCTGTGTACAAATAAAAGGTTGAGTAAAGAGCAGTTAGTTCTGTTGAGATATTAGTAACAGCTGGCCTTGGTATGCTGGAAAGACAAGGCAAGGAATTTAATGTTACTCTGCGGCATTTCGGTTACATGCAATTAGACAAAATCGGTTCCTAATTATCTTAGTCACGGTTTTCGATTGACATATACTAGAAGTTTTCAACATCGTCTTATACTAGAGTTTCCAATTGTCATTCTACTTTACCTTGTACCGTAATCTAACTCTCCATATGGATTAAATATATTGAGTTAGAGTATGGAATTCATCTTTTAACGGCATTTAATTGCCCTAAAATTAAAAGGGTCTCAACTAAGTTGTGTTGTTAATGTAGTATGTTTTTGAACTTTATACTTAGGGGAAAAAATCCCGCGTACCAATTCTCTATCTGCTATAGATATAAAAATTCTGTTTGCAAAGATGAATGATATTGTGATCAACAGTAATCTGTGCAATTTGAAACCTGTGTAGTTCTTCAGGGAGAGGGCTGGTGGCATCAAAATTGTAAAATGTAAATACCTGTCGAGTAACATCGGTTTTTAAAGATCTACCTTATTAAAAAGAAATTGATTGGTCCAAACCGAACTGCAACCAGTGCACTCAATTCAAGATGGCGGCCAAAACTATATGATGTCTAAAATTTATCAAGGGTTTTTAATTTTTTTTTCCAATTAGACACAAAATATCTTTAGTTATTTGAAATCAGTGGCTACTGATTGTTAGGGGCGAGAAACGAAGAGTCTAATTACAATGAACAAAGAGTAACCGCATTGCTGATCGAATTATAGCTTATTTTAAAAATCTACTAAACAAGAAATACAACAATGAAATTTTGAACCAGCTCCTTAATTCAAGATGGTTGTCAAACAAATTAAACGTATTTTCAATACTACTACCATAGTTCGTTTTAAGGTCAAACTGTTTGAATATCCACATCAGTAAGTTAAGTTCCAAGATACTTTTTTTCTTAAAAATAAAGATAAATTTAATCAAATAGGTTCCAAACAACTAAAAATATTGTATTCCTGATTATGATTATGAATTATATGTACAGAAATTATACCGTGTATCCCAAAAGTCCGGGACCGCTTCAATAACTTGAAAACCAAAAAAGATAGAATATATACTTTTATGTGCCTTCTAGTTATAAAAAACTACTTTCTTGCAAATGATATATTTATACCTATTCTCCAAAAATGGGGTTTTTGGGGGCCAACTCATAAATCTTTTTATTTAGTAAAATACATATGTGCAAATTATTTTAATTACATCTGTGCAAGATTTTTGATTATCTATGCGACCGAATATTTTAAACGACTTTTACTTCATTTATTTCATTCACAGTTAATTAGAAGGCGAGAATATGCGATCACAGTGTATTTAAAAAATGTAATGTAATCATAATTACTATTATTGATTTTTTTTTAAATACAGATTCCCAGTACAGTGTGTGTAAAGAACTATGAATGATTGATTGTATTAAATGCCAATCCATTACGGTTTAGAGCAAGTTAAAGACGATAATTCCCAAAAGAAAATGCCGAGATTAGTATTTAATTCTATAAAGAACCTTTAGTTACGGTTTCTGTTAAAGTGGAAACCCAACTAAAACCTACACTTCTGGAAATCTGTCATTATATTTGTTGATATGTTGGACAACTGGGAAAATCCTCTTTGCAAAATTAAATATTAAAATTACATCAACTAACATTATCTTTTGTACGCCCTATAATAAGAATTAAACATGAAATAATAGTAATTATGATTACAACCAACTGTCGCAATGTTATTAATACATTAAGATCCCGTATTCGTCATCTAATTATGAATGAAATTAAGTAAAATAGCCGTTTCAAATATTTCAACGGGCCCCATTTTATATAGGAAATTTTTACGCTCTCTAGTTTGTACAGTTGTATTTGACACAATAAGCCCTTTAACACGAGGGATGACTCGATCAGGGTTTTCATTTAAGATTATTGATTTTCTTTTTTTTTATGTAAGAAATCCACTCTGTATCTTGCTAAAGTATCCTTTGTAGTGCAGAAAGAACCACCAGAGGTTTGGCGTTCAGCCTCACCTGCTAATTTCTGGTACAATGTTTTGTAGAAATACAAAATGGCGGATTATCTGAAAACGAAGCTGTTATGGACACTTTTTATAGGAACTTTTTTATTTATTTAAGTAAGAAATCGACTCCCAAAACTTATCAAAATATTTCAGAAATACTCTGTATAAGCAAAATCACGGATTTTAACGTTTGAAACCCATCCCGTGATAAGAACTTTAACTAATATTAGTGTATCTGTATAGTAACAGCGAGGTTATATTATTCTGAGCTGAAACTACAAAGTTCTATTTTAGAAACTCGTGACAGATGTTAGGCATGTATTTGAAACTCAAGAAGGAATCATACAAAGTCGATTCCTCTCTCTATCCCGTGACAAATATTGTGATTGCCAATAATGGAGTGTTTTGTTGCATATATTTGAAATTCTCAATAACAGAGAAAGTTTTAAATCTTATAAAAACTAACAATCGATGACATTTACTAACTAGTTCACTAGCCACTTTCTCAAACTGTCCCTACTTTTGTAGCATTTCATCGCGAGAAATCTGTTTATTATATTTTATTAATGTGAGTAACTATATCACAAAAAAGCAAACCTTACTTGCTCTACTTGTAGCTTCAAACTTGAAACAGTGGAAAAATAATAAAGTGAATAGGAATTCCAAATTTAATAGTATCATTAATTAAATTAATAAAAGATATTATGAATAACATTAGGCTACCTTGAATTATTTCTTATTTTTCGTTTAAAGGCGAAAAACTTCTCTGACATCAACGCCTTGTATATATATCATATATATATATATATATATATATAGAGAGAGAGAGAGAGAGAGAGAGAGAGAGAGAGAGAGAGAGAGAGAGAGAGAGAGAGAGAGAGAGAGAGAGAGAGAGAGAGAGAGAGAGAGAGAGAGAGAGAGAGAGAGAGAGAGAGAGAGAGAGAGAGAGAGAGAGAGAGAGAGAGAGAGAGAGAGAGAGAGAGAGAGAGAGAGAGAGAGAGAGAGAGAGAGAGAGAGAGAGAGAGAGAGAGAGAGAGAGAGAGAGAGAGAGAGAGAGAGAGAGAGAGAGAGAGAGAGAGAGAGAGAGAGAGAGAGAGAGAGAGAGAGAGAGAGAGAGAGAGAGAGAGGAGGGAGAGAGAGAGAGAATATATTATAAAACATAAAAGCCCTATAACATTCAATAAAAGAAATATTAATAGTTTTACTTTTTAAATAACAAGTACAAAAATGAAAAATAAAACTTAGCCTTTGTCAGCGGTTGACTAAAACATCAGAATCAAATATACTAACTGTTTTAAATGTGAAAGATTTATAACAATAAACTATGTGTCTATCACCAATAATGGTTTATTAGTGAAATAAAGATCCAAAAACAATGCACAAACTCTCTCACTTACCCATTTCCAAAACCAAATAAAAACTCTTTCGTCACCAAAATATCAGTTCGATGGTTTACAGTCAAGAGTGAAAGTGAACCATGGATGCTCTCTTTAGATATGAAATATGCTTAGATATTTAAATAGCGTGCTTTGCTCGTACCATACGCGTCTTTAACATAAATCGCATTTAATTTAAATCGTGTTTTTAACTGAGGTGGTAAAGATTTCAATTTTTGTTTTTTGACTTTTATGCTTGAACCGTAATTATTTCATACACATGTTAAGTCATTAATTCTTCAAATATCACTGAAATTTGAGTGAAATCGGTGGACTAGATTTTGAGAATTCACGTATTTTGAAGATCAACTCACGAACTGGCTTTTTTAAAGCTGGCTACTGATAGGTTTTGTTTATGTTTTGAGGCTATACTTTAGTAATATTTTATCAAAATCGTTAGAGGTTATTTTTGTTTTTATGTTGTTTTTTTCTTATGGTAGATACCCCCAAATTTTGATTTATAAAAAATATTTTTAAAACGTTCTAACTTTTAGTTAAAATATGTCCTCACTAGATAAAAAGACTTCCGGGTCGGCATTTCGGAAGTGTCAAGGAAAAAAAAACATACGCTTCTTGTAGTCTGAAGAGTTTTTAATAGGTTCCCTATAAGTAGTCATGCCAATTAATTATTATAACTTCGTTTAAAATTTATGGTCTAATGTCGTTGAATAAAATTTGTGTTCGAAACGAAAAAAAAGGAAACACTCCTAAAACCAATTATCATCTCCACATACTTTTTCTAATGCAGGCATTCTATATAAAATTATGCATCTATAAAAATAATTCATTGAAAACATTTCACTGCACACAAAAATCAAAACACAATTTTCATTACCTGTTCTGAACATCACATAGACAAATAAAGATTGTAATCAACTGTTTTTCAAAAGAAATTTATAATCACATATATTTTTTTTAAATTATTATTTAACTTTTACAGCACTATTTTCGCTTCACAGTCACATCTTACACGTCTTCGTGATTTGGTATTCTGCATCGTGTGTATCAGCTTTGTTGTAAATTCAAAGTTCACTAAAGTAAGGTAAAAATTGTTAGCGTAGTAGGGAAAAGATTAGTGAAAGAACATCCAATGAAAATCTCCCAGATAGAACTCCAGAAATATGTATTAATACGTTTGTCACTCGAAACCAAACCAAAACCCCATGGATTAGGTCAGGCTGTCACGTGCTATATACACTGATCATCAGGCCCAAAGCTTTCCAATAAGAGAAGTTTTTAACGCACAAAGATAGGTTAGACCTGTGTGAAGCAATTTGTAAAGTGTTTTAAACTAATTTGGTAATAAATTAGAGAGGTATATTAGATTATCTTTCATTTAAAACAAGCCGCATGAAAAACAGCCTGGTAGAACTCCAGAAATAGATATTAATAAGGTTATCACTAAAAATTATTTCAAAAACCCCGCAAAAGTAGGCTACCTTTGTGACCGTGGATTAAGTCGTACGGTCACATTCTATGTATCCCCAACTATTAATTCTTAGACTTTAAGCTTTCAAATGAGACGATACCCTCTATACGTTGTGGGAGCGCGGAGGAGTTTTTTTATCGAACACATTTAGGCTCTGCTAAATTAATACTAAATTTGATTCTAATCGGTCCAAGTGGCAAATCTGCAAATACGACAGACATCATTCCAAAAACCTCAGGAGACCTCAAAAAATCGCTTAATGTTTTTCATCTATAACGTACAAATTTTAATTCTTCCAGATGTAGAGAACAAATTCAGAGAAAATGTGATAAAAATTTAATCCTTGAAATCCTCAAAATTAAATCTAAAACATTCTGTTAATAGATAAAACAAATTCAGAACAAATCAGCTGTTACAGGATCATCAAACAATGACTGAATGTTTGACTTTTGCAAGAGAAAGGGCATAAATAGCTACGATACGCTTCAGTGCCGCTATCTATTTGTCATTTACCAAACGCCAAGTCATTTAAGGTGTTTTATTTCTCAATCCATCAAAATACTGTCTTTTTTATATTACAATTACACCTTTAAGCCATTCTATTCTTCCTTTCACCTGATGTTGCCAGTGAACAAGAAACATAACATTATTTCACAATCTCTATCACACTGAGAGAAGAAAGAGTAAACTACAGCTTCTCTAAGTAATCTGTAGTGAAAGTTTAGATATTTTAAAATTTCCTGAAACTTTCATTTACTTAACTCAATTCTTGTTAATATAAGACCAATACTAGAATGAATTTTGAACTCAGTATCAAGAGAACATGTTAACCATCTACATTGTGGGGGAAAAAACAGTTTCATATCTTTGGTTCTACAAAAGTTAGAAAAATTTGCAACACTTCATTATAAAGCTCTTGAGCGTAGATATCTACAAGGTGATACGAAAGTTTATTGTCACATATAGAGTGTTCCAAAATAACACAAAACGTGATCATTCTTAAATTCTTTAAATGTAAGCAAGATTTTGTTCCTATATTATGTAAAATCTACAAAAGATTTGCAAACTCTTGGTGAGACTTTTGCTTCCCTATCTTTAGATTACCGAGATGTAAGGTTTCAATGACGGCGATCAAGATTCATATTTGTTTTTACCAAAAATTCCTGAACTTTAATATTTTTTACAGGGGTTTAGGTCATTAATCTTCAAAAATCACTAAAATTAGAACGAAAAGAGTATAGCCTTCGAATTCACAACGTCTTTGTCTCATTACAATGAATCACATTTCGTTTCATATTTATTAAAATGTATTGTATATATGCAAACTGAATACCATTAAAATATTAATATTTTTTTTTTTTTTTTTTTTTTTTTTTAGAATAAAGTCTTGAAAAAAGTATAAAAAGATTGGTAAATTTATAGTTCTAAATGACAACACTTTATTTCTTATTGGTTTTATACAGTCAACTTCCGGAGACTCATTCTATGTGTCCCACAAATTTTCAGTTTATACTCAAATCTAGTTTGAACTTGTTACCATTTATAAAATCGACTACAACATTAAACTTTATTAAAGATAATGTATTGGAGAATCGTAAGTGATGGTCATAATTTTGTATCCCAACTTCTGGGTTGAGTAAACAAGTTGAGCTGTTGTAGGGCACCGGTTAATTGGCGGAACGAGAGAGTGCTATCCCTTTCTCAATGAAATCTGTCAATCTTCTCTCGAGGAGTGAGTGCCATGGCCTTCTTAATAACACTTGTCAAATCTCCACTTGAGGAGCGAGTGTCATCGCCTCTTAATGACACCTGTCAAATCTCCACTTGATGAGCGAGCGCCATCGCCTTCTTAATAACACCTGACAAATATCCACTTGAGGAGCGAGCGCCATAGCCTTCTTAATGACACCTGTCAAATCTTCACTTGCAGTTTACACAGGATGGAGGTTCACTTCTGTCCACTGTACAATTTCTAGTCAAATGTTTACCAGTGCATTTAACACACCTAGAATCGCAAGCGCAATACTTGTAAGTATGATTAAATCCCTGACAGCTTTTGCATTGCGGGATCAGCTCTGAAGTTTTTCTGAGGGGTTCAATCTTTACTTTCATGTTCAATATTCCTCTTATGCTAAATATATTATCCAACTTTTCTCCTTGATCAAAAGTGAGCATAAATAAGGGAAGTCCTATTGTACGTACACTTTGGTTTGCGTCTCCTAGTGTTTTTCTATCTACTTTCAGTATGTTTACTGCATCAGTAATTTTGAAACCCTTCTCCCGCAAGTCCGCTAAGATGTCCTCTTTTTCACAGGTCGAGTGCAATCGCCTATCCATTATTTTCAAAGGTCGTCAGTTTTTGTTTTCAAAGGTATACCATTGAACTTTCTCTTTGGACCGTTTATTTAGCATAGTTCTGTAGGAGTCCGAATCCAGGATCAGTAACCTCCATGCATTGTTGCTTAATGCCTCAACTCTGTATTTACTACTTGCGACTGATGACATCAGATGTTGAATGTCTGCAAAGGTAGGCACACCTACAACATTAATTGGTAGAGGAGGTACTTCCTTTATCCTTCCTCTCAGTTCTTTATTTGTTACATGATCTTGCACCATGTCCTTTTTATTACTTGTGGACTGATTTACTACAAGAGCGGTTCCTGTTAAAGCCTCCGGAGAAAATTCTGCTTTTTTGTTTTTTAGCTATTCTTTTGTTTCTTTTTAAAATTCAGTCTGGTTCTCGTTCGAGTTCTTCTTTGTCAGTTTCATAGGCACTTATAGCCCCACTAGTGCGCTCCGCCCCCTCCTTTGTTTCAATGGACTGCTGCCTTTTACCAAGAGATGTTTTCAACTCCACATTCTCTTGGGTCAGTCTCAAAACCTGTGTTTGGAGCTGAAGCAACATTCCCTCCATTTCATTTAGCTTTTTTAGCAGGTCTGCGTTTTCTTTTCCATTGATTTTTGTACCATCCTTTACAACAACTCCTTCGTTCCTCTTATTCTATCTTTTTTCAGTACCAGCACTCTTGGTGGTGTTCTTTCCAGTGATGCTCCTTTCTTGAATGGGTTCTGATTTAACGATAGTTGGTCCTCCCCATAATCCATAGGACCGACCTCCATGTTGGAGGGTAGATTTTTCAGAATATATGGTCTGCCACCTGGGGTAATAATTCCGTGTGTTTTATCCATCGCATAGTCAAATTGATGAGAAGGCGGAATAGAGCTCCGAAAGAAGAAACAAGACTAGATTAGTGACCCCTAGCCTTCGGAAATCTAACAGCTTCGGGGTCGGAAAAAAGGCGTAGTACCCAATATGAAAGAAGGAAGAGAAGAGATCTCACTCAAGACAAGTTGAAGTGAAATGAGATCCAGCTCGGGAACCCCGGGTTCGCCAAACCCGTACTCACAAGGAGTGAGCCCCTGAGGGTAAACAAATTAGGCATTATTATAAGTAGCTATAACAGAAGGAATCTCTATAAATTTAGTCAAATTTGATTTGTAAAGAACGTTTAACAATTGTGCTCCAAAATAGGTTTCGGACAGTACCTTATTATCTCTATTAACCAACAAAAGTTTATTAAACGAACAGAAACTCAAATAACGCCAAATAACGCGACAATAGCGTGATGACTTTTACATAATCTTTTAATTGAATCAAAACCACGTCAGTGTTGAATTTCTCAACAATATATCATGTCCTAGGGTCGCTTCAATAAAACCATCAATCAAATTAATTGATTTATAAACAATACGTAAATGTTTTATAGATATTAAGTGCAGTGTGGGACTTATAATCCTATTTAGTGGCGTTTACTTTCTCGTCTCGTTTTAAGGTCCCGTAAGTGTAAAAAAGTGTTTTATGGAACGATGTTTGTCTCTCTGCCGTATGCAGAATGAACCAATTTTGTATGTAGTTATATGTCTGGATTTTTAATTTTTTCAATAAATCAAAATTATATTTATATATATTTGGTAACCTAACCTATTTCTGGTGAATTGTTTTGACAACATATCATCGGTTTCCTGCAAA
The DNA here is from genome assembly GCA_963513935.1 of Aphrophora alni. Lineage (NCBI taxonomy): Eukaryota > Metazoa > Arthropoda > Insecta > Hemiptera > Aphrophoridae > Aphrophora > Aphrophora alni. Next base: position 137,261,436 of record OY740768.1, read on the forward strand.
AGTGACCAACTATCAAATTGTTAATTCTGAGGAAACGGAGTTTTTATTTTTCATATGAGTGTTAAAATTCTAATCATTAATATAAAATCTAGTAATCTATTATAATAGTTATAATATTATTTACTTAGGCAGTTTTAGCAGACAATTCCTGACACCACATTAAGCAATTTTACAATATTACATTACAAGCTTATTTTTAGAGAAAAGTACACTTGGTCACTTTTTGCAGTAAACCGATTATCTAATCTACATTTAATTTTCCAAAAACTAGAATAGGTTAGAGCAGGTTATGTTATACATTCAAATAGACTTATGAAATTTTCAGTTTAAAACCAACATACTCTCAGTGAATGCGACTATGGCGAACCCGAAGACCCTAGCTGGATACACCTTTCCTCATGTAGTCTCGAGTTAGTTCCCTCTTACTTAGAGTCATTTTTCATATCAGGTCTTACTTGACCAACCCTGATGCTATTAAAGTATTCGAGGGGTATGGGTTTTTATTTTATGTGCTATTCTTCTTTTTTCATAAGACGATGTTAACCGAAAGGTTGTCGCCTTTAAACAACAAATAAAAAAACCAACACAACTTAATAAATCAGCAAAATAACAAACCGCTATTAAATACAAACAATGATTCTCGTAAGAGTGTTGCAGGAGCACTGACCTTATAATGGAATGGCGGACCACGAAAGGATTGCATTGGGGGGGGGGGAACAAAAGGCACAGTTATGTTATTTTGTTATGCCAGTAGACAGGTGATAGAACCTAAATATATTCACAAAAGTATGTTTCGAATTTTGAACTTACAAAAAGGTTGGGTCCGTGGAATACACAAGTACCATTGGCCCTACCGATCAATGTATTGGTCGCCATCAGTCCAAAAATACCGTTCGTGAGCTGGATATAGAATAACAAAAAAAAATCTGCCACGAAGCCGAAGAAGGTGTAACTTTTCAATATAGTGTCGACCGATTTTAATCAAATTTTAGTGGAATATGTTTAATGTCGGAATTGGCAGCCTTGATCGCCGATTTAATCAATTAAGTTGAGGTGCGTTTATGGGACAAACAAAGCAAGTTCATCCCTTTATTTATTTTTTTTAAATTTTATTTCAAATACAGCGTCCATGATTCATTTTAATTTTTTGAACTACTGAACTAAGATTTTTGGTAATAATTAGTTTTTATTTTTTGAGGGATAATTGAGTGAGAAAGTTAGTGCATTGGTTTTGAACGATTTATTTTTTTAACATTAAATATCCTTCTAAGCAAATTTATCAAAAATTCCACATCTAATTGTTTGTTTTCTGTGTGTTATTTAAGGTTTCCCCCCTTTAAACAACAAGGGGGGGGGGTTACTCTATCTACATTCCTTTATTTTTTTAGTTATCTGTACAGTTTAAACCGTTTCATTCCGAGGAGACATAACTGGATCTACAATTTTTTCACGTAGTCTTGGGTTAGATCCCTCTCTTTTATCTTTCCTATTCGCTCTCTCTTTGTTCTCTTTCGATCCTGACGCTAATAGACTGTTTCAGAGCTAAGAGTCTTTAATTTATTATATTCTTTTTCTTGATCCCCGCTATCTCTCTTGATTCATTACTTTCACCCTGACGCTGATAAGGGTGTTTGAGAGCTAGAGGTCTTTATTTTATTGTCTTTTTTCCTTCTTTTTTTTAAAGCGATGATGACCAAGAGATTTTTGCCTTGAAACAACAAAAACACGTAAAACTACTTCATTCCGAGTGAACCTAGCTGAATCTACATTTTTAAACTTAATCTCGAGTTAAACCCCTCTCATTTCTCTTTTCTATCCCCGCTCTCTCTCTTGATTCATTACTTTCACCCTGACGCTGATAAGGGTGTTTGAGAGCTAGAGGTCTTTATTTTATTGTCTTTTTTCCTTCTTTTTTTTAAAGCGATGATGACCAAGAGATTTTTGCCTTGAAACAACAAAAACACGTAAAACTACTTCATTCCGAGTGAACCTAGCTGAATCTACATTTTTAAACTTAATCTCGAGTTAAACCCCTCTCATTTCTCTTTTCTATCCCAGCTCTCTCTTGATTCATTACTTTCACCCTCACGCTGATAAGGGTGTTTGAGAGCTAGGGGGTCTTTATTTTATTGTCTTTTTTCCTTCTTTTTTTTAAAGCAATAATGACCAAGAGATATTTTGCCTTTAAACAACAAATACAATTAAACTGCTTCATTCTAAGGGAATCTAGCTGATTCTACATTTTTTAATTTATTCTCGAGTTAGATTCCTCTCGTTTATCTTTCTTATCCGGTCTTTCTGGATTATTTCCGACCCTGACGCTAATAATGTGTTTGAGAGTTAGGGATCTTTATTTTATTATCTTTGTTTAAAGCGATGATGACCAACAGATGTTTTACCTTTAAACAACAAAAACACCTAAACTGCTACAAGTGATAGATACTGGTTCAAAGAATGACTCGTGAACTATGGCATACACAAAGAAAGATGAAAGTGACTGTACTGACCAGTTACTCGCAGCTAAGGAGGTTGTAGGTAAAGTCTAAGTGAGCGGACTTTCTCGACAAAGGATCGTTGAAGTGGAAACCAACAACAGCCGGTGTACTGAGTAGTGTAGAGGGTCAGTGGGTTTCTGGACGTGATGCTAGTAAGTTGTTTGGTTATCGGTCGTGTTGTGTTTATTGTAGTGTAATACAAGGACAGTGAGAGAAGTGTTACATCAATTGAAAGTATGTATCAATTAGATATTAATAGTATTAGAACTTATTTTTATAATGACTTCAATAAGTAAATCACTTTGGTAGATATAACAAGTAAACCGTGCAACAAATGATTAATGCTTAATTAAAACTAGAAGTTATTTAGTTATTAAACAATACTGTATTGTGATAGCCTTTAAAGCACGGGAGAGAAGACTACTAAATGCCTTAAAGGCTGAATACAAAATCGTTCCATACACTACTTTATCCGCGACTTAGCAAATATTATTATACAGAGTGTTCCAATAGTTGTAGATTCTTTTACTAAGGTGAGGCAATTGAAACGCAATTTGTGGAATAGATAATATCGTTATTCGAAATGTAAATATTTAATCACAAAAATGAAGACAAATTTGGAAAATTAGCAAAATATTTTGCTTCCCTCCAATTCATAAAATCATTTTCTCATTTTTTCGATTGAATTTGTTAGATAAAACACATCATGGTACCTACCTAGCCAAATTATGCAATGCAGAACCAATAAATTTAATGTCCAAATATTGGTTTCTTGGGCCTCGTAGGAAATCTTAAATTGTACTGATAGATAAAAGGGTCTTGTCCAGTAAATTTGTTATCACTGCTAATTTTTCCTTATCATTTATTGTAGTCGGTCTTAATTACTGGAATAATAGATAATTTTAAACTAAATTTCAAACCTGTTTTACTAAGTTCGAACAATGCAGCAATATCAACAATTCAGCTGATTAAACTGTATTTTAAAATAAAACCCTTTTCTTATAGTAAACCTGTAGCTTAAAAAAATTAGTTTATAATTAATTTGTCTGTCAAATCTTCAAGCCTGGATAGAACAGATTTTAATTCAAATTTCAAAATTAGTTTAATAGTCCAATTTTACCCTACAAATACTTGTTCATTGGTTTTGAGTACTAAGAGATAATTATTTACATTATGTAGTATTTCAGTAAAATATCATTAATTTAAAGTGATTTTTGCATCCTTGGTAACATACAGTAAATTTAAACATATTGCAATCTCAGTATATTAGAGGCAAACATAATCAAGAATTAATTAACGCACCCCCTCCCATATCAATATTGATGATTGGTTTCAACTCGCTCAATATACTACTTTATCTGCGTCTTAGCAAATATTATTATACAGAGTGTCCCAATAGTTGGAGATTCTTTTACTAAGGTGAGGCAATTGAAGCGCAATTTGTGGAATTGATATATCGTTACACGAAATGTAAATATTTATTCACAAATGAACACAAATTTGGAAAATTAGCAAAATATTTTCCTTCCCTCCTATCCATAAAATCATTGAATGTTTTCTCATATTTGCAATTGAATTTGTTAGATAAAATTCATCATGTTACTTACCCAGCCAAATTATGCAATGCAGATCCAATAAGTTGAATGTCCGAATGTTGGTTTCTTGTGCCTCATAGGAAATCTTAAATTGTATTGATAGATCCAAGGGTCTTGTCCAGTAAATTTGTTATCACTGCTAATTTTACGTTATCATTTATTGTAGTCGGTGTTAATTACTGGAATAATGGATAATTTTAAACTAAATTTCAAACCTGTTTTACTAAAATGTGAACACTAAATTCAATAGTTTGTCCAAGTTCGAACAATGCAGCAATATCAACAATTCAAACAACAATTCAGCTGATTAAACTGTATCTTAAAATAAAACCCTTTTCTTATAGTAAACCTGTAGCTTAAAAAAATTAGTTTATAATTTGTCTGTCGAATCTTCAAGCCTGGATAGAACCGATTTTAATGCAAATTTCGCAATTAGTTTAATAGTCCAATTTTACCCTACAAATACTTTCATTGGTTTTGAGTACTGAGATATAATTATTTACATTATGTAGTATTTCAGTAAAATATCATTGATTTAAAGTGATTTTTGCATCCTTGGTAACATACAGTAAATTTAAACATATTGCAAACTCAGTAGGCTATATTAGAGGCAAACATAATCAAGAATTAATTAACGCACCCCCTCCCATATCAGTATTGAGGATTGATTTCAACTTTTTTTTTAAATTTCATGCCGATTTTTATCGAATTTGTCCCCAGTTTTTTTAGGGGATGGGAATTGAACACGACTTTGTCACTAGTTTTTACTCAAAGTCGAAATACTGAGACGTTTTCTTCATCCTAACATGAATGATTCAAAGGATCATTTTAAGTAACTCTGATTACAAAAACAACTTTATGGGTCCCTCATGGTACTAACCCAGCCTCATTATACAATGTAATATAAACAGATCCTGTAAAGGTTGATTTCTATAACAATAAAATATTGATTTGTTTTTTATAACAATCCGTGACCAATTTTTTAGTTGCCGATAGCAGAGGAACAGGTATTTTTAGTACAGCAACCTATACATTTGTTTGTGTTTTTAGGAGCTCCACTTGTTTAAAATTTGATACGTTTTTTATAACATGCCTTGGTCGATTTATTAGTTTTTACTGATATTTACGTACTGCCATTTTTTGAAAAATGGCGACCAACACATTTGTTTGGGTCCTTAGAAGCTACACTTGAGTAAAATTAGATATTTTTTTAAAACATGCCGAGATCGATTATTGTAGTTTAACCGATAACTCGCGAACCACCATTTTTAGAATATGGCGAACAACATATTTGTTTGGTTTCTTGAGTAAAATTTGATCAAAATCGGTTAAGCCGATTTTTAAAAATTAGGTTTTTATAACATTCTTTGGCCGATATTTTTTAGTTTTTATCAATAACTCACGAACCGTTATTTTTGGAGGGTGGCGACCAATACATTTTTGGTCCTTAAAGGGTACACTCGTTGGATACGATTTTGAGAAAACCTAATTATGTAATTCTTCCTTACGACAGCTATATCAAATTCACAAAGAAAGTGATTATAACCATTATAACCATTCAATTATATCTGACAGATTACAACCAAGGCTTTAAGAAATGGCATATAGGCTACTTATACATATATACTATAAAAAATATACACGTGAAACAAGTGTTAAGATACCATTGTTGCCCTTAAAAATTCAAAATTATGGTAAGAAAACAGTTGCATTCAGTGCATACTTTTCAACACGTGTAACTGTGAACGTATTACGGTGTACGCGAAGGTTGTGCACCATTAATTAAGTTGCTATAATCAAAAAAATTATATTCGAGAGAATTAACTCACTTTCAAATCAAAATATTTTCAATACAGTGAAATATTGTTTTTATCATTTTAATTAACTCAATATTTATACAAAGTAAAAAAAATTTTAAATTAAAATATAATATTTTTAGTTTGCATGCGACACTCAAGAAATCAATACAATATATACATACTTTCTCATTTTATCTGTGTACATATAATTAAACATGTTTAATTTTAACTTCTGGACTTCATAAAAGTATTAATCCAAATGCTTATTCGTCAAGGTCATGGTTTTTCCATGTAATATGATCTCCAGAACCAGGGCCGTGGAGAGAACCCAAGGGCCCCAGGGACAAATTTTCGCGGGCCCCCGTCAAATAATAAATTCACTTCTGAAACCCCACCTCGTCATTTATAATAATGCAACAAACATATTTTGTAAAGATATTTTATATAATATATTGTGTAATTGATGACATGTGATATTTTTGTTATTCATTAAAATATAATAAATAATTTTATTTAGTATGATTCTGTCTTTTGAGGAGTAACTGTGCTTAATTCTTTACTGTTTTTTTTTCTTTGAGTTTTATTAATAATACGATATTTTTAATTTACAGTTATTTCTAAAAATAAAAAATACTTTCTTGAATGTTAATATATTTGTATTTTAGTTATCCTTATCCTTATACAAATAATATATATAGCCTACATATCAACATATGCTATAGAAATTTGGGAAGTAATACAGTACTGTTTGTAAATAGATAAGTACCGGTACTAAATAGTTAAGAAAATGTATTATTAAATAAAGTTAAAGACAAATTTAAGACTAAACATGAATTTTTAATCAACTAATTATAAATAGAAAGGAAACTAAAAATCTAATAATTCGAATTTTCTGATTTTTAGACTAATAATCCATTTGATTTTATTCTTAAAGTAAATTTAGTAGGTAAAAAATAAAACTTGGTCAGCCCGCCCGGGCCCCCTCCAGGTCCCGGGCCCCAGGGCTACAGCCCTGGCTGCCCCCCCCCCCTCTCGTCGGGCCTGTCCAGAACAATAACGGTCGTTCAACGGCCAGTTTAATACATAAATATATGTATAAATAACAAAGGCTGCCAATTAACAATATATTGTTGTAAACCCATATTATTATATTCTGTCATATCTGGCATTTAAATATCTGGCATACTAAATTTGCTCTAGCGCCAACATATTAATGTTTTCGTCAAATAAACTTATATATTCGTAATCAGAATAACTTCCAGTTTTATTTGATATCCCACACATAATATTTCCAAAATTTTTTTTTCAACTCTATAGTTTCCCCCTGAACTATCCCAAGGTCATTTTTTGCTACCGCAATATTCTTCCTATATGTAGGACAATACAAATGATATAAATACAAAGTTAGAAATATATAGGAGTTAACGTCTTGTCCGTGTAGGCTGGTTGCGATTTACAGAACAGACGGACAGAACGTGAGTGAAATTTTGAAGGTCTTTGGTTTTACTTACGGGCCCTAAAATTGGCGTCCTCAAAACGTCGCGCGTCGCTTAGAGAGTCTGACGTTGTATGACATATAACATTTTACTAGAATTTGGAAAGAAGTTCACCTCCCAAAAGTGCTCTGTTATGACTTAGATCATATGTTTTATATACGAGACATGTAAACATAAGCTTTTTTATATTACACACATTGAGCTGCCGTACATTGACCACATTCAACATCTCCTTGTCATGTTACTAGATTTATTTGAGCACTGACGTAAGACGCAGGTGCTATGCTCAGCTATCTGGAACCTCTGGCCTACATAGAACCCTAGGTTTATTCATTAAACCATCCTAGCTTCGTCACAAGTCGGTTATTTATAATAAAAGGAAATATTTTGTTGTTACAGACAATAGCGTCACACAATTAATTGTTGAGGCTATGTTCGATGTGGATTTTTTTTTTTTTTTCCACAATCTTTTAAGCATTAGCATACATAGATAAATTCAATTATTTTTCTACTGTTTGGATTTATTCTTACTTTTAAAGACCAAAATCTTTAAGGACAAACTTATTCTAATATAATCTAATGTTACTTGTCAAAGTCGCCAGCAATTTGTAGCGTAGTAAATGAGAGAACATATGTTACTCAACAAGATGGAATCTCATACAACAATTATTGATGTGGCTTTATTTTCCACTAGCCATGAAAATTAAACATTACACATGTTTTTTCTCACAGAGAACGGAGCGAGGGCCAGCGTCTTTATAATAACACCAGACCTGTCAAATCTCACTTTAGGCACAAGGGCCAGCCGGTAGTCAGAAATCGAGAGGAAGCTGAGTTTTGATAAACAAAAATGTAGATTAGATTAGTGGTTGCATGAGTCAGGTTAGGTTATTATATACAGAGTGTTTGAAAAAAAGTACGTTCCAAAACTTCAGGGTATGGTTCCTTGGATCAAAATAAGTAAAAAAGATCCAATTATTAGTAAAAATGATTAGTTTAAAATTATTATCTTAAAATGATTAGTTTCCGTTGTTTGCCATTTTGTGTTTTTTAAAAGAAAAACATTATATTTTTGAAAATAAATTTAAAATCAAGTCCAAATTTGATATACATATTTTATACGTAACCTCTTTTATACCAAAAAGCAGGACTTTGCGCTGCATATTTTCAAAATTTGGTGCACATTTAAAATTTGTTGTAAAGTTAATAGTTTTTTTTTATATATTTGACATTAAATATTTTTAACGGACAGAAATTAAAGTAATTGCATGCACCAATATAAAATCCCGTTTGGACTGGGAATTACGAGAGAACTTCAACGTTATCTCTGGAAAATCGGGGGTAACTTTGCATTGGGTACCCGCACAAAGGGAGTTGAGGGAAACGAGTAGTCTAAACGCGTCAGAGTTCGTAGGACCTGAGTCGGCTGTAGGGATATCTATGTGTCTGGGCAAGATAGGTGGGTTCAGAGATAACACCAGCAAAGATGGGTGGCCCTAAGGTACACTCCCATAGTGAGTTACTACTAAGAAAAGTTCCTCTAGGCAAACCTGGATGGACAGAACGGCCTTGAGTAGGGGGTAACTCAGACGAATCACGGAACATTGTCTTCTGAAAGCACTTGCATAATTCTGATACTTGTTAGTTTTCTTCAATAAATTTATATTTAGCCATAGTAATTTTACTGCTCAGACCTAGCTTTAGTTCCTTTCTTAATTTTCGTTTTAGTTTTTAATATGTTTCTAGGTTATGTTGGCGTTTTTCACCTTTTTAATGTTTTAGTTTATCACTGGTTAACGAGAGTTGATTTATACTCTCGAAACGGCTTGTATTAGTTTTCAAATACATAAATAATGCCCAAAAACCCTATTAAACATATCAATAATATGATTAATTTATCATTTTCAAACAACTTTAAAACCAAAAATGATCTTTCATCTCCTATATATTATATAAAAAGATAAGCAAACATGTGTCACGTTTTTGTGTGACTTTTTTATAAAACGCATTATATACAGGGTTTATTTTAAATTCTACATATATATGTGTTGTCATTCTTTTCAGAATACGTTGCTACCTTTAAGGTAATACTGTTGGAATTTAAAATTTTTATTGCTTTTTAAAACTATAAACTATAAATATAAACCAAAGTTGTAGTTATTAATTTCATTTCTCTAGCTTTATTACATTATACAGTACCAGGTTTATTTTAGTTCCTCTATATATTATGTGTTTGGTATCATTCTTTTCATAATTTAACTAACTTTAATAAAATACTGTTGAATTTTTTAATTTTTATGCGTTTTATAATTATAAACCTAAAATACTACCAAATTTGTAGTTATTCATTTAATTTCTATGGCTGTATTACATTTTAACAACCTTATTTTAATTCATTTATATATGTGTTTGGTTTTATTCCTTTCAGAATTTAACGAATTTTTAATTGTAATACTGTTGGAGAAAATATGTATTGCGTTTTAAAATAATAAAAATAAAACATCTCTGAAGGGTAGTACCTTATGTGATATTGTTTTTCATCTTTTTTTTAAAGAATGTGACAATAGCCTTAATCAAGTATTAAATCATCAAAATTCTAATCAACAAGTATTGATTCATCACAGTGCGAGGACAACCGACCTACCAGACAGAACTCGTGGGTTGGAGCCGTAGACGCCAAGGGGCAGAGCCCATAGTATTTAAATTAACATTTTGTAAAAAGTGGTATTTAATTTTTTGTTTAAAACACATCAATTTTTAATAGTTATAAAAACAGAAACATCTACATAATTATATTTCATAACAAAGATTCCATATTATTCAGATATTATGTCTGAATCAGCTGTTCCAAGATTTTAATAAATAGAATTGAAAACATGCTTGAATCCATTCCAGACTCTATAGTATCCACGTAATAAAAACAATTATTTGTTTATGTAGTCTTCAGCTGACCTAAATGAAGTAAGAGATTGCTTATCATTTTTCTGATGACATCTTCCACACAAAACAAAAGAACATTAGTTCTATATGAGCAATTACGCGCAGTTGACGCAGTTGTTAGTTGTTTACCTATGAACTTATATAACAAATATAGCTTTGATTAAGTTAAGAATAATAGAAAATTTCACCGAAACACTGAAAATAATTATTGGTGTTGCAACAGTAGTAATAACAATAAAATGTATAACAATAAAAACTAATTAAACAAAGCACCGTCAGAAGAACGTTTCCCATTAAATGACTGTAACACTCTTGTCAAACTCCCATAGCTATTTTTACGGTATTTATTTAAACGTTGTTATTTTTCAGTGCCAACTTCAAAATTTCTGTGGTTTTACCAGTATTTAAACTGTACTCTGAATAAATTTACCTGCAATTTTACTGGTTGTATTACATTGTTTTTTTCAGTATCAAATAGGATAGATGTCATGCTACCTCTAGGTTTGGGCTTGATTGCTTCATTGAATCAATTAATCATACTTTAGGTCAAACTTTTGTTTCGAATACTACCAAACTATTGATATTAGTCCAGAGGTTAGGCCTAGCCTAAAATTGTCTTGAATTATTGTAGCTGATTCACCTAATAAGTTGTAAGTTATTATATATTACGTTTTAACCCAAAACTTTAATTTAGATACTACCAAATTATTGACATTAGTATAGGCTAGGTCTAACCTAAAATTCTCTTGAATTATTGAAAGTGATGTATCTAATAAGCTGTTTTATCTGTTACATTTTAGGCCAAAGCTTTTTTTCAAATGATACAAAATTGTTCATATTAGTCCTGACTAGGTTTAACCTAAAATTTCTTGGCTGTTTTATGTGTTACATAGTAAGCCAAAACCTAACCTAACCTAACCAAATTATTCCTATTAGTCCAGGCTATGTTTAACCTAAAATTCTCTTGAATTATTGAAACTCATGCACTTAATAAGCTGTTTTATGTGTTATATTTTAGGCCATAACATTCTTTCAAATACTGTTTCAAATTTATTCATTTTAGTCTAGGCTAAGCCTAATCTACAATAATCTTGAATAATTAAATTATTGAACCCAATGAACCAAATAAGCCGTTTTATGTGCTATATTCTAGGCCAAAACTTTTCAAATATTAGTTCAAATTCATATATTACTCCAGGCTAGGGCCAATCTAATTTAATTATTGATGATAATGATGAACCAAATCAGCTGTTTTAAATGTTATTTTATGAATGATTTCTATGGTAATAAATATTAAAATGGCTACGAATTTGCATAATCCTAGTTCAATATTTTCGATGATATTACTTAATTGTGTTCAAATAATCTTCACGTTGTGCACCATTTTGTATAATATTAAAGATATTTCAACATAAAAATAATCAATTTTCTACGCTTTCTTTCTGAAATGGAGCTCACAACTCAGTAATAATAAAATAGATTAAACAATCGTATTATGATGTAATTTACTCAGCTGTGATATAAAAAATTAATATTTGGTAATTTTAAATGGGGGAAATATTTAACTTTAATGACGATTACTGCCCTTTTGTGAATAAGTTGCAAATTAATGAATAATTTTGACGAACCTACGCTTCTAGATCTTTTTATACACACTTCAAGTATAAACATCGGTTCAGTAGTTCCTAAAAATCCTGCTTGCATATTAAAAATATTACAGATATTTTTACTTTCTCGCTCATAAAGACTGTCCCAAATGTCTCGGAACACCTTAATAAATTTGTAATCGTTAAATATTACATTTGAAACTTTCAGGTTATGTTTTGAGACATCTGAACAACAATTTTAAATGAAGATGAAAACTTTACCACTTTTTGGGAGGACGCTATGGGGGGGGGGACACAACTCCTAAATGGTAACCCCTATTGAGCGACAACTCGTTTAAAAGGTCTTGTTTGGTGGAGAAAAAAAGCGTAAAGAAAAGTTTGATCGTAATGGCGACCAAAAACTGTGCATTTAATTTCGTTATTTGATTTAGACAATTACATTCAACGAATTAATTTTACCATTATGTTTGGAACTTTTCAATGTCAGTGACTTGAAAAAATTTAGTTGGAAATAATCCCCTCGAAAGGGGGGGGGTGTATAAAAAAGTATTTATTAAACAATATCAATGCTAAAACACAAATAATGACCACTTCTAATGGCAGGAATATTTGTATAGAATCAGAAGATTGTATAAAACAGCAATTATGTGCTTAATAAAGTTTAATTTAGTTTCCAACTGATACAGATTCTACGAGTTACTCAAGAACAGGACCGGTCGAAGAGAAAGTGAGCGTGACATTTACGTCGGGATCCCGTCTACCAGTCGGCTGTTTGTTATTAAGTTTGGCTTCATCATGAGAGTTGTGTTGTCTACTCGTCTTTTCATAACCCTTAAATAATCAACTTTCACATTTCATTGATATTTCGATACTTTCAAAAGTAAGTTAACACTTTTAAATAGCTGTGGTTTTGTCATTTGTTCACCAATCTGCGAGAAAAACTCTTCTATTGTATGTAGATACAATTGGGATGATTAAAAAAATGATTAAAAAATCAGCTGTTATTTTCATTGTTATTTATTTGTTGCCATAGCAACGAGTTTTCTCATTGTTGATTGACGCAGGCATCTTGTAGGCGGTAAACTTGTAGTTTAATTTTTTTTTTTTTTTGTATTCCATCATGACTTTACCTTTAGAAACGCGTATCGCATTGATTCAGTGTTATTATGAATGTGAACGGAGTTTATCAGCCGGGTTAAGAAGATTTCGTACTCGCAACGGTTTGAGGACGGGGCCGTGCATTGTAGTCGCGTATAAAAAGCTTGTTAGTAAGTTTGAAACCACAGGATCTGTTGGAGACTTCAAGAAACCAGGAAGACCTTCAAACGTAAGAGTTGAAGAACGGTAAGAAGTAATTTTTCGAAACGTAGCTGAGATAAATGTCTACACGTAAGAAATACCGCGCATAGTATAGAGGAAAGACAAGAAGAGAATGGCGGCCACTTCGAACACCTGATTTAATAACCCTAACAAGTAAGAATTTGGCTTAATTTTAATTTTTTTTTAATTAAATCCCGTTTAATTCCAAAGGAATTTATTACTTTATTTTGTTTTCTATGTTAAAAAAAAACACAAATTACGATTTTCTCAAAATCGGCTCTATCAATTTAAATCAAATTTTTCTCAAGTGTAACCCCTAAGTACCCAAACAAAACTTAGTTGTTATCTCTCCAAAAATGTCACTTAGTGAGTTACCGGTAAAAAAGTAAACATCGGCCATAAAGCTGTTACAAAATACTTTTATTTTGCATCTAACGATTTCGTTCATATTTTTATGAAACGTTAGGGTGAATTACTGAAACCTGTGAATCGTAAGGGGAAAATATTACTGTTCAGGAATAATTAAAACAAAATAAACCTCTGATTAAAAGCTCGATAATCAAATCCCACTCGTGTTTATGACACAAGTGAAGCACGTTTAGGCTCTTATAAATTATTTAAATACACAGGATGTCCCGAAATATGTGAACTGGCTATTTATTTTCGGATGATATATATAAAAACGAACAATAAATGTCATATAACATATACTCCAATTCCACTTAATTATCCGTCTATCCACCATTTTGTTCTTTAAAAAAAAACTCCAGAAATAGATGAGATATTGAGTTCAGATTTGGTACAAGTATTTTGTATCTTAGCTTCTTCAAGTATAACAAACACAAAGACTTTTTTTATAATTTCAAACGGAGGCGGTTTAAAACTTTTAACATAAATTCCATATTGCCTTATGAATGCTTTAAAATAATTTTATTACTAAATTACTTACGTCATAGCAATCTTGTGTTTAGTATTTATTTATTAATATTTCATTACAGCTGTTTCGGTATAACATATCAGATGTTAACAACATCTGATATAACATCATCAGATGAAACAACACATTTTTACACAACACGCTGATACACATTTCACAAAAAATAAATAAACATAAAATGTTTGGTACTGCAGTACAAGTAGAAAATAATATAAAATAAAGTTTAGATAGTTTAGATAATATAGCCACATCTTTCTAACGTGGTGGTCAACTGTTCACTCTATCACCAATAATGAAATATTAATAAATAAATACTAAACACAAGATTGCTATGACGTAAGTAATTTAGTAATAAACAAACTTTTAACGATGAATATATTCAAAACCTTTAAAAAAAGTTACCATTAAAATTGCAAAAGAGTAGACTATTTCAAAAGATTTTTCCTTCTTATAAGAAGTTGTGTTACGACGCGAACTGTTAAATTTGTTCTTGAATTGGAGTTATAAATAAATCATTAACCTTTCTCACTTTGCAAGATATATTTACATCGTAATTAATATTAATCATAATAAACATTCAATTACTAACAACTACAAATTAAGTCTCACGTAAAAATAAGGAAATTAATTATTACGTTTTTAATATTTCTGTTCATCAAATCATCCTTTCTAACTTTACTAGTATTTGTAATATCTTGCAATTACATTCAGAAAATTTAAATCGCTTACCTTTTATTTACGTTCAACCAAGTTCAAAGTAAAACTATCCAAAATTTGAGGTTACAATAAATTAAAAATAGCAATGCTTCCTCTCTAGCCTACTACGAATTCTATATCAGAAAGATAAAATTATAAGTATGTTGATTTAAAAAATATATTGTGAATTATTTCTTCTAACTATAAAACAAATACAATAAGTTAGAATGTATACATATATGAGTGAAAACATTTCAGTGTATGTATTATCATCAATGTACATAACTGAGGAAAATAACTACAACGTAACAAGTAGTTACTGAGGATGATGACATTGTCGACGAAACGCGTTTACAATTAATTGTATTGTTCGACTGTGAATTTCACGTGTACTTTATTATAATTATTCGTAATTATTTTAATGTTTCTGCCTACTAAATCCGTTCATGGTTTGAAAATGGTGACAAAAATACAATATGAGATAAAGTAGAAACATAATTTTCTAATAAATATTTCAAAGAATATGGAAAATTAAAAACTGAAACTTTCGTAAACAAAAACATATGATCTACGGAGGATGTAGATGCGGATATTTTGGTTTACTAAACCTCTATCTTATCTTTAATTATATACGACCTTAGACTCTTTAAAATAATGAATTATTTTATTTAAATTTAATTCTATGCGTGTCAAAACTTTCCGTCTTCAGTCTCTTGAAAAGCATGCTAACTTTAAGACACGGACTTTGTGATACAGCTATATGTGGCCACGAAATTAGAGGTGTCCGGTACCGTTGGATATATGGGAAGGTTACAGGAAGGAAGAAGATGAATTTATGTTAAGGCAATACACTGATGAGAAGCGAATAATTTAACATATTGAAGACAAGGATTGTTTTCGTAGAGTGATTATCAAAGCTGTGACGTATGTTTGTCAATCTTTTTACTTACACAGTATACGAAGTGTATCGTAAGTTTTGCAATCGTCTTTCGTCGTTGCCTGTACGTAGACCTAAGTACGAAAGCGACCACAAAAATTAAGTTCGAAAAATGAAATTTGAAATACAGTATGCTCATACAGAACTTTTAGATACTAATAAAATTCCTTCCTTGTAAATTTAGAACTTCTTTGTTGTAATGAAGTACCCCTTACTTTTTAATACTTGTATAGTTTAAATCAGTTGTTTTCATTCAAAGACTGTCTGTTTATTACGAAAATTTTGTGCCGGTTGGTATAAACAGAAAAAGTAAAAGTGTAGCTTGTTTGTGACATGAACCAATGCAAGGAAGAAAGAAAGAGGATATTATTAGTTCATTTTATAAATTCCTTAAGACAGCCGTCCGGGATGTAAAAATAGTTATTTTGTGAATAGACAACTGGATATTCCATTACTTTATTTTGTACCGGCCAAAATAAAATTTAAAAACTAGACTTTTTTCTCATTTTTAGTATTTTATATTAATTCGGCCAACATTAGTGCTAAAACAACAGTAATAAAATATCTCGAGCCCGTACATACATTCGTATCAGCTGATTCTTTCCACCATAGAGTTGAGAAATCTTTGCACTCAATGAACTATTTTATGATTTTAATCATTTTAAACTCAAGATGAAACCTCTTGAATTCGTTAGAGTATCTCTGGCGGTAATGTACGCAACAGATGACTAAGACCAATAAAGAGCGGAGAATCATCCGGCGAGAAGCCCGCTGGCGAAGCAAGTTACTCAAAACCCTACCCCCGACTGTTCCTCACACCTCCCATCTTACGGATTTCCCCAACGCCTCATGGCAAGAAAAATCTCCTACCAAGCAACCCCTACATACATCCCCTTCAGACCATGCAAAATCCCTAACCCGGCACCCGGAGATACTAAAGCCTCACATTACGTGGTGCCCTAAATCCTTTCTGGTCCTTTTCAGGGCC
Organism: Aphrophora alni; assembly: GCA_963513935.1. Lineage (NCBI taxonomy): Eukaryota > Metazoa > Arthropoda > Insecta > Hemiptera > Aphrophoridae > Aphrophora > Aphrophora alni. The sequence goes on from OY740768.1 coordinate 137,278,246, forward strand.
GACAACACACCGCTACCCATCCACATTTCTCGCACAACAACCTCCTAGACCCTCCCAGGTCGACCAACTTACACTCATCTCCCTCTCGTCTCTCCAGACGCCCTACCCACCAACCCCCAGGCTACGTCAGGCTTTACTATTTAACAATTTTCCTAATGATTAAAATCATTGGAAGCTAGAGAAAAACATATTTTGGTGTTTTGTTCTTGTGACAAGGTCCCCCTAAAATATTTTAAGTTATGTAAATGAATAATTAGCTGATGATAAGGCAAAACATACCAACAAGCCAAATTTGATCAAAATCTGGTCACCCGTTTGAATTTTAGTAAGTTACACTGCACATGTGGAAGGCAGATAAACAGACATAAATTCAATAATTCACCTTTTTACACCTATGGTATCTCAAAACAGATACTTTCATAAAAAACTCATGATTCTATAAAAAACGTTCTCAATATTTTGCTTATAGTCCTACAGGAAACTAAATAATAAAAAACAAGGATATTTAACATTTAATAAAAACAGAAACAATCCATTACAGAATCCAGTTTGTCTCCGTTCTCATTATTGGTGTGATCTAATTGAATACCTACAATTTCAAGGTCCATTACTCACAGAGTACCGTTGCGTTTCCTTCCTGTTTCCATTGTTTACTTTCATTTCCTTTGGGCTTTTTCGCTTAGTTTACTTTGATTTCGTTCAGATAGTAAACCTTAAATAATTAACTGATTGTAGAAAGTGCCATTTAATTTAATTACCATTAAGTTACCTAATTGGCAATATTGTTAGAGTTGGTTTTATTCTTTCAAAACATGATTTTGTGCATTTGTAATGTAATTGAATTATAAAATATGATACTTAAGTATTCTCTCATGAAAATCAGTTCGTTTTTCGTTAAATGTTGGATTTTGTCTACTGTTTTAATTTGCACAGTTAGTTATGTTTTAGGAAATAGGCTAAATGTTGCTTAAATAGGTTTTGTATACAATTTCACAAAACCTAAAACTTCATATATTTGATTTGTACAGTTGGTTATGTTTTATAAATTTAATTTGACTTAAACGGGGTTAGAATACAATTTCACAATAAACCTAAAACTCCATATATTGATCTGTACAGTTGGTTATGTTTTATATATTCAATTTGCCTTAAACGGGGTTAGAATACAATTTCACAATAAACCTAAAACTTCATATATTTGAACTGTACAGTTGGTTATGTTTTATATAATTCAATTTGACTTAAACGGGGTTAGAATACAATTTCACAATAAACCTAAAACTTCATATATTGATCTGTACAGTTGGTTATGTTTTATAAATTCAATGTAGCTTAAATGAGGTTTCACAATTTAAACATAAAACTCCATATATTGGATCTGTACAGTTTATTATGATCTGTCATAAAGACAATGTTGCTTAAATAGGTTTTTAATACAATTTCACAATTTAAACGTATAACTTTAGTTATTGATCTGTACAAATTGAAAACTTTAAAATACAGGATGTTTAAGAAAATCGTTCGAAAATTTCGGGAACTTATTCCTCAGATCAAAACCAATGAAAAAGTTTACATAACCATATTTCCAAAAATGGTTAGTTTCCTACATCGATATAAATAGTAATAGATCGCGCGCTGCCGCTCCACAGCCCGAACCGACCGCCGGTGGTTGCGTTCTGGACTTTGAAGGCTGAAAGTGCAAAACCGTCTCGCCGCGCAATACTCAAACATTGTCTCGCGGCAACTTTCCTTGACGTTTAGGCTTTATAAATACGTTTCAAGGTTTTTATTGAGAATTATCATTCTTCCAAACGACATGTCCAGTTTGGAATAGTTGATAAAAAATAAAAGAAACATTAGATCAAGATACACATGAATAAGTTTAGCTTTTATACATGACTCAAACAACTATGGATCGCGCTCTTGTAGCACCAAAGACAATTATACATTTTCTTTAATCTATGGTAGCACTCAGGGAAAAGTAAATAACAATTGTATCCAATGAAACTTTTGCCTTTAATTTGCACAACAAATTATCTTAAGTCAGGAAAAATACCTTACAAAAACAAAAATTCTTAAACATTACCAAACAAAACAAGCTTTCTTAACTTATATGTCGAATGCCAACTTTTGAATGCACAGCTGCTAATGTTTCTTCTTTTGCCTTGCTAAAACAAATAATTTTAAAAAACAAACTACCATTCGATTTTACTAATTTAATTTCGTGGGTATCTTCACCAAAGTCCACGTTGGATACGTGGCCTTTAAAAACATTTCCTGCTAATGCTCTACAGGCTTCCAAAATGATTTTATGTGTGTTTAGTTTATTTCTAACATTTTTATTTAAACTATATTTGTTGTTATAATCTTAACAATATACAACACATCTGAGGAGGCTCGAAATAACTTCCCTCTGGAAACAAAGTCAGTAAGATATGTGTAGCTACTTAGATTATCAGCTGTCAATAACTTAAAATATTGCTCACATTTTACTTTACGAGCTAACTTCCTTACAATAAAACCGCTTTTATAATATAATACATTACCTTTGTAGTAGGATCCCGTAGTCACCATACTTTGGAAATTGCAAATTTCTTGTTTTTCAGTTTCGTCAATAATAGGTCAACGTCTTCAGCTGCCTCAGCAAAGCTCATAATAGAACTTTGTATAACACTGTCATACTGCAAACAGTTTCCCTGATTTGATGACTGCACACTATTCTTGAACATAAGTTTTCTCAATGCCAGTTGGAATTGTTTTGCATTTGGGTTATTGTTATGTCCTCCCCGGGATGTTGTGCAAGAAAAGTGTCCCTTTAGTGAGACAATTTGAAAAACTAAAGCCTCACTCGCCATTGTTTCGTGTTCATCTAACTTAAGATCATTACCCAAGCTTACATATCCAACATTTTTACCTTCCTTATGATTATACAGAACCCGCTTCCTTATGCTCATTGCATCAAAAACTAAATTAACATTTTTCATGTATGATTGTTTCTGGACATTTACTTTTAAATATTAAAAAACCTCATCTAGAAATTCTGGGGAACAGTTGAAAGCAGACAGCCTTCTTCTTAAAGTTACCGGGTTGGGTAGCGAAAAGTTATGACTTCTTAAGTATTTGAAACATATTAAGTCTTAACCTCCTAGCCTCGTGCTAAACATACTTAGCAACAAGATGGTTTCGCGCTTTTGCCCTGTCAGCCTGCAAAACTCCGTGCATGCAACACGCAACACGTAGCAGTGTGCGACCGGAAAGTTGAACCCGTGCCTTATGGCAGCGCGCGATCCATTATTATTTTATATCTATGGTTTCCTATCTAATCGTCATTTTATTATTTTATCTACAAAATTCATATCTTTCTAGCGGCAAATAATATTGAAGTGAAATTTTTCATGCTACTTATTGTTATGAAGATCCAATTTTAGAAAAATAATCAAATAATTTCGTTAATTCATACAAAATGGCAGCTATTTAAACTATTTAACATCAAATATACCAAAAACCGTTTATTTTAGAAAATATTTTCCATTTTTAACTACAAACAAAATGGTCTTTTTTTTCTTTTTATAGCTTAAAGGATAAAAACACAAAATGACTTGATAGGAAACAAATCCTTTTTTAAATATGATTATATAAACTAGTTCATTGGTTTTTGTGTGAATAATAGGGCCCTGAAGTTCTGAAATGATTTTTGGAAATAGCTTGTATATTAATTTACATAATTAGCAATACTTTGTACTAACATTGTAGATGTCATAACCAATACGTTGAAGACAAGCTTAACTTGGTATTCATTTTACTCATGTGATGACAAAAGTGACACTTTTGAGAAAGCAGTTTTAAGCAGAATTATTTGTGAGAGCAATTTTCAGTTATTTCATATCTATGGTTTAATATAACTTCTGAAACTGTCATGAATTTACTTAGGAATTTGGTTTATATTATTTTTTTAAAGTTTCATTTTTTGCGGCTCCACCAAAAGAGGACGTAATTCTTCTTCAGTCAGATTATCTTTATTATTTCTCTTTACTATTATTGCAAAGCTTTTGCCATAGACAGGACAGTATCAAACAAACAGCCAACTTAAATATGAAAAATGTATTGAGAATTTTGTGAGAGTATTTTTTTTTCTTAAAAGCAAAAACCTTATAGTCATCATCACCTTATAAAAAATAGAAGACAAAATAAAATAAAGACCCCCTAGTCCTCAAATACTGTATCAAGGTTGGAAAAGAACAAGAATTGGTGAAGAGAGACCAATAGGTCCTCAGAGACCTGATAGGAAAGATGAAAGAGAGGGATCTAACCCAATACTACATGAAAAAGGTGTAGATTCAGGGAGGGATTGCCAAACTTGTACTTACTAAAGTGAGCCAATGTGGGAGTCACTTATTTTGTTTTGCTAAATAATTTAATTCTTAGAATTTGCAATGGTAAAGAATCAAAACACTTTGAGAAATATGTACACTATAAACTTGAAAGTTTTACAACTAATTCTTACATTCCAAATTCCAAAAATTGTGTTTGAATTTGGTGTTTTTGAGTGAACTCTTAACATATTTAATGGCAATATAATTATCATAGATGTAATAATTAAAAATATTGAAGAATCCTAACAGCTCTATATAAGGAAGAAAAATGCATTCCATTTACGCTTGTAGCCTTTCTGGATTGTTATTAATTAGTTAACTAATATCGTCAGTTTCACCATAAGGTAACTGACATTAGTTAACTAAAAATGCATTAACATTTTCATGGACCTAACCATAGTATTTGATTGTATGGATCATGATTTTTCTTAAAGAAATTGATAAGATATGGAATTTTTGGAAAAACACTAACATGGATTAAAACATACTTGGTAAATAGAGTCCACTATATAGAACTTACAGGTGGCTCAAGGGTCAATTTTAAGTACGGTTTTGTTCAGTCTAATGACTTGCCATTACATTCGTGTTGGGGCACAACCTCAGTCAATCTGATCACAACTGAAACACTTTAGAAATAAAATCTTTCATTGCTTTAAATCGAGCTAGAATATTTTTGACAAACTCAGTTTAATTGCTAAACTTGGGGAAAACAAATTTTATCTCATTATCTGCAAAAAAAAAAAAATGAAACCAATTGTAATGCAATAGATGTCTGCAGATAGTTATCAATTAACTGAAGTAGAAAATACATTTTTTTTAAGTTTGACAATCGACTCTCAATTAAAATGGAATAACCATAATGCGTTATCCACAAAATTAAATTCTTCATTTTACGTTTTAAAAAATCATATTATTGTATTTTACAAATTTAAGAATGGGATATTATGGTTTATTTTGCTGTCATATCCAATATAATATTTCTACCTTGGGAAATGATTCAAAGGGGTTAATGTTTAAAATTGAAAAGTAGGCCTATGCAGTTTCAGTCTATGTTTGGTAAAGAAATCAATAAACCTGTATTGTCCTTTTTCCAAAAAACTAATTATTTTAACTCTTCCTTCAATTTGCATTGTGAGTGTTATTATATATTCAAAGTCACACATAGAAACAGACCATATGACACAAAAAAAAATCTAATTATACTAAAATATATGCTAAAAAATATATCAAACTGAAAAATCACTAGCAATTTTTGGGGCCATCCTCCACAACTGACTTCCACCTCGAAACAAAATAAATAACAGAAGAAAAGTCCTTCAAAAAAGAATACTGCAATATTTAAAAGAAAACATTTTTTATTCTATATATGAATTCATGAGACTCCCATTTATTGAATGACAAAAGAATTTTGGAATGTGTACAATATTTTAATTGATTGCGAATTTTTTGTTTAATATAGTGTATTTTTTAAAGATCTGGACAAGGGTAATACAATGTACAAAATTGCCTCCTAGCTAGTTGCTAAATAAATATACCTAATCCCTTTAAATGATAATCCACACATATTGCACAAACTGTTTCATAAAAATGAGCCAAATAAAACTTGTACAAAAGAAAAATATACATTTTTATGACATACATTTTTAAGAATAGTGGACAAGAATAATTTTTGTTTATACTTGAAAAGATAAATGCTCACTTGTTTTACTTTTAAGCTTGTTTTAATTTTAGTAACCTGTTACTTTGGCTTGCATCCTTAATCTTCTATTGATCTTCATTAATAATGTCTTTATGTTTTTTAATTATATTATATAGGAGCTGTATATTGATAATTTAGGAACATTAATTATATTAGTATCAATTAAAACCATTTTGGTTATGATTTCAGTTTGCAATGTAATGGTGAACATGGACTATAAAGAAACTCAGAAGGATGATCCTCTGATTACGAGCTATGTACAAGATCCTGGAAAAGCCTCAGAATGTCGGGAATCTTCAGTAGACTCTGGTTTCTTTCACTCAACGCCTCCCTTCTCTGACACTGACTCAGAAATTGTTGAAACACTCAATAGGTACAGTATAAATTATAATTTACTGGAAAAAACAAAGTTCATATAAAAAAAATGAAGCCATACATATTTTACATGAAACAATAAATTAAAATTATATAAACAAAATTGATAAACTATTATGTACCAAATGCAATAATATATACCTTTGTTTTTAGAACACTATAATGGTGTAACATTTCATTAAATCAGTTGTTTACAATTAAATATTTTAACCACTTTACGTTTTACAATTTTACAGAAATTCATCAATTACCAAATCAACAACATTCCTCGATGTAGAGCCAGAGACAGATAACTTGGTTGAAGAAGTATATGTAGCTGAGGACTCGTGGCACCAGACTGGTGGTAAGGGTATTAATAAGTTTTTATGCTCTGTTCTTTTTTTTAACTTGTACTAATCTTTTGAAATCTCCAGAACTTGATAAGAATTAATTAAAAATATTATATTTGTGACAATATAAGAAAGGTGGTGAAATGACTTGAATGCCAGCAAGAGATGAAACAAAATGTGACGGAAAACTTGCTCCTACAGTACCACCACCACTGCTTCCACTTGTACTATTTACACACCTCTGTTTCCATGGTAATACTTATACTAACCACTCTGTCAGCATTTTCCCTTCAGTTGACTCAATCAAGTCAATATGTGTGTTGTACTCTCTAAAAGCTAATGTATTTAGATTAGTAGATTGAGAACTGATGGCTGCGGCGATGTTAAACTATCATCAGTAGATTACACTCACATTCTTCAGTATATCAGTGAGTCTAATAGTTTACAGGTGAATGATCCAAATTTTAACAAATTTAGTATCAAATTGTCTTACTTCTTGCTTGAGTTTTTTATCTGACAAAATCGATAATTAGAGGTATGATTTTTCATTCTACAATGCAAATTCTACCAATTGTCTTTACACATGATTTTAATAAGATGACGATTATAAAAAAATCTCATCATTTAATATTTTTTTAAGAACTTTTATATCTTTCATAGATTGTTAGATATTTGGATTTTTGTTTTATGCTAAAATAATGTAGTGAATAGCTTAGCCTAACAACTTAGGTTTTGTTCTTCCATCAGTAGTAAGCTGCTTAACTTTTCTATTAGCAAAGCTAGCTCTAAACAACTATTTTTGCTGTGGTTTTTAATAAATATGTTTTATACATTTTTTGTTGCTGAATAAAACATTAAAATTTATTTTAACCCAGTATCTGTAATTATAAATTGTAAATATGTTAAAAGTTTTTTCTAAATACTGCCGCATCTCAAAATTTAGTTATGCCTCTTTTGAAAAATTAGTATCACAATCACTAAAACTATCCAGAGAACTATGGTCTTGACACTTCGTCTACTTTATTCCTAAGTTTTTGAGGAAAACGTTTGTTCAATGATTGTTACATTTAGGCCTAGTTATAAAAAACATAAAAACAGCTTAAGCTTACAAATAATAAATCAAATAAAAAAATAAAAATTTAACGTACCACGTTATTAAAACGGACTAAAAAGAATAACATAATATTTCATGACCGTTCTACAATTTTGAGGGAGGATGTATGGATTATTTTGAGGCTATGGACATATTTGGAATACTTGGGAGAGAAAACGTGGGGCGCAGCCAGTAAATAATACAAGTAGACAATCCGGATGAATTCACAGCTAATTTCAGTGAATCGGAAATGAGATTCACTGTAATTTAATTTATTTACTCCTCCTTAACTATCATACTGTAGATTGCCTGCTCCCCACGTTTTTCTCTCCAATTATTCCAAATATATCCATAGCCACTAACAATCCTCCCTTAAAATTGTAGAAGGGTCATGAAAAATTATTTTATACTTTTTAGTCCGTTTTAAAAACGTGGTATGTTAATTTTATTATTTTTATTTTGAGTTTTTTAGTCTTATGTCCGGGTGAAAGATTTCAATCGGTTCTGTATGTATTGATGAGACTCTGACATGGACATATATAGGAAATTCCCAATGCATTTCACATCCTGTTTAGCTGCAAATGTCTGAAATTCAAAATATTACCTCTTATTACCTATAATGGTTCTATTAGTCTTGTAACTCAGAAAATCAAACTAAAGAAGTAAACAAAAAAATTTTTTCAAGTACATGAATTAAAACAATACAATGCTAGATCCTTCTCCATTACAAATTGTAAATGTATCATAAACTTATGGTGGTGAAGTTTTTATTTGACGCATTCTTCCCATCTCCGTCATGGCATCTTCATTGCAAGGTGTTTTGCCAGTGAATTTTGAGCAATCGAGCTCATTTTACTTATTTGATTTATTATTATACTTTTCAGTTCGTTTTAAAAACGTGTTATGTTAAAAAAAAATTATTTGATTTATTATTAATCCAATAACTCTCACAAGCCATGAAAAATTTGCCTCATCCTACTTCAATATCCCGGTTACCATTCAAAGAGATAACGCGTTTAAGCGATAACGCGGTTAAAAAAATCTCTATTGGCCCATTTTTATTTGTTTAAATAACTATTGTTTAAACCAACGTAGAGACAAGAAACCAACTGAATATTGTATTGTCATCCAATTCTGACCTATGTTCAAAATTTCAGGTCTCTAGCTTATCTCGAAGTTAGTTTAAACTCACTTGCAAAATTACACCCGGACAGACTGACAGATATGACGGAAACCGAACTAACAAAATCGTGGTAATAAACGAATCATTTATAAACTAAATCTTACAAAAATGTTTTCAGGTTTACAAGTGACTGATTTACAGCCAGTTAGTTCTCTTGAAACAATAGATGAAGGAAAGTACCATGCAAAAGTGTTCATGATACCCGAAGATACAACGTCTTCAGAAGATCTGTCTTGTGGTGAAGAAAGGACACATTTTGGACCTCCTGAAGTTATTACATGTTCTGACATTAATAAAAATAAATTAAATACTTTTAATGTTCCTTTCGGATATTTAAATTATAACTCACGACCTGTAAATACCAATGAACTTAATACAGCATTGAATAATGAATTCATAGCTCAAGATGAAAGGTATTATGTAAATCAAGCTGAATTAGGACTTGTAAAATGCTTGAACAAAATAGTGCTTGAAGATAATGTGATTGGAGAGAAATCAGACAGTGTTGTGGTGGTTGCAATAGATCTGGGAACAACCTATAGTGGATATGCATTTAGATACATCCAGCATCCTACAGATAAAGAAATTCATATGATGCGCAAATGGGAAGGTAATTTAATTTTTTTTTAAACTACTAATAATCTATATCTGTAACTTTTAAACATTTATGTCATGTTTTTTAGAAAACTTGTATCTAATATTTTAACCCTAATATGAGCAATGATTATCTGTGTTTTCGTACTGTTAAAAATATGTTCAAACAATTGTACAGATAAACTTTTATTGATACGTAATTATTCATTAAATGCAAAACTTTTTTGCAAGATTCTAATATTTTTATATGTTCCCTTTAAGGTTTGGTTAAAGTACACACAGTACTTCTGATAAATTATGTCAGGCCTTAAATCACAATGTTTAATTTTACATTTATTTTGATTAAACAGGTTTAGTTTCAGGCTTTTCTTAAAACTGATGTTTGTTTTAAACAGCAGGTAATTAACATTTCCTGTTTTTTAATTGAACCAACAACAAAGATGAAACCTAATTTCATGAAACTAGAATCTGATCAAGTGAAATACAAAGTAGAGACCATGCTGTGTAGAAATTACAGGGAGTGTACTTGTAGGTGCTATGTGAACTGCTTTAACATATATTATCCTGTCAAACTCTCAAAGTAAAAGTACTGCCTCGTATGTTTTGCTTCAGTAGGGGGGGGGGATACAAAATTACTTCCCTTCTTTGGTAACCCTCACCTTTTATTTGAATTGGTATTTGTTGCAATGTACAAAACTATTTCATTCATTTGTGCAGACTTTAGTTTTAAAATTTTGAATTTAATTAGTTAATTTTCAAAATTTTCGGCTTGTTTCATGTTTTTGGGGCAGTTTGTCAATAAGTGACACCTCAAAATTCTATAAATGACAGTAAATTATAGTCAATTTCTGTAAAAATATATATTTTTTTATATATTTATGAATGATTATCAGTTAATCATTTTGACTAGCTGGCCAACTCATTTAATTATATCAGTAAGACCACTGTTGTGCCAGATCTGGTTAATACTTTCGGGCCTGGCTTATAATGTATTCCCTGAGCATTTTCTATGGTTTTGAGAAATATCTCTAACATAAAAAATAAAAATAAAATGAAAATATTATATATCAATTTAAAGATCTAACAGTGTTTTTTATAAATAATAATAAACAGTACATTTATCTTATTTACCAACAATTTTCTGTTCTTACAATTTTTAAAAATGGCTTGAATTGACTTGATAAATAACTGTGATGATCGAAATAATATGACTGAATGCATTTATTTATTTATTATAACCCTTTTTCAACGTTTATAAGTATAAATCATACTCAAAAATGCAAATAAACGACTACACAAATTATATATATAACAAAAAATACATAAAAATTAGTGTAAAAAGTTGTTTTCAAGGGAAAAATTGTATATATTGCACTCAACAAATAACAAAGCAATATCATCATTGAAAAATATTTGTCTGGTTACAGTAGGCCTACTATAACACATAAAATAATCTCTAAAGGATGCTGCAAACACAGATCAGTTGTGTCAGAAAGACTCTGTACACAATGCGAAAACCTAAAATGATTGTATGCCTGTATACATTTTGTATAGAATTAAATATAACTGCTCGCTTGGGCCAAGTAGGCAGTCAGCTTAGGTTTGAAAGTGTTAATGATCAGTTATATATTTATAAATATAAATTTGAGTAATCACTACATTATTGTTCTTGAGAGTTTAAGAAATATAGGAATCATAAAAATATGTTATCCTAGGTCAAACACCAAAAATTAATTCTTCGATATGAATTCCTTTTAAAGGAAAGAATTAATAGTTGTGAAATTGATTTTTTTTAAACCAAAATTCATAAGTTTATTGTTTAAAGAATAACTAGATAGAAAACAGAATAGATTTCAAACTTCAGCTATCTATAGATATTTATATAATCAAAGTCATTTGAGTGTAAAAGATGGATTTAGTTCTATATGTGAAAGTGAAAAGAACAAAGAATTATTGATGTAATAATTAATTCTGTGACTGTTGGCTAACCTGCAATAAATAAATTTAATACAAATAATTTTCAATATCAGCATTTATAAACAAAATCTCCCGAATAACACATATAAGTTAACAGATGTTACAAAACTTTTCAGTAAATTAAATATAGTGAAGGCTTATTATTTGTTGGACTTAAAGGCAGATTAAAGGTATAATTTTGATTCTAAAATGAAATTTTTCAAAAAGATGTATTTAACAGGAAATACCTGTTAATTATCAGTTGCCCGATGATGCCGCAAGGAGAAACAATTGTAGCTCATTTATATTATTAAAATATTTTGAAACTTTAAACTTTATTACTTTATTTTATCCTTGAATCGATTTGGTTATAACTTCTCACTTTCAATTCAAAATAAATTTGAAGCAAATAATTTTATAAATCTTTTTCTCGTTAAATTAATATACAATTTGACTGAGAGTTTTTATAGTCTATCTAAATGTAATGTAAATATTTTCTGAAATACTTTGTATGACATCATCAGTATACACCATTTACATTTCAGTTGTATTTGTACCAGGTGGGGATCCAGGATTGAACAATCAGAAGACCCCAACAACACTGCTTCTGACTCCTGATCAACAATTTCATTCCTTTGGATTTGCAGCTAGAGATTTCTTTCATGATCTTGAGCCAGAAGATGCGTGCAAATGGTTTTACTTTGACAAATTCAAAAAACATTTGCATAACAGAATGGCAAGGAAAATATTATTTTTTTACATTTAGTGCAAATTATTATGTATTTTATTAAATTTATTTTATATTAATATTGCATTGATAAAAAAAAGAATAGTAAGGTAGACCAATATTCTCAACAGGATTTATTCTGTTATACTGAATCTACACTAAATCCCTGCATTTGTCTGTTAGCTTGATAATGCCTAGAATATAGAGAAAACTATAATCAGAAGTTTTCAAGTTATTATGGCTTAATTGGACATTCTCCATTATTTGTGTGTATATAAAAACTAATACTTAAGTCTTAGGCTTGATTTCTTTCCTTAGGTTGTAGCAATAGACTGTGTTAGTGTTTTTCTCTTATATGCTTTAGGTTTAATTCTTGATAACAAGAATTCATTTATATTCTTGAAACTTTGTGTATTAGTTTTTAAACACACAAATTATTGCAAATCTCCGATTAATAATAATTAAAGACTTCATTTTTTGCTATATTATTCTTCCAGCTTTCTAAAACTATCATTATTATAATCAAATTACCAACAAACTTAACCAAGTGCCATTTAATTTATAGCCTGCCGCTAAATTTGTCTTACCCTTTTTGGTCATATCAGGAATATTGGCATTACATAAATAATATTGGATGAAAATATTTAAAAGACAAGACTTCGATTTATAAACCAGGACACAAAGAATCAATTCCATATTGAAATATAGATTTCATAAATAATAATACAGGATAAAACAATATAGACTATAATTCAGTAATTACTAATGGAGCTAAATTTTATTTTTGATATGAAAAAACAGTTAGTACTAAATTTTTGTTCAGTGTCTTAATTACGAAAATATTGAATTTTAGCAAAATAATTGTAATTTGTTTATTGCGGAGTTTTTCCCATGTTTTTCTTATGAGGAAACATTATTCTGAAGGGTTCCTTATCAATTTTTGCAAACATTTCTGGAAAGTATTCTTTTCTTTGTGGCTTTAAACATACAAATTAAAAACTCAGGTTTTTCAGTACACAACTAGACCATCCAAGGTAGACTTTAGTAAAAACAGTATAAAAATCATTTCAACCATTTGGGCTGTAAAAATAATACATCCTTGTTGTTTCTTTTTACAAATTTAGTCCTGAAATAAAAAGTTATAAATTTGTTTTGTTTTAATTTTAAATGTTGTCAATTTCCTATTAAGAATTGAATATAAAATGCTAGATTTTTTCTAAGTCAATGCCACATCTAAAAATTAACTTTTTTTTTAAATATGTTTTGTAAAACTATATTTTTATATTACTATGAGAGGAACAAGTGTAAAGAAAATATTTCGTTTTTTCATTGAATTATGACATTTTTTTAAGCAAGCTAATTAATTTAATAGTGTAGTACTTTATTTATAATAAATCGATCTTTGTAGGATATAAATAGAGGTACAACACTAACAGCAGCCAACGGAATGAACTTATCAGCACTAGTAGTGTTTAGTCATGCTCTAAGGTACTTAGCACAACAGGCACTATCGGAGTTAGTAGATCATGGTACTTTAATGTCCTCAAAATCTGTTAGATGGGTCATCACTGTTCCGGCAGTATGGAGCCATTCTGCAAAGCAATTCATCAGAGAGGCAGCATATATGGTAAATATGAAATTTACTCTGAAAATAATCCAATATATAATAATAATAATAAATAATCCAATATATGTACAAATAGAACTCATAGTGTGTCGTACATACGGTTTCAATAGTTTTGGGATATTATTTATAAGCGTGTATATCAGAAATGAAATTAAACTAGGAAATAGTAAAGGTAAAATTATTATTATCTGATCCAATTGCTCAAATGGTAATAACTAAAAAGTAGCAACTTAATTGTATATTGATTTAATTTAATAATAAAGTCACAACACAAACCATAACTCTCATATTGGCTATATATAATATTTTAACATTAATAGAACTTTGTAAAACATGTAACGTAAATTTACATATTTTGCAGAAAATTTTGAAGCCTTAAAGTAAAATATTTAACCCCAATTTTAGGAAAATGCAGAAGTTCATATTAAAAAAAGAAATATTCAAAGAGAATCTTTGTAATACCATTAAATTGAAAAATTGAAGCAAAGTTTAAGAAATATGGCATTATATCATAATCTTTAGAATGTCAATAATTGTATATATGTTAAGCTTCTAAATTGATAACTGAATAAATACTTAGTTTGTTAATTGCTTGATTGAATAATTTATTTGAAATATAATATATAGCAATATATACCAGGGATCCTAAAGCTCCTGCCGCATCTCGCATCCCTTGCTCTATTATGACTGTCCGCTTAATTCAAATTTCTCACTGCCATGCTTTCTCTTCACAACTTGAAGCCATTTAGCCCAGGGTCTTCCTCTTTTAAGCCTATTTCAAGTTATGTAATTAAATACTCTATTGGGTATCCTCTCATCTATTTTTCAGGTGTTTTCAAAATCACTAAACTTATGATATGATATTTATTTAATTTATGTAGCAATATGACTACTTTGTGAAACCAACACCTAAATAATAAAACAAAGATAAAACATACCAATAGCCTAGGAAATAAAATATTCTCAACGGAAAAATAACAGTACATGGTGTTCACCAATACATATGGCCTTCACTTGCATCAGATACTCACTTACTATGGGTTTAAAAACCTTTTCTTTTGAAACTCCAAATACTCACTAAACTTTAACAATCCTTATTTGTTTCCTTCAAGACAAAAGAACTTAGCGACATTGGCTTTTGCTTTCAAACCTCCTGGACAAAAAAAAAGAAAGTTAATGAATGTGGGACAAAGAAAGTATTATCTTTATACCAGAGTAAAGCAGATATATAAAAGTATTTTTAGCTTAAGTTGTCATCCCTCCCTCCCCCCACTACCACTTTGGGACTCCAGTGTATCTCACAACCCTATAGCATTCATACTCTTCCAGAAATTTAGTTTTCCAGCCCATACCTTAATTTAGAATAGAAAGTACCCAAAAGATCCCCCATCAGTGGTGACTTGCCAAAGGAGTTACACATTATTTGAGTAACAATAAGAGACTTCTCAGTAAATATATGAAGTATAACAACTGCTTACTCTATTACCAACTTATGCATTTTTATTACTTCTTACTAATATATATCAGTACAAAGAACTTGATAGAGAGGCCTCTAGGTTCTCAAATTGCTTTTCTTGAGTTGCTTGGTGACTTTGCCTAAAATCGCCATATAGTTCTTTCTTTCTAACTATACACTCACTCATAGTGTTCACTCGGTTGGTGTTTCAGCCCTAAAAGGCTTCTTAGTTGTTTATTTCTATAAAAATAAACATCTGAATTTGTTATCTAATGACACTGGAAATTAAAACAAAATTCTGCTTCCTCATAATTTAGAATTTTTTAAGTCAAAATAGTAATCCATTGATATATTAAAATTATTAGCTCATGTTTTTATTTTTAATCAGCTGTGAATGTGATTAAACTTCTGTCTTCGTCTAGCGTCAAATGGAAATTTTATAATTTTTAACTTCACATTCTCGAAAATTATGAAAACATAAATAGTAAACTTTTTTTTTTTTTTAGCATTACCTTTAGAGAATTATTAATTATGTGCACATTTTATTTCCTATATGTTCAAAATTTCTCACAAAAAAATATGATCTTACACATCAAATTATATATGTAAATATTTCCTTGTTTCCGTCATCTGATTTAGTTCTTTGCGTAGTTTATGATGCGTTTTTAAAAATACATTTCATCAACAGATGTATAAAACATTAAAAGTGTTCACATCACAACATATAGTATATTTTACACAACATATTCAACATTATTGTACTTGTAGTCTAGTGGTCGACCAACTACTGATTGATTAAAGTCCAATGTTAGTCAGGGCAAAAAACGGGAAAAACAGCGTTTACTTTTCAGAGTGAAACTGCACGAAATGACTTGTGTCATAGCTCATTTTATTCGATAGAGTGTCTAGATCAAAGATGTAAACAGTTTTTTTTGCGGAAACTTAATAATTTGTTTATTTATTGAATATAAACAATAAGCATTATGTCTGATTAAACGTAATATAAAATAAGGTACTGGGTTCATAAATCGATGAAGTTTTTTGAATTTAAAGTCATTTTCCATGTTTTTGGGGTCGCTCTTTCCAATTCTGATGTCCAAAAAGTGCGCATCCTAGAGGGCGCCACCGGCAAAACTATGACAAGGTGGAAATGGTGACAGATTAACATTATATGAAATGATGCAATTTTTCCATAAATTGATGTAATTTTTTTTTTATGGTCTTTTGGTCGCTTGTTCCGATGCTGATGTCAACACTGTGCCGATCTGAGAGGACGCCACAGACAAAAACAATACAAAGTGAAAATGATGAGAAATCAACGTAGCAAAAAATCAAGCTTTATTTACATTAATTACTGTTATTTTTTTATTTCAAAGTTTTTTTTTAATGTAATTTGAGTCGCTCGTTTCGATACTCATGTCAAAATTGTGCTAATTCTAGAGGGCGCCACGAAGAAGTGTAGAATAATTTCAAAATAAAAATGGGCGTGCACGATTTGAACTCGAATAATTTAGGGCATAATTTTGCAAGTATGTCACGCTGAAAGGTAATTTAGTGTCTAAAGTATCTTTGGGCGAGTTCGTGCGAAATTCGGCGCCTTTTTTTAATAAAGCTGCATATTCGTGCATATTTGTGTCCCTATGACACAAGTCATTTTGTGCAGTTTTACTCTGGATCAGAATAAATCCCGTTTATTGCCCTGACTATGTAGGCTTTTCTTATCCAAGATCCTTATCGCCGTATTATACAGCATATTAAGAATGGAACTATAAATTGGTCGTTTAACAATTCGTATTTTTGGTGTTTTTTTTGTTTTTTTTTTTCAGAAACAACAAAGTCAGATGATGGAAACAATGCAATATCTATAGTTATTCTCACTTGTAACTTGTTACATTGAGTTTTAAATATATATTGAGTATTTCTTCTATAATTTGTGTATTAATAATAATATACTTGACAAAACTTAAATGTATGGCTGCCATGTTTCCAAAGTAACTAAATTAAAGTTATTCCACTATAAAATAACTTAACTATTTATAGTTGAATATAACATGTTACTTATGTAGTAGCTGCTAGATACACTTGCTGTTAGAAACACAAACAGTTCAAAAAGACTTAACTTTCTTAGTTGTTGTTACAACTCATCTTACAAGTTTGAATATTTAATTACATGGATGTTCAATTGTTATTAAAACGAACTACTGTATTTGATTTTCTTATTTAGTACAATATTTTAACTTTTGGAAAGTCAAGATATAAAGGACGTTTTAACTCAATTTTTCACATCAGTAGTGTTATGCGAAGAGGTATAATATTATACCACCGTTAATTATAGAAAAGTTAAATATAACTAGCTTAACTTATTAAATTTTTAAAATGGTTCCTCTAATTTCAAAATGGTTTTTACAAAGATTATGTCTTTGTTTGGAAATTCATATATAGTGACATTTTTTTTAGATAATGAATCAAAATAAAAGTTAACTTCACACAAAGTTGAAAATTTTGTTATCACTCATGCATATATAAGTTTGGTCTCAAACATTTCAGCACAAAATACATAACAGAAAAAGAAAAATATATATAAAAAAAATAATAAAATTATACAATTTCTATTTTTATAAAAAATATATAAAAAGCACATATGTAAAAGAAAAATATATAAATTATCATGTTCAAAAGAAATGTAATAATACATTTGACTTGTTTGAAAATATATCAACAAAATAATTGATTTTTTTTCTGAATATGGTGTATATAATTTTACCTTTGGTTCTTATTAAACTATTAGGATAACCATAAGCCCCAAAGACCTTATGACTTTGTAGTTTCTGTCTAATAGTTATTAGTACTTTTAGTTCATTTAAGCAAATTCCAACTTTTTATTTATTTTATATTATAATATATACAAAATAATAATTTATCAAAAGTATGTATTTTATAAATTCTATCCCTGCTTGAATTGCAGATCTGTCGTTGCAATTCTTCTTTTTTAGTGAAAATGTAAAACAGAAAAATTCCTGCAACAGAATGATTTTATTTAACTTACTTCTGAAAATTTTAATACATAAAAGAATTTTATATTATAAAGTGTTTAAAAAAATTTCAAGTTAAATTATTAGCAAGTTTCAATTATTATTATTAAATAGATTTAACGCTCATTGATACAAAATTTATTTAATATTCTGAAAGCAATATAGTTGATTTTGTATTTCAGTTACATAAATTGGATATTTAAATGTTTCTAGACCATTATTTACCACTAAACAAACCAAATCCTTTTTTATATTTTGTATTTCAAAAATTAGCTACTATAATGTTTACGATTAAAATGAAATGCACAACTACATATAAGTCAATAAGCTCAAGGGGTCATATTAATAGAAACATCGTTAATATTACTACCACTAATTCTTTACTATTTATTAAAATTCATATAATGCGATAAATTATAGCCTATTTAATAACAATTACAAATGCAATTGTATTATACCTTGAAGCAAATGACTAACATTTAAGCCTTTATAATCTGTATGATGCAGGCTGAAATCTGCAATACTAATCAACCGGAACAATTAATCATTGCATTAGAACCTGAAGCAGCAGCTATCTGGTGTCGAAATCTACATTTCAATCAGACAGGACAGCATTTGCAAGATAGTGGTAAGTGGGGACAAAGAAAATAATTTGAATACATAGTTAATAGTTTCAGTTGCACACTAATCAATTATTCATCGCTAATCTACAGTTGTTAGAGATTTAGAACCAATATAAATTGAAGCACATTTTTTTCGTTCTTATTTATTGAACTAACTGAGCTCAAGGTTCGTGTAAATTATTTATTTTTATACCAAAAGATGCAGAAAATAATCAAAATTTCTTTACATTACCCTAAATTTTTCAACATGAACACCCTCTCCTCCCTCGGAAAACAACTACATGATAGTCCTACTCTGACCCGGTACGCTTATCATAAGAGTAACGGTTATTATTGCAGCAGTGATTCTCCCCTTTAGGTGGCATAGATCCCAGATTTTCTCAGCATAGACTACGTTTTAATGTAATTCCAGAAGAAAAAGTCCGAAAGCCCGTTAACTGGCCCCCGTTTTTGGGGGACACTTAAAAACTTCTCTGTGGACAAAGAGTAGTTTTTATTTCCAGAAGGCACATATAAAATATTTTTCTTTTATCTTTTTTTTTCAAGTTATTGCACCGGTCCGGGACTTTTGGGACACACTGTATATTATATCAAAATTGAATCATTCTTTTCCATTATATGTTGAGAATAAAATATTGACAATATTAATGTATATATTTCTAAAGTCCTTAAAATATTTTCCGTACCTAAAGCAATTTGGATATATAACAGAGATATGAGGATCGAAAATAATTTTGATGTATCTCCTCCTTATGTTGAAGCTTTTAGAAGAATTTTTCACATGTACACCAAAGTTTTCAAATATCTTACAGTTAATAATAAATAGTGGGAGTGTGTATATTTTCTTTATCAAATATAAGAAATCTTGTTTGTTTGGACTTGACAGTTCAATCAAATTATTAGTTGGATCTGATCATAGTAGTTATTATAATTAACTAAAAATTTGTAAATTGATATGATTACCATATTCTGTATATAAAGTACAGTGAAATTATTATTGTGTATATGACTGTGTGTGTTTTGAATATGGTTATGTTTATTTATGTATATTATATGTTAGGAACTTATTTCGTAAAGTTATTAATATTTAGTTTGAGTACACTCTTCAGTCAATCCTTGCGTTGTCATATTATTTAATATATGTTTCGCTGCATTTTGGAGTTCCTCCTTCTTCGAAACCTACTTCAGTATTAAAGTGTGTCTCAAAGATGGAGAGACTCTGAAACTCATTGACAAATATAAATAATATGACAATGCTAGAAATGGGAGAAGTTTGTATTCAAACTAATTATGTGGATCCTAGCAGATATAATGATTTTAATTATTATAATTATTATTAACATAGACCCGATTAATGATTTGTGTGTTCCTATTATTATAAAGAAGTAAATGTACATTTAAGTATTTTATTTAATTGATGTACAAATTTAGATGTAATTATTTAATACAAGGTAATTTATTTTTATTTTTAATACTTATTATATAGTGTATTAATCTATCAATATTAAGGAAGGTACTGCTTGTAGATTTATTTTATACATATACCGATTTCCAATTGCAATTTTTCTTTTGTTGTTATAATTACTTTTACACCCAGTGTGTCATAAGTATTGCTTACCGTTGAATAGCTAATGAACTTTAAAATTTCTCAGAAATGTTTTTTATAGCCTACTAGCGATCTTAAGGGAGACTTGTGTTAACAGTGTATGCTTGTTGTTAATTTACATAAGTGGTAACTCATAATATGTTAACTTTAAATAAATCCGATTTAAGTATTATGTACATTTAAAGTTTTATTCCTTTTATTTATTATGTTAGGTATATTTGATACGTAGTACATACTGTGAGACTGTGACTTGCTTACATGTTAAGTGATAAGTAACGAAATGAGAATATGCTTGTGTATTGTACTCAATTACGACGATCTTATTATAATCCAATAGAGGCTAAATTTTACCCAATAATCCAATTTTCCCATTAACTAAAATTTATAATATCGTTAAAATTTGAGATCATATTATTTGTTGATTAATTTCATACTAAATTCCAAAACTGTATTCTCCCTGGAAAACTTATGGATACTAAGTATTTTTATATCAATAATATGTTTATTCTTTTACCTAATATCAAGAAATTAATAGGTAGCAATTAGGCTCTTAATATGTGAGCAGTTACCCAGCTCTATCAAGTAAATGCCTATAATCGTGTGTTGGCAACTCCCACTAAACATACCTCTCAGATGCTCAACATATGTTTTACAATATCCATCTATTCACTGATGTGAATGTCTTGGACCTGGTAAAACTCTAAGTTGTAAATATATCAATATTTTCCACTCATTCCACATTTACTTAGCACCAGCTGGATTTGAAACTGTGTGCTGTTTCTATGCAACATTTTATTGTTAGTTAGATTTTGTATGGGAAGGAGACACAGGTTTAAAAGTGGTCCTTGGTATTACATAAAAGTACACACACAAAAAACACTAAAGTTCTGAAACATTTTGTAAACACTGTTCACTTTCTCAAAATATAAAAAGAAGACTAGACATCATCTTGAACTTCATTTTTCAGATTCTTTAAACAATGAAACATGAAGAATAATTCAAAAACAGTGGTAGAATTTATTTGGTGTTATTTTATTTACCCTATACGATGAAAAGAGCAAACCTTTTTGTCTCTTGTAATTTGGTAGTTTTTTTAAGATATTTGTCATCCAACAAATTTCAAATCGGTACTACTTTAAAACAGATTGTTATTATTTGACCATTAGAATGAATCAAAATAGTATATAAAAGTTACAGTAAATAAATCTGTTACATTAAAATATTTTAAAGAAGAAACAAACAACAAATGATGGATTGCTAGATATATATGTTTTTTGGAACTGTTTACATGTAGACAACTTTAATATTTACCAAATTACTACTACTTCCTTCTGAATCATATATACATAAAAATATGAACATTCATTGAAGTTATACAGAGTGAATGATGAACAATGTGTCAAACAATCTAGATGTTACACTTCATTTGTAACAAAATTGACCATAGGTAAGCCCATCCTATCACTTTGTTTCCAAGATGTAAATTTGTTCGCATTTTTTAGGAAAACGTGACTTTTCAGTTGAATATTCTAATCCCATTTATAAAAACTACTTTAAATTTCCTATAAGACACAATCAACATCGATTTTTTTAAACCTCAAAATATACGTAATTTATGCCAATTCAAATTTCATAAAACTACCACTTTTCATTGGCTTTCCAATAGTATAAGCATTTTATTTATGGTTTGTGTAATGGAAATGCATGTAGAGCCGAAAAGAGTACCTATCCACTATGATATCCAAAACATCCTGGTCTCAGACGCAGGTACCTACATCAAAAACTCGCAGAAACTCCTTTCTTGTCATAGCATTATTTGACCAGATCACTAACCTTGATAATGTAGATATTTTCTTTCTATTGTAGAGAGTTATTACTAACCTACTTTAATTCCTGAGTAATGAAAAAATAATTGCAAAATATTATAATTGATACTGTTGAATGTCAATTAGAGAATCGAAATCTAAAAACACCTTCATATTTAATTACAACTTTTGACTTTCTGGACACAATAATTCTATGAGAAAAAGTAAATTAGCGTATTACAACTTATACCGTTGGAAAGCTTATGTAAAGTTGTATTTTTTGTGAAATTTGAACGCCTAGGTGTCGTCGTTTGTTTGTAAAACAAATTTTAATTTTATCAAAGATTTTTAAACATTCACTTTTTTCATGTTTGAGGACATTTAAATAATGAATATTCTCAGTTTAAAATTCTCAGGGTCTGTCTTATAGGAAAATGAAGGAAGTTTTTGAAAATAGGATTACTTCAATTGCTAGGTGTCAGAAAGTCTAATATATTGCTTAAGTCAGAAAATATAATTTTTAACTGAAAAGTCACATTTTTCCTAAATAAAATGGAGGAAAAAAATTTATATCTCGGAAACAAAATGAAATATGATAGAAGGGACTTCTTATGGTCAGTTTTGTTACAAATGAAGTGTACTTATCATCCAGATTTGTTTGACTCATTGTTCACCATTCACCTGTATATATACAAATACTTTGAGAAAAACTTTAAATTTTTTTGTTGTACCATGTTTACTCTAATAGTACATAAAATGTCATAACTGTTAATGTACAAAAATCATTTGCTCTTTTTAAATTATGTGAAAATATTTATATTTTGTTGTTATTATTTTTAAGATAAAACAACCAAGATATAAGAAATATGTTTTGTATATATTTTTAGATTAGTTAACAATTCTCACAAGTAATTTTTAGTATTTTAACATTTTCCTCTAAAAAGTAAAATTTCTGTAACAGTTTCATTTTAATCAATATTATTGTGGATGACTTTTCCGACTGAAATTAAAATTTATAAGAAAAAATGGAATTTTTGTAAGTTTTCAAATTTTAACGATTGTAGTTTATAAAACGTCTGTTTCAGATTGTTCATTTATGGTTGTTGACTGTGGAGGTGGCACAGTAGACATTACTGTTCACAAACTCAACATATCAGCAGGAACACTGAGAGAACTGTACAAAGCTACTGGCGAACCGAGTGGTTCTCTAGGTAAATATTACAACTCACCTCAGTTCCCCAAAAATGACATCTGATTACATCACAATTGTCTAGTATACACCTATCTGAAAAAAAAAATAAAAATAAAAATATACAAAAAAAAAACATCATCACACTTTTAGAATGTAACTTTAAAAAATTAAGACAGATTGGAAAATACTGTACATTTTTGTTTGCACTTCTAAAACTATGCAAACTAGTGATTAAAATTTAAACCATACTAATATTATGTCCTTGGTTTTCAATATACTGTGTACTGGAAATTACACTACAAAAACATGTTAAGGCATTTTAACCTAAAGATCTTTATTTCAGCCTATTTTAAGACTTTATATATCTCAAAAAGAGTAACTTTAAAAATAGAGAACTATTTTTTGTGATCTGTAAAATTTCAATTTACTACTATTTCTAACTTTCCACCCCAAATGTTGGAATTTAAAATTCTTGGTCATTATTGCCTCCCTGGCGCCTGTACCTGTTAATAAAAAAAAAATATGCATAATTTAAAACGAATAAGTAATGATATAAGTTAATGAACTCTCAAATATACATTATTTAGAAAATAAAAGATGTTTTTGTACAAGTTATTTACCACACCTACTATGTTACAGGTGTTGACGATGAGTTTGAAAGACTACTGGGGTCCATCTTCGGGCAATTATTTATGTCACGCCTACGTCTCGAAAGGCCTGCTGCTTATATCGAACTAATGTTAAGTTTTGAATCACGTAAACGAAGCTCCAGTCCTGATCGTTCCTCTACACTTAATATTTTTCTTCCTTTTGCCTTTATTGAGTTTCACCGAATTATTACAGGCAAAGAAGTAAGTGAAAAGTACTTGTGGTAAATTATACTTGTATTTCTTAATAAATCAGAGTATTATTCATTTTCACAACTTTCTTTAAAACATATATAATGTGGTAACTAATAAGTTAGTAATGTCCTCAATTATTCAAACTAATTGAAATTTAAAAATATATACTTTGCTATTTTAGAAACAGAAAATCCAAGCTTATCTAAAATTCTAATATACCAAAAATGTGGAAGTTGTTTTAAACAGATGCTGTCATCCATAGAGAAGGCATAAGTTCTCATCATTATCCAAGGCCTAAAACCATCACAAACTTTCAGCTCGAGGCCAAGACATTACATCTTCTCTATGTCTTAATAAAACACAAGTTTAGTTCTATATACTCAAATAAAAACCAACCATTACCAGTTTACCAGTAATCACGCAATAACCACACAATTTTAACAATTTTGAACAATTAACAGTGGGATGAAAAAATACTGAATAAAAGATTATACTACCTATCATGCTATAATAACAACTAGACTCAAAATTTTATCTACTTAATCTGTTTCAAATCACCTTTTTTTTCAGCCAGCATAGGTTCGAGCGGAAAAAATCTTACTTGTGTGATGAATTGGTTGATTTACTTGACAACATTGTTCTCAATTTCAGAATTGATTCAATTAGTAAGAAAACTATCCAAATTGTATGTCATAACAGAAATATCATGTTTGCTAGTGAACCACAGATGTTCTCTCAATTTCTCAACCAAAAAGACTACAGCCAACTTTTCCATCAGTAAAACATAATTTAAGTTTTGGCACTAGTAGAAGCAAAAGACTGTGTACTAAGCCAAGCCTTCTTAATCCGTTATTTAAAATTGGGAAACCTATTTTTTGGGGGGATTACCGATTCATTCTCAAAGTACCCCTCACCAATTTAGAGTATAAGAGGTCATGAAAAATATTGAAAGTTCTAATTTACCGCTATGACCACTATACTAAAAAAATGTTTTAAAATAAAAAAACACAAACACAAACTATTTACACAACATATAGGTCAATCATCATCACACAGATCCAATTAACTACTTAACAGCAACAAAGTTAAAATGTAAGGTAACATATTGTCCATTCTTATAACTTGGTAATTCAGTATTGCTACAATGTTAATTATTTTCTCTTTGTGCAGGTTAGTCAAGCAATAAATGACTTTGGGCAGAATAATATCACTTGGTCATCTCAAGGAATGCTTCGCCTCCCTCCAGAAGTTATGAAAATGCTGTTTTTACCAACTTTAGAATCCATTGTAAAAGTAAGCAAGATTTTATTCAAAATAAAGTAAAACCGTTGTAAACCAAGGATGTTTAAAATCCAGTATTTAGCTGACTGACTGTGTTTGTTTGCTTCACATTCTTTAGTTGCTTCTCATGAATAATTGGAATGCAGATTAATAAAGCAACAATTAATTATCCTATTTATCGTTAAATAATGCAAATATCAATGATATGAATTTATTAAAATTATTATATTGTAACAAATTTATAGATGTAGCTACATATAAGCGTGTGTCTATATCCCGTGCGTAGGCTTGTGTAAAAATATTATAATATGTAATGCTGAAATAATTAAAAGGAGAATCTAACAAGTAATATAAACAATTTCACAATTAATTATTTTAAAATACTTATGACATATATATTAAATCAATTAATAGTTTTAATTATTAATAATATTGGTAAAAGTAAAGCTAAGGTAATAGAAGAAATAACAAATTAACGGAAGAACCATATCATTAAATTTTATAGCTCTGAAGATTTTAATAAATACTATTTAAATAAATGACAACCCAAAATATTTGTAAGCTAAACCCGTGTTAAAAACAAAACTATAAGTTAATTATTTGTAAGTTATTAATAACTAATAACTATAAATAATTGGTGATATGAATTAGAATGTGGGCACATTCGGCTGCACTCACTGGAAGCTACTGGTATCAGTATGATTGAATGGCACTAAGCGGTCTGTGATAAGAGTTGTCAGATCCCCTAACAGTGATGTCATTTTTTCCACCACTGTAAATCAGTTGTACATCATATACCCCATTGGTAGACAACATGCTGGAGAAAACGATAACCTATAAATAAAATGAAAAGAAAAACGTATTTTCAACTATTTAATTATCCAATTACATGGCTAAGTTTACTTTGGCATATTGAACAAAATTATAATGTAAAATAAAATATGCTAAATTAATTGTTTCTTCAGGCAGCTTTGTTCTTTATTTATACCAATATAACATTTGAATTTTGAAAACTCAGTTACTTCTACAATTTATTGATGTATTCATCCGATCAGCTGTTTGGTAGAATTCATTACACTAACGTCACCAACTTACCGGTAGATCTAACCAATGCAACCAAATCCAATCAAT
Source organism: Aphrophora alni (assembly GCA_963513935.1). Lineage (NCBI taxonomy): Eukaryota > Metazoa > Arthropoda > Insecta > Hemiptera > Aphrophoridae > Aphrophora > Aphrophora alni. Next base: position 137,305,170 of record OY740768.1, read on the forward strand.
ATGAAACCATATTGAGTATTAAATTAAATTACTACAAATTAATATCCTAGAATTTTTTTTTAAAACTTAATGATTACACTTATTTTGTTTTATTTATTGAAATAAATATATATGTTATTAATTTAATAGGATATTATATAACAACTAAAAATATTGAATATTTCAGCATATAGAGGCTGTTTTAGCAGTACCAGAAGTAGGACCACAGATAAAGCAAGTATTTTTGGTTGGAGGATTTGCTGAATCCAGATTTCTACAAGATGCAGTTCGCAACAAAATACTTTCATTAGGCCATCTCAGCCCTATCATTCCTCAAGTAATATTTTGTTATAAATAGGCTTTAAAAATATTTGAAATATAATTGTTAGATTGTTATATGTTTGATAAGAGTTTTCCAAATTAAACATGTGTTTTCGCTTTCATAATGAAAAAAATAATTCAATAATATCTAACTTTATTTTCACACCAGTATGATCTGGAATGACATGAAATTTGATTGAATAAATTATTACTATTAAACTTAATAAATTATTTATTTAATATTGAAAGAATTCAAATGGAATTTTATATAAATATCATTTATGAATTAGTAAAATTAGTTAAAAATTACTTCAAAAAATATTTTTTAATATTGCAACTTTTTCACATTTCACTTCCTAACTTTGTTTTCAATCTCAAGAATAATAATAATTACATTATTATTTTTATCACTTATACATTGTATCCTTATACTATCACTTAAATTTTGTTGATTTCACTACAGCTTTAATAAATTTTTACTTTTAAATATAATTTTTATTGTGTATGCTTCTACCTTACTCTAATGCCAAATTCCTTCCATTTTTCCAATCTTCCATCATTTACTTCATTTTTTCCAGTATATCTTTCAATATTATAACATTACAAACCTCTGCCTTTTCACAGCTGTAACCTTCCAGTACCGATATTGAATGTTTACAGCACCATTCCTAATTTTTATATTTGACTGTTATTAGGGAGTTGCTTTGAGTATTTTACGAGGTGCTGTCTTGTTTGGTCTTGATTCAAGGACTGTTAGTGTTCGTAAGGCTCAACACACATATGGAATAGGTGTTTTAAAACCATTCTTACATGGAAAACATCCTTTAGGTAGGTTTTTAATCTGAATTTATATATTTGTTATTTATGTGACATTGTAAATTTGTGGAAGTAAAAAAGTAATAATAATAACGTTAATTCAGGTTAATAAAAACATACTAACTAACATTTTATTAATTAAATACATATAAAAATATCGATCTTGAAAATGGTACTCAAACTTATACTATTTTCTTTATTTGTTTTCTTCCTCAAAAATGTACTTTTTACATATTTTTGTTTTGTTTTTATTACCTACAAGTCTTAAACTTTTCTTATAAATTTGAATGTCTGTTACTGTATAGTTAATTTACTCAGTAAATCATAAGAGAATATTGTTTCTTTTTCACAGACAAGTTGGTAGTGAAGGATAATCAGCATTGGTGTGCAGATATATTTGATACTTTGGTCATGACAAATCAAACAATGCGAGTGGGAGAAGCCACTGTTAGACGATACACACCAGCTAATCCTCTTCAGACAGCTATTGTATTGCATATTTATTGTACTGATGCGACTTCTGCCAAGGTAAAAAATTACGTATATTTGAAATATTTTATGAAAAATCCATGGTGAACTTTACTAAAATATACTTAAAAACCATGAAATTTAAATAAAATGAAATAACAGAACAAAAAGTTTTTTCTCGTTCATATGAGTTTTATGTGGGCATCGTAAGTAGCTCTGTAAACTTCCAAACAATATTCCAGCTCTTCCCCATCTCGACCTAGAACATCTGGAATCACTACTTCTCGGATTTTTTTGCCTCAAATTCAATCTAGAGGTTTTGTTTAACATACATCCATAAATAAAAGTTCATAGGTCTAAAGTCGAGTGAGCATAGTAGTTTAAAGCCTTCCACCTATTCACCACTTCCAATCTAACAATGAGGAAATTTCTCATCAAGAAAATCATTGGCATAGTGAGGTAACGCCCCATCTTGGAGAAAAATCAAGTTTCATTCTTGATTTGAAGAAGAGAATATAGATCAAACAAGTCAACATAGACAATTCAACTTGCAGTGCTTTCATCAAAGAAAAAGGGCCAATAATGGCAAATACCAACACTGGTGAATACATGTCCTAAAGTTGGAAAGTAGCCTCATCACTACACATAACTCGGTTTCGAAAATTTACAGTAGCTTCAATTTCATCAAGTATGTCTACAGCAAAGACATAACTTTTAGTCTATCACGTAAATGTTCATCGAGGGTGTGAGGGACTTCAATCCTCAAATAGAAACACAGTGTGAATACATGTCCTGAAATTGTAAAGTACCCTCATCACTAAACATAACTCGGTTTCGAAAATTCCCACTAGCTTCAATTTCATCAAGTGTGTCTACAGCAAAGACATAACTTTTAGTCTATCACGTAAATGTTCATCGAGGGTGTGAGGGACTTCAATCCTCTAATACAAACACAGTGTGAATACATGTCCTGAAATTGTAAAGTACCCTCATCACTAAACAAAACTCGGTTTCGAAAATTCCCACTAGCTTCAATTTCATCAAGTGTGTCTACAGCAAAGACATAACTTTTAGTCTATCACGTAAATGTTCATCGAGGGTGTGAGGGACTTCAATCCTCTAATACAAACACAGTGTGAATACATGTCCTGAAATTGTAAAGTAGCCTCATCACTAAACATAACTCGGTTTCGAAAATTCCCACTAGCTTCAATTTCTTCAAGTGTGTCTACAGCAAATACATAACTTTTAGTCTATCACGTAAATGTTCATAGAGGGTGTGAGGGACTTCAATCCTCTAATACAAACACAGTGTGAATACATGTCCTGAAATTGTAAAGTAGCCTCATCACTAAACATAACTCAGTTTCGAAAATTCCCACTAGCTTCAATTTCTTCAAGTGTGTCTACAGCAAAGACATAACTTTTAGTGTATCACGTAAATGTTCATCGAGGGTGTGAGGGACTTCAATCCTCTAATACAAACACAGTGTGAATACATGTCCTGAAATTGTAAAGTAGCCTCATCACTAAACATAACTCAGTTTCGAAAATTCCCACTAGCTTCAATTTCATCAAGTGTGTCTACAGCAAAGACATAACTTTTAGTCTATCACGTAAATGTTCATCGAGGGTGTGAGGGACTTCAATCCTCTAATACAAACACAGTGTGAATACATGTCCTGAAATTGTAAAGTAGCCTCATCACTAAACATAACTCAGTTTCGAAAATTCCCACTAGCTTCAATTTCTTCAAGTGTGTCTACAGCAAAGACATAACTTTTAGTGTATCACGTAAATGTTCATCGAGGGTGTGAGGGACTTCAATCCTCTAATACAAACACAGTGTGAATACATGTCCTGAAATTGTAAAGTAGCCTCATCACTAAACATAACTCAGTTTCGAAAATTCCCACTAGCTTCAATTTCATCAAGTGTGTCTACAGCAAAGACATAACTTTTAGTCTATCACGTAAATGTTCATAGAGGGTGTGAGGGACTTCAATCCTCTAATACAAACACAGTGTGAATACATGTCCTGAAATTGTAAAGTAGCCTCATCACTAAACATAACTCAGTTTCGAAAATTCCCACTAGCTTCAATTTCTTCAAGTGTGTCTACAGCAAAGACATAACTTTTAGTGTATCACGTAAATGTTCATCGAGGGTGTGAGGGACTTCAATCCTCTAATACAAACACAGTGTGAATACATGTCCTGAAATTGTAAAGTAGCCTCATCACTAAACATAACTCAGTTTCGAAAATTCCCACTAGCTTCAATTTCATCAAGTGTGTCTACAGCAAAGACATAACTTTTAGTCTATCACGTAAATGTTCATAGAGGGTGTGAGGGACTTCAATCCTCTAATACAAACACAGTGTGAATACATGTCCTGAAATTGTAAAGTAGCCTCATCACTAAACATAACTCAGTTTCGAAAATTCCCACTAGCTTCAATTTCTTCAAGTGTGTCTACAGCAAAGACATAACTTTTAGTCTATCACGTAAATGTTCATCGAGGGTGTGAGGGACTTCAATCCTCTAATACAAACACAGTGTGAATACATGTCCTGAAATTGTAAAGTAGCCTCATCACTAAACATAACTCAGTTTCGAAAATTCCCACTACCTTCAATTTCATCAAGTGTGTCTACAGCAAAGACATAACTTTTAGTGTATCACGTAAATGTTCATAGAGGGTGTGGGGGACTTCAATCCTCTAATACAAACACAGTGTGAATACATGTCCTGAAATTGTAAAGTAGCCTCATCACTAAACATAACTCAGTTTCGAAAATTCCCACTAGCTTCAATTTCATCAAGTGTGTCTACAGCAAAGACATAACTTTTAGTGTATCACGTAAATGTTCATAGAGGGTGTGAGGGACTTCAATCCTCTAATACAAACACAGTGTGAATACATGTCCTGAAATTGTAAAGTAGCCTCATCACTAAACATAACTCAGTTTCGAAAATTCCCACTAGCTTCAATTTCATCAAGTGTGTCTACAGCAAAGACATAACTTTTAGTGTATCACGTAAATGTTCATAGAGGGTGTGAGGGACTTCAATCCTCTAATACAAACACAGTGTGAATACATGTCCTGAAATTGTAAAGTAGCCTCATCACTAAACATAACTCAGTTTCGAAAATTCCCACTAGCTTCAATTTCATCAAGTGTGTCTACAGCAAAGACATAACTTTTAGTCTATCACGTAAATGTTCATCGAGGGTGTGAGGGACTTCAATCCTCTAATACAAACACAGTGTGAATACATGTCCTGAAATTGTAAAGTAGCCTCATCACTAAACATAACTCAGTTTCGAAAATTCCCACTAGCTTCAATTTCATCAAGTGTGTCTACAGCAAAGACATAACTTTTAGTCTATCACGTAAATGTTCATCGAGGGTGTGAGGGACTTCAATCCTCTAATAAAAACACAGTGTGAATACATGTCCTGAAATTGTAAAGTAGCCTCATCACTAAACATAACTCAGTTTCGAAAATTCCCACTAGCTTCAATTTCATCAAGTGTGTCTACAGCAAAGACATAACTTTTAGTCTATCACGTAAATGTTCATCGAGGGTGTGAGGGACTTCAATCCTCTAATACAAACACAGTGTGAATACATGTCCTGAAATTGTAAAGTAGCTTCATCACTAAACATAACTCAGTTTCGAAATTTCCCACTAGCTTCAATTTCATCAAGTGTGTCTACAGCAAAGACATAACTTTTAGTCTATCACGTAAATGTTAATCGAGGGTGTGAGGGACTTCAATCCTCAAATACAAACACGGTGGTGAATACATGTCCTGAAATTGTAAAGTAGCCTCATCACTAAACATAACTCAGTTTCGAAAATTCCCACTAGCTTCAATTTCTTCAAGTGTGTCTACAGCAAAGACATAACTTTTAGTCTATCACGTAAATGTTCATAGAGGGTGTGAGGGACTTCAATCCTCTAATACAAACACAGTGTGAATACATGTCCTGAAATTGTAAAGTAGCCTCATCACTAAACATAACTCAGTTTCGAAAATTCCCACTAGCTTCAATTTCATCAAGTGTGTCTACAGCAAAGACATAACTTTTAGTGTATCACGTAAATGTTCATAGAGGGTGTGAGGGACTTCAATCCTCTAATACAAACACAGTGTGAATACATGTCCTGAAATTGTAAAGTAGCCTCATCACTAAACATAACTCAGTTTCGAAAATTCCCACTAGCTTCAATTTCATCAAGTGTGTCTACAGCAAAGACATAACTTTTAGTGTATCACGTAAATGTTCATAGAGGGTGTGAGGGACTTCAATCCTCTAATACAAACACAGTGTGAATACATGTCCTGAAATTGTAAAGTAGCCTCATCACTAAACATAACTCAGTTTCGAAAATTCCCAACAGCTTCAATTTCATCAAGTGTGTCTACAGCAAAGACATAACTTTTAGTCTATCACGTAAATGTTCATCGAGGGTGTGAGGGACTTCAATCCTCTAATACAAACACAGTGTGAATACATGTCCTGAAATTGTAAAGTAGCCTCATCACTAAACATAACTCAGTTTCGAAAATTCCCACTATCTTCAATTTCATCAAGTGTGTCTACAGCAAAGACATAACTTTTAGTCTATCACGTAAATGTTCATCGAGGGTGTGAGGGACTTCAATCCTCTAATACAAACACAGTGTGAATACATGTCCTGAAATTGTAAAGTAGCCTCATCACTAAACATAACTCAGTTTCGAAAATTCCCACTAGCTTCAATTTCATCAAGTGTGTCTACAGCAAAGACATAACTTTTAGTGTATCACGTAAATGTTCATAGAGGGTGTGAGGGACTTCAATCCTCTAATACAAACACAGTGTGAATACATGTCCTGAAATTGTAAAGTAGCTCATCACTAAACATAACTCAGTATCGAAAATTCCCACTCGCTTCAATTTCATCAAGTGTGTCTACAGCAAAGACATAACTTTTAGTGTATCACGTAAATGTTCATAGAGGGTGTGAGGAACTTCAATCCTCTAATACAAACACAGTGTGAATACATGTCCTGAAATTGTAAAGTAGCCTCATCACTAAACATAACTCAGTTTCGAAAATTCCCACTAGCTTCAATTTCTTCAAGTGTATCTACAGCAAAGACATAACTTTTAGTCTATCACGTAAATGTTCATAGAGGGTGTGAGGGACTTCAATCCTCTAATACAAACACAGTGTGAATACATGTCCTGAAATTGTAAAGTAGCCTCATCACTAAACATAACTCAGTTTCGAAAATTCCCAACAGCTTCAATTTCATCAAGTGTGTCTACAGCAAAGACATAACTTTTAGTGTATCACGTAAATGTTCATAGAGGGTGTGAGGGACTTCAATCCTCTAATACAAACACAGTGTGAATACATGTCCTGAAATTGTAAAGTAGCCTCATCACTAAACATAACTCAGTTTCGAAAATTCCCACTAGCTTCAATTTCATCAAGTGTGTCTACAGCAAAGACATAACTTTTAGTCTATCACGTAAATGTTCATAGAGGGTGTGAGGGACTTCAATCCTCTAATACAAACACAGTGTGAACATGTCCTGAAATTGTAAAGTAGCCTCATCACTAAACATAACTCAGTTTCGAAAATTCCCAACAGCTTCAATTTCATCAAGTGTGTCTACAGCAAAGACATAACTTTTAGTCTATCACGTAAATGTTCATAGAAGGTGTGAGGGACTTCAATCCTCTAATACAAACACAGTGTGAATACATGTCCTGAAATTGTAAAGTAGCCTCATCACTAAACATAACTCAGTTTCGAAAATTCCCACTAGCTTCAATTTCATCAAGTGTGTCTACAGCAAAGACATAACTTTTAGTCTATCACGTAAATGTTCATAGAGGGTGTGAGGGACTTCAATCCTCTAATACAAACACAGTGTGAACATGTCCTGAAATTGTAAAGTAGCCTCATCACTAAACATAACTCAGTTTCGAAAATTCCCACTAGCTTCAATTTCATCAAGTGTGTCTACAGCAAAGACATAACTTTTAGTCTATCACGTAAATGTTCATCGAGGGTGTGAGGGACTTCAATCCTCTAATACAAACACAGTGTGAATACATGTCCTGAAATTGTAAAGTAGCCTCATCACTAAACATAACTCAGTTTCGAAAATTCCCACTAGCTTCAATTTCATCAAGTGTGTCTACAGCAAAGACATAACTTTTAGTCTATCACGTAAATGTTCATCGAGGGTGTGAGGGACTTCAATCCTCTAATACAAACACAGTGTGAATACATGTCCTGAAATTGTAAAGTAGCCTCATCACTAAACATAACTCAGTTTCGAAAATTCCCACTAGCTTCAATTTCATCAAGTGTGTCTACAGCAAAGACATAACTTTTAGTCTATCACGTAAATGTTCATCGAGGGTGTGAGGGACTTCAATCCTCTAATACAAACACAGTGTGAATACATGTCCTGAAATTGTAAAGTAGCCTCATCACTAAACATAACTCAGTTTCGAAAATTCCCACTAGCTTCAATTTCATCAAGTGTGTCTACAGCAAAGACATAACTTTTAGTGTATCACGTAAATGTTCATAGAGGGTGTGAGGGACTTCAATCCTCTAATACAAACACAGTGTGAATACATGTCCTGAAATTGTAAAGTAGCCTCATCACTAAACATAACTCAGTTTCGAAAATTCCCACTAGCTTCAATTTCTTCAAGTGTGTCTACAGCAAAGACATAACTTTTAGTCTATCACGTAAATGTTCATAGAGGGTGTGAGGGACTTCAATCCTCTAATACAAACACAGTGTGAATACATGTCCTGAAATTGTAAAGTAGCCTCATCACTAAACATAACTCAGTTTCGAAAATTCCCAACAGCTTCAATTTCATCAAGAGTGTGTCTACAGCAAAGACATAACTTTTAGTCTATCACGTAAATGTTCATAGAGGGTGTGAGGGACTTCAATCCTCTAATACAAACACAGTGTGAATACATGTCCTGAAATTGTAAAGTAGCCTCATCACTAAACATAACTCAGTTTCGAAAATTCCCACTAGCTTCAATTTCATCAAGTGTGTCTACAGCAAAGACATAACTTTTAGTCTATCACGTAAATGTTCATCGAGGGTGTGAGGGACTTCAATCCTCTAATACAAACACAGTGTGAATACATGTCCTGAAATTGTAAAGTAGCCTCATCACTAAACATAACTCAGTTTCGAAAATTCCCACTAGCTTCAATTTCATCAAGTGTGTCTACAGCAAAGACATAACTTTTATTCTATCACGTAAATGTTCATCGAGGGTGTGAGGGACTTCAATCCTCTAATACAAACACAGTGTGAATACATGTCCTGAAATTGTAAAGTAGCCTCATCACTAAACATAACTCAGTTTCGAAAATTCCCACTAGCTTCAATTTCATCAAGTGTCTCTACAGCAAAGACATAACTTTTAGTCTATCACGTAAATGTTCATCGAGTGTGTGAGGGACTTCAATCCTCTAATACAAACACAGTGTGAATACATGTCCTGAAATTGTAAAGTAGCCTCATCACTAAACATAACTCAGTTTCGAAAATTCCCAACAGCTTCAATTTCATCAAGTGTGTCTACAGCAAAGACATAACTTTTAGTCTATCACGTAAATGTTCATCGAGGGTGTGAGGGACTTCAATCCTCTAATACAAACACAGTGTGAATACATGTCCTGAAATTGTAAAGTAGCCTCATCACTAAACATAACTCAGTTTCGAAAATTCCCACTAGCTTCAATTTCATCAAGTGTGTCTACAGCAAAGACATAACTTTTAGTCTATCACGTAAATGTTCATCGAGGGTGTGAGGGACTTCAATCCTCTAATACAAACACAGTGTGAATACATGTCCTGAAATTGTAAAGTAGCCTCATCACTAAACATAACTCAGTTTCGAAAATTCCCACTAGCTTCAATTTCATCAAGTGTGTCTACAGCAAAGACATAACTTTTAGTGTATCACGTAAATGTTCATAGAGGGTGTGAGGGACTTCAATCCTCTAATACAAACACAGTGTGAATACATGTCCTGAAATTGTAAAGTAGCTCATCACTAAACATAACTCAGTATCGAAAATTCCCACTAGCTTCAATTTCATCAAGTGTGTCTACAGCAAAGACATAACTTTTAGTGTATCACGTAAATGTTCATAGAGGGTGTGAGGAACTTCAATCCTCTAATACAAACACAGTGTGAATACATGTCCTGAAATTGTAAAGTAGCCTCATCACTAAACATAACTCAGTTTCGAAAATTCCCACTAGCTTCAATTTCTTCAAGTGTATCTACAGCAAAGACATAACTTTTAGTCTATCACGTAAATGTTCATAGAGGGTGTGAGGGACTTCAATCCTCTAATACAAACACAGTGTGAATACATGTCCTGAAATTGTAAAGTAGCCTCATCACTAAACATAACTCAGTTTCGAAAATTCCCAACAGCTTCAATTTCATCAAGTGTGTCTACAGCAAAGACATAACTTTTAGTGTATCACGTAAATGTTCATAGAGGGTGTGAGGGACTTCAATCCTCTAATACAAACACAGTGTGAATACATGTCCTGAAATTGTAAAGTAGCCTCATCACTAAACATAACTCAGTTTCGAAAATTCCCACTAGCTTCAATTTCATCAAGTGTGTCTACAGCAAAGACATAACTTTTAGTCTATCACGTAAATGTTCATAGAGGGTGTGAGGGACTTCAATCCTCTAATACAAACACAGTGTGAACATGTCCTGAAATTGTAAAGTAGCCTCATCACTAAACATAACTCAGTTTCGAAAATTCCCAACAGCTTCAATTTCATCAAGTGTGTCTACAGCAAAGACATAACTTTTAGTCTATCACGTAAATGTTCATAGAAGGTGTGAGGGACTTCAATCCTCTAATACAAACACAGTGTGAATACATGTCCTGAAATTGTAAAGTAGCCTCATCACTAAACATAACTCAGTTTCGAAAATTCCCACTAGCTTCAATTTCATCAAGTGTGTCTACAGCAAAGACATAACTTTTAGTCTATCACGTAAATGTTCATAGAGGGTGTGAGGGACTTCAATCCTCTAATACAAACACAGTGTGAACATGTCCTGAAATTGTAAAGTAGCCTCATCACTAAACATAACTCAGTTTCGAAAATTCCCACTAGCTTCAATTTCATCAAGTGTGTCTACAGCAAAGACATAACTTTTAGTCTATCACGTAAATGTTCATCGAGGGTGTGAGGGACTTCAATCCTCTAATACAAACACAGTGTGAATACATGTCCTGAAATTGTAAAGTAGCCTCATCACTAAACATAACTCAGTTTCGAAAATTCCCACTAGCTTCAATTTCATCAAGTGTGTCTACAGCAAAGACATAACTTTTAGTCTATCACGTAAATGTTCATCGAGGGTGTGAGGGACTTCAATCCTCTAATACAAACACAGTGTGAATACATGTCCTGAAATTGTAAAGTAGCCTCATCACTAAACATAACTCAGTTTCGAAAATTCCCACTAGCTTCAATTTCATCAAGTGTGTCTACAGCAAAGACATAACTTTTAGTCTATCACGTAAATGTTCATCGAGGGTGTGAGGGACTTCAATCCTCTAATACAAACACAGTGTGAATACATGTCCTGAAATTGTAAAGTAGCCTCATCACTAAACATAACTCAGTTTCGAAAATTCCCACTAGCTTCAATTTCATCAAGTGTGTCTACAGCAAAGACATAACTTTTAGTGTATCACGTAAATGTTCATAGAGGGTGTGAGGGACTTCAATCCTCTAATACAAACACAGTGTGAATACATGTCCTGAAATTGTAAAGTAGCCTCATCACTAAACATAACTCAGTTTCGAAAATTCCCACTAGCTTCAATTTCTTCAAGTGTGTCTACAGCAAAGACATAACTTTTAGTCTATCACGTAAATGTTCATAGAGGGTGTGAGGGACTTCAATCCTCTAATACAAACACAGTGTGAATACATGTCCTGAAATTGTAAAGTAGCCTCATCACTAAACATAACTCAGTTTCGAAAATTCCCAACAGCTTCAATTTCATCAAGAGTGTGTCTACAGCAAAGACATAACTTTTAGTCTATCACGTAAATGTTCATAGAGGGTGTGAGGGACTTCAATCCTCTAATACAAACACAGTGTGAATACATGTCCTGAAATTGTAAAGTAGCCTCATCACTAAACATAACTCAGTTTCGAAAATTCCCACTAGCTTCAATTTCATCAAGTGTGTCTACAGCAAAGACATAACTTTTAGTCTGTCACGTAAATGTTCATTGAGGGTGTGAGGGACTTCAATCCTCTAATACAAACACAGTGTGAATACATGTCCTGAAATTGTAAAGTAGCCTCATCACTAAACATAACTCAGTTTCGAAAATTCCCACTAGCTTCAATTTCATCAAGTGTGTCTACAGCAAAGACATAACTTTTATTCTATCACGTAAATGTTCATCGAGGGTGTGAGGGACTTCAATCCTCTAATACAAACACAGTGTGAATACATGTCCTGAAATTGTAAAGTAGCCTCATCACTAAACATAACTCAGTTTCGAAAATTCCCACTAGCTTCAATTTCATCAAGTGTCTCTACAGCAAAGACATAACTTTTAGTCTATCACGTAAATGTTCATCGAGTGTGTGAGGGACTTCAATCCTCTAATACAAACACAGTGTGAATACATGTCCTGAAATTGTAAAGTAGCCTCATCACTAAACATAACTCAGTTTCGAAAATTCCCACTAGCTTCAATTTCATCAAGTGTGTCTACAGCAAAGACATAACTTTTAGTCTATCACGTAAATGTTCATAGAGGGTGTGAGGGACTTCAATCCTCTAATACAAACACAGTGTGAATACATGTCCTTAAATTGTAAAGTAGCCTCATCACTAAACATAACTCAGTTTCGAAAATTCCCACTAGCTTCAATTTCATCAAGTGTGTCTACAGCAAAGACATAACTTTTAGTCTATCACGTAAATGTTAATCGAGGGTGTGAGGGACTTCAATCCTCAAATACAAACACGGTGGTGAATACATGTCCTGAAATTGTAAAGTAGCCTCATCACTAAACATAACTCGGTTTCGAAAATTCCCACTAGCTTCAATTTCATCAAGTGTGTCTACAGCAAAGACATAACTTTTAGTCTATCACGTAAATGTTCATCGAGGGTGTGAGGGACTTCAATCCTCTAATACAAACACAGTGTGAATACATGTCCTGAAATTGTAAAGTAGCCTCATCACTAAACATAACTCAGTTTCGAAAATTCCCACTAGCTTCAATTTCATCAAGTGTGTCTACAGCAAAGACATAACTTTTAGTCTATCACGTAAATGTTCATCGAGGGTGTGAGGGACTTCAATCCTCTAATACAAACACAGTGTGAATACATGTCCTGAAATTGTAAAGTAGCTTCATCACTAAACATAACTCAGTTTCGAAAATTCCCACTAGCTTCAATTTCATCAAGTGTGTCTACAGCAAAGACATAACTTTTAGTCTATCACGTAAATGTTAATCGAGGGTGTGAGGGACTTCAATCCTCAAATACAAACACTGTGGTGAAAACATGTCCTCAAATTGTAAAGTAGCGTCATCATTAAACATAACTCAGTTTCGAAAATTCCCACTAGCTTCAATTTCATCAAGTGTGTCTACAGCAAAGACATAACTTTTAGTCTATCACGTAAATGTTCATCGAGGGTGTGAGGGACTTCAATCCTCTAATACAAACACAGTGTGAATACATGTCCTGAAATTGTAAAGTAGCCTCATCACTAAACATAACTCGGTTTCGAAAATTCCCACTAGCTTCAATTTCATCAAGTGTGTCTACAGCAAAGACATAACTTTTAGTCTATCACGTTAATGTTCATCGAGGGTGTGAGGGACTTCAATCCTCTAATACAAACACAGTGTGAATACATGTCCTGAAATTGTAAAGTAACCTCATCACTAAACATAACTCAGTTTCGAAAATTCCCACTAGCTTCAATTTCATCAAGTGTGTCTACAGCAAAGACATAACTTTTAGTGTATCACGTAAATGTTCATCGAGGGTGTGAGGGACTTCAATCCTCTAATACAAACACAGTGTGAATACATGTCCTGAAATTGTAAAGTAACCTCATCACTAAACATAACTCAGTTTCGAAAATTCCCACTAGCTTCAATTTCATCAAGTGTGTCTACAGCAAAGACATAACTTTTAGTCTATCACGTAAATGTTCATCGAGGGTGTGAGGGACTTCAATCCTCTAATACAAACACAGTGTGAATACATGTCCTGAAATTGTAAAGTAGCCTCATCACTAAACATAACTCAGTTTCGAAAATTCCCACTAGCTTCAATTTCATCAAGTGTGTCTACAGCAAAGACATAACTTTTAGTGTATCACGTAAATGTTCATAGAGGGTGTGAGGGACTTCAATCCTCTAATACAAACACAGTGTGAATACATGTCCTGAAATTGTAAAGTAGCTCATCACTAAACATAACTCAGTATCGAAAATTCCCACTCGCTTCAATTTCATCAAGTGTGTCTACAGCAAAGACATAACTTTTAGTGTATCACGTAAATGTTCATAGAGGGTGTGAGGAACTTCAATCCTCTAATACAAACACAGTGTGAATACATGTCCTGAAATTGTAAAGTAGCCTCATCACTAAACATAACTCAGTTTCGAAAATTCCCACTAGCTTCAATTTCTTCAAGTGTATCTACAGCAAAGACATAACTTTTAGTCTATCACGTAAATGTTCATAGAGGGTGTGAGGGACTTCAATCCTCTAATACAAACACAGTGTGAATACATGTCCTGAAATTGTAAAGTAGCCTCATCACTAAACATAACTCAGTTTCGAAAATTCCCAACAGCTTCAATTTCATCAAGTGTGTCTACAGCAAAGACATAACTTTTAGTGTATCACGTAAATGTTCATAGAGGGTGTGAGGGACTTCAATCCTCTAATACAAACACAGTGTGAATACATGTCCTGAAATTGTAAAGTAGCCTCATCACTAAACATAACTCAGTTTCGAAAATTCCCACTAGCTTCAATTTCATCAAGTGTGTCTACAGCAAAGACATAACTTTTAGTCTATCACGTAAATGTTCATCGAGGGTGTGAGGGACTTCAATCCTCTAATACAAACACAGTGTGAATACATGTCCTGAAATTGTAAAGTAGCCTCATCACTAAACATAACTCAGTTTCGAAAATTCCCACTAGCTTCAATTTCATCAAGTGTGTCTACAGCAAAGACATAACTTTTAGTCTATCACGTAAATGTTCATCGAGGGTGTGAGGGACTTCAATCCTCTAATACAAACACAGTGTGAATACATGTCCTGAAATTGTAAAGTAGCCTCATCACTAAACATAACTCAGTTTCGAAAATTCCCACTAGCTTCAATTTCATCAAGTGTGTCTACAGCAAAGACATAAATTTTAGTGTATCACGTAAATGTTCATAGAGGGTGTGAGGGACTTCAATCCTCTAATACAAACACAGTGTGAATACATGTCCTGAAATTGTAAAGTAGCCTCATCACTAAACATAACTCAGTTTCGAAAATTCCCACTAGCTTCAATTTCTTCAAGTGTGTCTACAGCAAAGACATAACTTTTAGTCTATCACGTAAATGTTCATAGAGGGTGTGAGGGACTTCAATCCTCTAATACAAACACAGTGTGAATACATGTCCTGAAATTGTAAAGTAGCCTCATCACTAAACATAACTCAGTTTCGAAAATTCCCAACAGCTTCAATTTCATCAAGAGTGTGTCTACAGCAAAGACATAACTTTTAGTCTATCACGTAAATGTTCATAGAGGGTGTGAGGGACTTCAATCCTCTAATACAAACACAGTGTGAATACATGTCCTGAAATTGTAAAGTAGCCTCATCACTAAACATAACTCAGTTTCGAAAATTCCCACTAGCTTCAATTTCATCAAGTGTGTCTACAGCAAAGACATAACTTTTAGTCTATCACGTAAATGTTCATCGAGGGTGTGAGGGACTTCAATCCTCTAATACAAACACAGTGTGAATACATGTCCTGAAATTGTAAAGTAGCCTCATCACTAAACATAACTCAGTTTCGAAAATTCCCACTAGCTTCAATTTCATCAAGTGTGTCTACAGCAAAGACATAACTTTTATTCTATCACGTAAATGTTCATCGAGGGTGTGAGGGACTTCAATCCTCTAATACAAACACAGTGTGAATACATGTCCTGAAATTGTAAAGTAGCCTCATCACTAAACATAACTCAGTTTCGAAAATTCCCACTAGCTTCAATTTCATCAAGTGTCTCTACAGCAAAGACATAACTTTTAGTCTATCACGTAAATGTTCATCGAGTGTGTGAGGGACTTCAATCCTCTAATACAAACACAGTGTGAATACATGTCCTGAAATTGTAAAGTAGCCTCATCACTAAACATAACTCAGTTTCGAAAATTCCCACTAGCTTCAATTTCATCAAGTGTGTCTACAGCAAAGACATAACTTTTAGTCTATCACGTAAATGTTCATAGAGGGTGTGAGGGACTTCAATCCTCTAATACAAACACAGTGTGAATACATGTCCTTAAATTGTAAAGTAGCCTCATCACTAAACATAACTCAGTTTCGAAAATTCCCACTAGCTTCAATTTCATCAAGTGTGTCTACAGCAAAGACATAACTTTTAGTCTATCACGTAAATGTTAATCGAGGGTGTGAGGGACTTCAATCCTCAAATACAAACACGGTGGTGAATACATGTCCTGAAATTGTAAAGTAGCCTCATCACTAAACATAACTCGGTTTCGAAAATTCCCACTAGCTTCAATTTCATCAAGTGTGTCTACAGCAAAGACATAACTTTTAGTCTATCACGTAAATGTTCATCGAGGGTGTGAGGGACTTCAATCCTCTAATACAAACACAGTGTGAATACATGTCCTGAAATTGTAAAGTAGCCTCATCACTAAACATAACTCAGTTTCGAAAATTCCCACTAGCTTCAATTTCATCAAGTGTGTCTACAGCAAAGACATAACTTTTAGTCTATCACGTAAATGTTCATCGAGGGTGTGAGGGACTTCAATCCTCTAATACAAACACAGTGTGAATACATGTCCTGAAATTGTAAAGTAGCTTCATCACTAAACATAACTCAGTTTCGAAAATTCCCACTAGCTTCAATTTCATCAAGTGTGTCTACAGCAAAGACATAACTTTTAGTCTATCACGTAAATGTTAATCGAGGGTGTGAGGGACTTCAATCCTCAAATACAAACACTGTGGTGAAAACATGTCCTCAAATTGTAAAGTAGCGTCATCATTAAACATAACTCAGTTTCGAAAATTCCCACTAGCTTCAATTTCATCAAGTGTGTCTACAGCAAAGACATAACTTTTAGTCTATCACGTAAATGTTCATCGAGGGTGTGAGGGACTTCAATCCTCTAATACAAACACAGTGTGAATACATGTCCTGAAATTGTAAAGTAGCCTCATCACTAAACATAACTCGGTTTCGAAAATTCCCACTAGCTTCAATTTCATCAAGTGTGTCTACAGCAAAGACATAACTTTTAGTCTATCACGTTAATGTTCATCGAGGGTGTGAGGGACTTCAATCCTCTAATACAAACACAGTGTGAATACATGTCCTGAAATTGTAAAGTAACCTCATCACTAAACATAACTCAGTTTCGAAAATTCCCACTAGCTTCAATTTCATCAAGTGTGTCTACAGCAAAGACATAACTTTTAGTGTATCACGTAAATGTTCATCGAGGGTGTGAGGGACTTCAATCCTCTAATACAAACACAGTGTGAATACATGTCCTGAAATTGTAAAGTAACCTCATCACTAAACATAACTCAGTTTCGAAAATTCCCACTAGCTTCAATTTCATCAAGTGTGTCTACAGCAAAGACATAACTTTTAGTCTATCACGTAAATGTTCATCGAGGGTGTGAGGGACTTCAATCCTCTAATACAAACACAGTGTGAATACATGTCCTGAAATTGTAAAGTAGCCTCATCACTAAACATAACTCAGTTTCGAAAATTCCCACTAGCTTCAATTTCATCAAGTGTGTCTACAGCAAAGACATAACTTTTAGTGTATCACGTAAATGTTCATAGAGGGTGTGAGGGACTTCAATCCTCTAATACAAACACAGTGTGAATACATGTCCTGAAATTGTAAAGTAGCTCATCACTAAACATAACTCAGTATCGAAAATTCCCACTCGCTTCAATTTCATCAAGTGTGTCTACAGCAAAGACATAACTTTTAGTGTATCACGTAAATGTTCATAGAGGGTGTGAGGAACTTCAATCCTCTAATACAAACACAGTGTGAATACATGTCCTGAAATTGTAAAGTAGCCTCATCACTAAACATAACTCAGTTTCGAAAATTCCCACTAGCTTCAATTTCTTCAAGTGTATCTACAGCAAAGACATAACTTTTATTCTATCACGTAAATGTTCATAGAGGGTGTGAGGGACTTCAATCCTCTAATACAAACACAGTGTGAATACATGTCCTGAAATTGTAAAGTAGCCTCATCACTAAACATAACTCAGTTTCGAAAATTCCCAACAGCTTCAATTTCATCAAGTGTGTCTACAGCAAAGACATAACTTTTAGTCTATCACGTAAATGTTCATAGAGGGTGTGAGGGACTTCAATCCTCTAATACAAACACAGTGTGAATACATGTCCTGAAATTGTAAAGTAGCCTCATCACTAAACATAACTCAGTTTCGAAAATTCCCACTAGCTTCAATTTCATCAAGTGTGTCTACAGCAAAGACATAACTTTTAGTCTATCACGTAAATGTTCATAGAGGGTGTGAGGGACTTCAATCCTCTAATACAAACACAGTGTGAACATGTCCTGAAATTGTAAAGTAGCCTCATCACTAAACATAACTCAGTTTCGAAAATTCCCAACAGCTTCAATTTCATCAAGTGTGTCTACAGCAAAGACATAACTTTTAGTCTATCACGTAAATGTTCATAGAAGGTGTGAGGGACTTCAATCCTCTAATACAAACACAGTGTGAATACATGTCCTGAAATTGTAAAGTAGCCTCATCACTAAACATAACTCAGTTTCGAAAATTCCCACTAGCTTCAATTTCATCAAGTGTGTCTACAGCAAAGACATAACTTTTAGTCTATCACGTAAATGTTCATAGAGGGTGTGAGGGACTTCAATCCTCTAATACAAACACAGTGTGAACATGTCCTGAAATTGTAAAGTAGCCTCATCACTAAACATAACTCAGTTTCGAAAATTCCCAACAGCTTCAATTTCATCAAGTGTGTCTACAGCAAAGACATAACTTTTAGTCTATCACGTAAATGTTCATAGAAGGTGTGAGGGACTTCAATCCTCTAATACAAACACAGTGTGAATACATGTCCTGAAATTGTAAAGTAGCCTCATCACTAAACATAACTCAGTTTCGAAAATTCCCACTAGCTTCAATTTCATCAAGTGTGTCTACAGCAAAGACATAACTTTTAGTCTATCACGTAAATGTTCATAGAGGGTGTGAGGGACTTCAATCCTCTAATACAAACACAGTGTGAACATGTCCTGAAATTGTAAAGTAGCCTCATCACTAAACATAACTCAGTTTCGAAAATTCCCACTAGCTTCAATTTCATCAAGTGTGTCTACAGCAAAGACATAACTTTTAGTCTATCACGTAAATGTTCATCGAGGGTGTGAGGGACTTCAATCCTCTAATACAAACACAGTGTGAATACATGTCCTGAAATTGTAAAGTAGCCTCATCACTAAACATAACTCAGTTTCGAAAATTCCCACTAGCTTCAATTTCATCAAGTGTGTCTACAGCAAAGACATAACTTTTAGTCTATCACGTAAATGTTCATCGAGGGTGTGAGGGACTTCAATCCTCTAATACAAACACAGTGTGAATACATGTCCTGAAATTGTAAAGTAGCCTCATCACTAAACATAACTCAGTTTCGAAAATTCCCACTAGCTTCAATTTCATCAAGTGTGTCTACAGCAAAGACATAACTTTTAGTCTATCACGTAAATGTTCATCGAGGGTGTGAGGGACTTCAATCCTCTAATACAAACACAGTGTGAATACATGTCCTGAAATTGTAAAGTAGCCTCATCACTAAACATAACTCAGTTTCGAAAATTCCCACTAGCTTCAATTTCATCAAGTGTGTCTACAGCAAAGACATAACTTTTAGTGTATCACGTAAATGTTCATAGAGGGTGTGAGGGACTTCAATCCTCTAATACAAACACAGTGTGAATACATGTCCTGAAATTGTAAAGTAGCCTCATCACTAAACATAACTCAGTTTCGAAAATTCCCAACAGCTTCAATTTCATCAAGTGTGTCTACAGCAAAGACATAACTTTTAGTGTATCACGTAAATGTTCATAGAGGGTGTGAGGGACTTCAATCCTCTAATACAAACACAGTGTGAATACATGTCCTGAAATTGTAAAGTAGCCTCATCACTAAACATAACTCAGTTTCGAAAATTCCCACTAGCTTCAATTTCATCAAGTGTGTCTACAGCAAAGACATAACTTTTAGTCTATCACGTAAATGTTCATAGAGGGTGTGAGGGACTTCAATCCTCTAATACAAACACAGTGTGAACATGTCCTGAAATTGTAAAGTAGCCTCATCACTAAACATAACTCAGTTTCGAAAATTCCCAACAGCTTCAATTTCATCAAGTGTGTCTACAGCAAAGACATAACTTTTAGTCTATCACGTAAATGTTCATAGAAGGTGTGAGGGACTTCAATCCTCTAATACAAACACAGTGTGAATACATGTCCTGAAATTGTAAAGTAGCCTCATCACTAAACATAACTCAGTTTCGAAAATTCCCACTAGCTTCAATTTCATCAAGTGTGTCTACAGCAAAGACATAACTTTTAGTCTATCACGTAAATGTTCATAGAGGGTGTGAGGGACTTCAATCCTCTAATACAAACACAGTGTGAACATGTCCTGAAATTGTAAAGTAGCCTCATCACTAAACATAACTCAGTTTCGAAAATTCCCACTAGCTTCAATTTCATCAAGTGTGTCTACAGCAAAGACATAACTTTTAGTCTATCACGTAAATGTTCATCGAGGGTGTGAGGGACTTCAATCCTCTAATACAAACACAGTGTGAATACATGTCCTGAAATTGTAAAGTAGCCTCATCACTAAACATAACTCAGTTTCGAAAATTCCCACTAGCTTCAATTTCATCAAGTGTGTCTACAGCAAAGACATAACTTTTAGTCTATCACGTAAATGTTCATCGAGGGTGTGAGGGACTTCAATCCTCTAATACAAACACAGTGTGAATACATGTCCTGAAATTGTAAAGTAGCCTCATCACTAAACATAACTCAGTTTCGAAAATTCCCACTAGCTTCAATTTCATCAAGTGTGTCTACAGCAAAGACATAACTTTTAGTCTATCACGTAAATGTTCATCGAGGGTGTGAGGGACTTCAATCCTCTAATACAAACACAGTGTGAATACATGTCCTGAAATTGTAAAGTAGCCTCATCACTAAACATAACTCAGTTTCGAAAATTCCCACTAGCTTCAATTTCATCAAGTGTGTCTACAGCAAAGACATAACTTTTAGTGTATCACGTAAATGTTCATAGAGGGTGTGAGGGACTTCAATCCTCTAATACAAACACAGTGTGAATACATGTCCTGAAATTGTAAAGTAGCCTCATCACTAAACATAACTCAGTTTCGAAAATTCCCACTAGCTTCAATTTCTTCAAGTGTGTCTACAGCAAAGACATAACTTTTAGTCTATCACGTAAATGTTCATAGAGGGTGTGAGGGACTTCAATCCTCTAATACAAACACAGTATGAATACATGTCCTGAAATTGTAAAGTAGCCTCATCACTAAACATAACTCAGTTTCGAAAATTCCCAACAGCTTCAATTTCATCAAGTGTGTCTACAGCAAAGACATAACTTTTAGTGTATCACGTAAATGTTCATAGAGGGTGTGAGGGACTTCAATCCTCTAATACAAACACAGTGTGAATACATGTCCTGAAATTGTAAAGTAGCCTCATCACTAAACATAACTCAGTTTCGAAAATTCCCACTAGCTTCAATTTCATCAAGTGTGTCTACAGCAAAGACATAACTTTTAGTCTATCACGTAAATGTTCATAGAGGGTGTGAGGGACTTCAATCCTCTAATACAAACACAGTGTGAACATGTCCTGAAATTGTAAAGTAGCCTCATCACTAAACATAACTCAGTTTCGAAAATTCCCAACAGCTTCAATTTCATCAAGTGTGTCTACAGCAAAGACATAACTTTTAGTCTATCACGTAAATGTTCATAGAAGGTGTGAGGGACTTCAATCCTCTAATACAAACACAGTGTGAATACATGTCCTGAAATTGTAAAGTAGCCTCATCACTAAACATAACTCAGTTTCGAAAATTCCCACTAGCTTCAATTTCATCAAGTGTGTCTACAGCAAAGACATAACTTTTAGTCTATCACGTAAATGTTCATAGAGGGTGTGAGGGACTTCAATCCTCTAATACAAACACAGTGTGAACATGTCCTGAAATTGTAAAGTAGCCTCATCACTAAACATAACTCAGTTTCGAAAATTCCCAACAGCTTCAATTTCATCAAGTGTGTCTACAGCAAAGACATAACTTTTAGTCTATCACGTAAATGTTCATAGAAGGTGTGAGGGACTTCAATCCTCTAATACAAACACAGTGTGAATACATGTCCTGAAATTGTAAAGTAGCCTCATCACTAAACATAACTCAGTTTCGAAAATTCCCACTAGCTTCAATTTCATCAAGTGTGTCTACAGCAAAGACATAACTTTTAGTCTATCACGTAAATGTTCATAGAGGGTGTGAGGGACTTCAATCCTCTAATACAAACACAGTGTGAACATGTCCTGAAATTGTAAAGTAGCCTCATCACTAAACATAACTCAGTTTCGAAAATTCCCACTAGCTTCAATTTCATCAAGTGTGTCTACAGCAAAGACATAACTTTTAGTCTATCACGTAAATGTTCATCGAGGGTGTGAGGGACTTCAATCCTCTAATACAAACACAGTGTGAATACATGTCCTGAAATTGTAAAGTAGCCTCATCACTAAACATAACTCAGTTTCGAAAATTCCCACTAGCTTCAATTTCATCAAGTGTGTCTACAGCAAAGACATAACTTTTAGTCTATCACGTAAATGTTCATCGAGGGTGTGAGGGACTTCAATCCTCTAATACAAACACAGTGTGAATACATGTCCTGAAATTGTAAAGTAGCCTCATCACTAAACATAACTCAGTTTCGAAAATTCCCACTAGCTTCAATTTCATCAAGTGTGTCTACAGCAAAGACATAACTTTTAGTCTATCACGTAAATGTTCATCGAGGGTGTGAGGGACTTCAATCCTCTAATACAAACACAGTGTGAATACATGTCCTGAAATTGTAAAGTAGCCTCATCACTAAACATAACTCAGTTTCGAAAAGTCCCACTAGCTTCAATTTCATCAAGTGTGTCTACAGCAAAGACATAACTTTTAGTGTATCACGTAAATGTTCATAGAGGGTGTGAGGGACTTCAATCCTCTAATACAAACACAGTGTGAATACATGTCCTGAAATTGTAAAGTAGCCTCATCACTAAACATAACTCAGTTTCGAAAATTCCCAACAGCTTCAATTTCATCAAGTGTGTCTACAGCAAAGACATAACTTTTAGTGTATCACGTAAATGTTCATAGAGGGTGTGAGGGACTTCAATCCTCTAATACAAACACAGTGTGAATACATGTCCTGAAATTGTAAAGTAGCCTCATCACTAAACATAACTCAGTTTCGAAAATTCCCACTAGCTTCAATTTCATCAAGTGTGTCTACAGCAAAGACATAACTTTTAGTCTATCACGTAAATGTTCATAGAGGGTGTGAGGGACTTCAATCCTCTAATACAAACACAGTGTGAACATGTCCTGAAATTGTAAAGTAGCCTCATCACTAAACATAACTCAGTTTCGAAAATTCCCAACAGCTTCAATTTCATCAAGTGTGTCTACAGCAAAGACATAACTTTTAGTCTATCACGTAAATGTTCATAGAAGGTGTGAGGGACTTCAATCCTCTAATACAAACACAGTGTGAATACATGTCCTGAAATTGTAAAGTAGCCTCATCACTAAACATAACTCAGTTTCGAAAATTCCCACTAGCTTCAATTTCATCAAGTGTGTCTACAGCAAAGACATACCTTTTAGTCTATCACGTAAATGTTCATAGAGGGTGTGAGGGACTTCAATCCTCTAATACAAACACAGTGTGAACATGTCCTGAAATTGTAAAGTAGCCTCATCACTAAACATAACTCAGTTTCGAAAATTCCCACTAGCTTCAATTTCATCAAGTGTGTCTACAGCAAAGACATAACTTTTAGTCTATCACGTAAATGTTCATCGAGGGTGTGAGGGACTTCAATCCTCTAATACAAACACAGTGTGAATACATGTCCTGAAATTGTAAAGTAGCCTCATCACTAAACATAACTCAGTTTCGAAAATTCCCACTAGCTTCAATTTCATCAAGTGTGTCTACAGCAAAGACATAACTTTTAGTCTATCACGTAAATGTTCATCGAGGGTGTGAGGGACTTCAATCCTCTAATACAAACACAGTGTGAATACATGTCCTGAAATTGTAAAGTAGCCTCATCACTAAACATAACTCAGTTTCGAAAATTCCCACTAGCTTCAATTTCATCAAGTGTGTCTACAGCAAAGACATAACTTTTAGTCTATCACGTAAATGTTCATCGAGGGTGTGAGGGACTTCAATCCTCTAATACAAACACAGTGTGAATACATGTCCTGAAATTGTAAAGTAGCCTCATCACTAAACATAACTCAGTTTCGAAAATTCCCACTAGCTTCAATTTCATCAAGTGTGTCTACAGCAAAGACATAACTTTTAGTGTATCACGTAAATGTTCATAGAGGGTGTGAGGGACTTCAATCCTCTAATACAAACACAGTGTGAATACATGTCCTGAAATTGTAAAGTAGCCTCATCACTAAACATAACTCAGTTTCAAAAATTCCCACTAGCTTCAATTTCTTCAAGTGTGTCTACAGCAAAGACATAACTTTTAGTCTATCACGTAAATGTTCATAGAGGGTGTGAGGGACTTCAATCCTCTAATACAAACACAGTGTGAATACATGTCCTGAAATTGTAAAGTAGCCTCATCACTAAACATAACTCAGTTTCGAAAATTCCCAACAGCTTCAATTTCATCAAGAGTGTGTCTACAGCAAAGACATAACTTTTAGTCTATCACGTAAATGTTCATAGAGGGTGTGAGGGACTTCAATCCTCTAATACAAACACAGTGTGAATACATGTCCTGAAATTGTAAAGTAGCCTCATCACTAAACATAACTCAGTTTCGAAAATTCCCACTAGCTTCAATTTCATCAAGTGTGTCTACAGCAAAGACATAACTTTTAGTCTATCACGTAAATGTTCATCGAGGGTGTGAGGGACTTCAATCCTCTAATACAAACACAGTGTGAATACATGTCCTGAAATTGTAAAGTAGCCTCATCACTAAACATAACTCAGTTTCGAAAATTCCCACTAGCTTCAATTTCATCAAGTGTGTCTACAGCAAAGACATAACTTTTATTCTATCACGTAAATGTTCATCGAGGGTGTGAGGGACTTCAATCCTCTAATACAAACACAGTGTGAATACATGTCCTGAAATTGTAAAGTAGCCTCATCACTAAACATAACTCAGTTTCGAAAATTCCCACTAGCTTCAATTTCATCAAGTGTCTCTACAGCAAAGACATAACTTTTAGTCTATCACGTAAATGTTCATCGAGTGTGTGAGGGACTTCAATCCTCTAATACAAACACAGTGTGAATACATGTCCTGAAATTGTAAAGTAGCCTCATCACTAAACATAACTCAGTTTCGAAAATTCCCACTAGCTTCAATTTCATCAAGTGTGTCTACAGCAAAGACATAACTTTTAGTCTATCACGTAAATGTTCATAGAGGGTGTGAGGGACTTCAATCCTCTAATACAAACACAGTGTGAATACATGTCCTTAAATTGTAAAGTAGCCTCATCACTAAACATAACTCAGTTTCGAAAATTCCCACTAGCTTCAATTTCATCAAGTGTGTCTACAGCAAAGACATAACTTTTAGTCTATCACGTAAATGTTAATCGAGGGTGTGAGGGACTTCAATCCTCAAATACAAACACGGTGGTGAATACATGTCCTGAAATTGTAAAGTAGCCTCATCACTAAACATAACTCGGTTTCGAAAATTCCCACTAGCTTCAATTTCATCAAGTGTGTCTACAGCAAAGACATAACTTTTAGTCTATCACGTAAATGTTCATCGAGGGTGTGAGGGACTTCAATCCTCTAATACAAACACAGTGTGAATACATGTCCTGAAATTGTAAAGTAGCCTCATCACTAAACATAACTCAGTTTCGAAAATTCCCACTAGCTTCAATTTCATCAAGTGTGTCTACAGCAAAGACATAACTTTTAGTCTATCACGTAAATGTTCATCGAGGGTGTGAGGGACTTCAATCCTCTAATACAAACACAGTGTGAATACATGTCCTGAAATTGTAAAGTAGCTTCATCACTAAACATAACTCAGTTTCGAAAATTCCCACTAGCTTCAATTTCATCAAGTGTGTCTACAGCAAAGACATAACTTTTAGTCTATCACGTAAATGTTAATCGAGGGTGTGAGGGACTTCAATCCTCAAATACAAACACGGTGGTGAAAACATGTCCTCAAATTGTAAAGTAGCGTCATCATTAAACATAACTCAGTTTCGAAAATTCCCACTAGCTTCAATTTCATCAAGTGTGTCTACAGCAAAGACATAACTTTTAGTCTATCACGTAAATGTTCATCGAGGGTGTGAGGGACTTCAATCCTCTAATACAAACACAGTGTGAATACATGTCCTGAAATTGTAAAGTAGCCTCATCACTAAACATAACTCGGTTTCGAAAATTCCCACTAGCTTCAATTTCATCAAGTGTGTCTACAGCAAAGACATAACTTTTAGTCTATCACGTTAATGTTCATCGAGGGTGTGAGGGACTTCAATCCTCTAATACAAACACAGTGTGAATACATGTCCTGAAATTGTAAAGTAACCTCATCACTAAACATAACTCAGTTTCGAAAATTCCCACTAGCTTCAATTTCATCAAGTGTGTCTACAGCAAAGACATAACTTTTAGTGTATCACGTAAATGTTCATCGAGGGTGTGAGGGACTTCAATCCTCTAATACAAACACAGTGTGAATACATGTCCTGAAATTGTAAAGTAACCTCATCACTAAACATAACTCAGTTTCGAAAATTCCCACTAGCTTCAATTTCATCAAGTGTGTCTACAGCAAAGACATAACTTTTAGTCTATCACGTAAATGTTCATCGAGGGTGTGAGGGACTTCAATCCTCTAATACAAACACAGTGTGAATACATGTCCTGAAATTGTAAAGTAGCCTCATCACTAAACATAACTCAGTTTCGAAAATTCCCACTAGCTTCAATTTCATCAAGTGTGTCTACAGCAAAGACATAACTTTTAGTGTATCACGTAAATGTTCATAGAGGGTGTGAGGGACTTCAATCCTCTAATACAAACACAGTGTGAATACATGTCCTGAAATTGTAAAGTAGCTCATCACTAAACATAACTCAGTATCGAAAATTCCCACTCGCTTCAATTTCATCAAGTGTGTCTACAGCAAAGACATAACTTTTAGTGTATCACGTAAATGTTCATAGAGGGTGTGAGGAACTTCAATCCTCTAATACAAACACAGTGTGAATACATGTCCTGAAATTGTAAAGTAGCCTCATCACTAAACATAACTCAGTTTCGAAAATTCCCACTAGCTTCAATTTCTTCAAGTGTATCTACAGCAAAGACATAACTTTTAGTCTATCACGTAAATGTTCATAGAGGGTGTGAGGGACTTCAATCCTCTAATACAAACACAGTGTGAATACATGTCCTGAAATTGTAAAGTAGCCTCATCACTAAACATAACTCAGTTTCGAAAATTCCCAACAGCTTCAATTTCATCAAGTGTGTCTACAGCAAAGACATAACTTTTAGTGTATCACGTAAATGTTCATAGAGGGTGTGAGGGACTTCAATCCTCTAATACAAACACAGTGTGAATACATGTCCTGAAATTGTAAAGTAGCCTCATCACTAAACATAACTCAGTTTCGAAAATTCCCACTAGCTTCAATTTCATCAAGTGTGTCTACAGCAAAGACATAACTTTTAGTCTATCACGTAAATGTTCATAGAGGGTGTGAGGGACTTCAATCCTCTAATACAAACACAGCGTGAACATGTCCTGAAATTGTAAAGTAGCCTCATCACTAAACATAACTCAGTTTCGAAAATTCCCAACAGCTTCAATTTCATCAAGTGTGTCTACAGCAAAGACATAACTTTTAGTCTATCACGTAAATGTTCATAGAAGGTGTGAGGGACTTCAATCCTCTAATACAAACACAGTGTGAATACATGTCCTGAAATTGTAAAGTAGCTTCATCACTAAACATAACTCAGTTTCGAAAATTCCCACTAGCTTCAATTTCATCAAGTGTGTCTACAGCAAAGACATAACTTTTAGTCTATCACGTAAATGTTAATCGAGGGTGTGAGGGACTTCAATCCTCAAATACAAACACGGTGGTGAAAACATGTCCTCAAATTGTAAAGTAGCGTCATCATTAAACATAACTCAGTTTCGAAAATTCCCACTAGCTTCAATTTCATCAAGTGTGTCTACAGCAAAGACATAACTTTTAGTCTATCACGTAAATGTTCATCGAGGGTGTGAGGGACTTCAATCCTCTAATACAAACACAGTGTGAATACATGTCCTGAAATTGTAAAGTAGCCTCATCACTAAACATAACTCGGTTTCGAAAATTCCCACTAGCTTCAATTTCATCAAGTGTGTCTACAGCAAAGACATAACTTTTAGTCTATCACGTTAATGTTCATCGAGGGTGTGAGGGACTTCAATCCTCTAATACAAACACAGTGTGAATACATGTCCTGAAATTGTAAAGTAACCTCATCACTAAACATAACTCAGTTTCGAAAATTCCCACTAGCTTCAATTTCATCAAGTGTGTCTACAGCAAAGACATAACTTTTAGTGTATCACGTAAATGTTCATCGAGGGTGTGAGGGACTTCAATCCTCTAATACAAACACAGTGTGAATACATGTCCTGAAATTGTAAAGTAACCTCATCACTAAACATAACTCAGTTTCGAAAATTCCCACTAGCTTCAATTTCATCAAGTGTGTCTACAGCAAAGACATAACTTTTAGTCTATCACGTAAATGTTCATCGAGGGTGTGAGGGACTTCAATCCTCTAATACAAACACAGTGTGAATACATGTCCTGAAATTGTAAAGTAGCCTCATCACTAAACATAACTCAGTTTCGAAAATTGCCACTAGCTTCAATTTCATCAAGTGTGTCTACAGCAAAGACATAACTTTTAGTCTATCACGTAAATGTTCATCGAGGGTGTGAGGGACTTCAATCCTCTAATACAAACACAGTGTGAATACATGTCCTGAAATTGTAAAGTAGCCTCATCACTAAACATAACTCAGTTTCGAAAATTCCCACTAGCTTCAATTTCTTCAAGTATGTCCACAGCAAAGACATAACTTGTTAATCTCCTGGCTACAAAGTATGCAATAACTGACATTTATAACCTGTAAACTTAAGCCATTTCTATCAAAATGTGAATTGTTGCTTTAACATTTAATTTTCCAGCACATTTTCAGACAAATGTTTTTTTTAAATTAGTAACATGCTTTCTTGTATTATTTTAACAGTTTTATTACTAACTAACAACCTACCTAAATGGTTTTTGTGTAATGATCTACCACTTTCTTTCAACCGTTTGTCTCATCTAAATGTTCTATTTTCGTATGGAGGTCTTCATGAAAAACACATTAATACTCACATTGCACTAGAGTTACAGAATTGTGAACTTCACAAGCCACAAAACACGCTGTATTTTCTTTTACGATTATCGTCTTAATATTTTTAATGAAATGGACCTGATGGTTAAATGGTAAAACTATAGTTACCCAATTACGAATAATCTAAATAACAACTGTTTTATGCACCTATAATGTTTTCTTAAGTAACTACAAAACTGGAAATGTTACCATGATTTTATGGACATACTATTACCAGGATTTTCAAAATGAAAAAGAATATTACATTTGATTTTCCAAGTATTGTCTTACATTTGAACTGTGAGTGTTATAATTTTTCAACTAACAATCACCTTGGACACCCTACACTACTCCCCTACATACTTATCTTTTTACAGTGACTGTTAATTATAAATAAAAAACATAAAATAGATATTTTTTAAATTAAATTTGAAAAATAAATAAGAACAATTAAAATTGAAGGTAATGATGCTTCAGAAATGACTGTTTGACCCTCCTACCTCTTTCCTGAGGAAAACAAATGACCCACCAATTGTGAAATACTGTGTAACAGAATTCATAAAAGTTCTAGATATATATTGGGGAGATAGACGGAAAAAATATAGTAAAATTAGAAATGTGATTATAAATTCATTTATATAAACCATGAACAACTTGTGAAAATAAAATGATATATTTCTTGATTGACCTATTTTTCATATTACTTACATAATTTAATAGCAAGTTAAATTACATAACGCTGTAATATTATAAATTCTCTTTCTATAAATTAAATTGTAATAAATTGACTTAAATAATGTTTATAAATGAGGCTACATAGGCTACTAATTTCTCTATCTTTTTCTGGCTACTCTATGGTTATTTATAATATAAATTGACTATTTTTACCACAACTCAAAATATGTTACTACATGCATATATCCAAAACCACCTCATTAAAATACTATATATAATTGTGTTGACATTACAATTACAATATTTCATGCAATATTTCTAATAGAAATTACTTACTGTTAACTTTAATTTAACTAAACATCGGTGATACTTTAAATATAATTGAATCTTATTTAAAAATATATATATTTAATCATATTGATAAATGATAAACAATTATGTTTTGTGTTTAGTTTGTTACAGACGAAGGTGTAAGACGAGTCGGAACATTGAAACTAGATATAACAGCCAGTGATAACGGTGAAAAACCTAGAGAAATTTTAACAAGAATTTTGTTTTCAAATACTGAAGTGAGTGTAAGTGCTTTGGATGTAGAAACATCAAACTGTGTTGAAACAGATTTAAATTTCATGCCTTAGTAAACATTATGAATCCAGCTTCTAGAGGAGTAGATCATTTTTTGAAGTTACGTCTTACACTGAGTTTCTCTTACAAATGGGCAAACATTTTTTAAATATTAAAAATTGTAAATATGTGAAATGATCTGAAAACATTCATATGGTCCAAATATTTTAAAATTGTGTTTTAAAATAGCTATTTTGAAGTTTTTCAATATTGCCTTGTCAGTCACGTGAAAGAATTGTATCGAAATTGGGATGGAGTTCTGATCAGTAAAATACATCACTAGTAATTAATATTATGATTATACAGAAAATGTATACTAAGTTTAAAACCCTAAATGTTAAGGTACTAATAAATGAGGACACTGCTGTAGTTTTTATTCAGAAGGTATGTAAAGAAATGCATTAAATATATACCCCCACCCCATACCAAACTTGATTGTATGGTTTGTTTGTTGTTTTCATTGATTTCAAAACTATAACAACTCTTATCAATTAATTTGTTTCGAAATTCAAGTTTGGTATAATTTTCTTGAACTGAAACATTTAATCTACTCTATATAACTTACCATTTCACAAATATGGTAAATAAAGCAAAACAAATTTCAAATTTGAATTTCTTTGATATTTACTGCTTTAATAAAATTTTAAATACATATATATATATATGATTTTTTAAACAGTTTGAATTTGAAATTTGTTGTTACATATTTGGTTACCAAATCTCATAATAGTATAACTTCAAAATTTGTACATTTTTTATTTTATAGCTTATTTCAATAAGAAACATGTAAATTCATGGGTGTTTAATTAAATTGTGACATCAGTTTATGTACTTGGTCCTCAAATTTTAAAGATAAGTAAAAATTTTGCAATGTGAACTCTGCAAATGAGTCAAATGTTTATTCATTTATGTAGGCTATATAGTATCAGATATTTTAAATTAATTTCGAAGTTGCATGCCAGCTTAATTTTAAATTAGTGTTTGGTAAAATCACTCCCTTTTTTAAGGAAAATGTAATCTTATAATAACAAAACAAAATTATAAATGAAAACCCTAAATACTTAAAAAGTAAACCAAGTGTACACAATGTTTACAATGTAAGCCATAAAATCCAGTGCATAAAAAACAACTTGTGAATTATAAATTGTTCATATAGCTAGTAATGAAAAGGGAGGAGAACTCAACATCTCAAATTACCTAAATTTAAAGATATCAATAGTTTTGAAATTTGAAGAATGAATTTTTCCCATTTATATTTTGTATTAGTTTAGCAATAAATAACAAAAAACATATATAGAGAGAGATTTAGTGATATATTATTAATAAATGTAGTGTTATAACTATATAATCTAGATTAGGATTTTAATAAATTAGTTTTTATATTTGTTTATAAATTAATTATCACCAATGCCGACTATTAGGTATTGACAAATTTCAATTTTAATGTAAAAATCTAAATGTATTTGCCTTTTACATTGGGTACAAATTATAGACATATTTTCATTTTTAAGTAGTAAGCAAATTGTTTGTGGTGTCTGGAGAAACGTCTGCAAAATTTATAAAAATAACTTTACAATATGTCGAACTGAAGATAAAGGGAAAATATTTTTGATATCAGTGAATAAATTATTCATTATAATATTCATGAAAATCTATGAACGTCATGCAATTTGCTGCATTTGTAATAAATTTGTAAATAAATACCTTCATTTATTTATTTTTCTGCAATTAGGTAAATCAAAAAGATTATTATTATCTTTATAATCTGTCATTATTTGATTCTCATAGGAAACCATTAATGGTTAACTAGCAAATGTAAAATTTAAAACAAAGTAAAAAGTTTAATTGTAAATATGTATAATGTTAACTATAGTATTATGTTATTAATTTTAATTTCAAAATACTGATTTTAGCTGAAAATAGATTTTAGCTGAATACTGATTTTAATCTTTGTATATATTATAGTCCTCCAAGGTTGTTAAAAAGTCACACAACCTGAGTTTCACTACTTTTATTCAGGGTCCCACAACCTGATATAATTTATTTTAGTATTTAAAACATTGCTGTAAATATTGCAATCTCATTGAACAGTGCAAAATTAAGTTGAGACTACATGACTACTTTACATACTTTGTCTGTCTACAGCTCTCTAAATGTCCTTTTGTGTTGGATTATCAGTTTCGGAACTCTCTCTTTATTGTCGAATCGAACACAATCACTACATGGACTCATTGTCCAAAAAGTTAAGTTTAAAACAGCAACATGGATTAAGTTTTTTAACATACTATAAAAACGTTGAAAACAATTAAAAACTTTTTTTTTTTGAAGAGTGCGTTGTGTAGCTGATATATCCCCAACTGAAAACAGACGTTGTTTTAAAATTGTTAGTTCATGTTGTGTGTTTTAAGTTGTTTCTAAACTTGACTTTTTGGACAACAAATCCAACAAGAGATCTCATGAATCATAGAAAAAAAAGAAATGGTAATAAACAATTTAACTACCAATCTAAAAAAATAATAATTATAATAATAATAATAAAAGTGGTGATACCTGTACCATAACAAAATAAAATAATTTTATATAGCCAATTCAAAGCACCACACATTTACAGAGTCTCACAGTTTTACAACACATTGTTTTGTCTCGTTATATTGGCAACCACGACATTTATCTTTGGGGATTTTTAAAACAAATATTCTGCCAAAATGTTAAAAACTGAAAACTTATTACTAAATAACTAAATAAGATCCCTGTGTACTTCGCACACCACCACCTATACTCTTAATAGAATAAACACTTGAAACATTTCATACAGTTATATTAGGGTTAGATTGATTTCTTTGTTGTTTAAAGGTGAAACCTCTCTAGGTCATCATTGCCTTATAAAAAATAAACAAGAGAACAGAAAATAAATCCCCAACCTTTGAATACTGTAATAGTGTCAGGGTCGGAAGAGAACAAGAGTTAGTCAAGAGAGACCTGATAATTAAGATGAAAGAGAAGGATTTAACCCAATACTACATCATGAAAGGTGAAGATCCAACTAATGTCCCCAGGTACCCCTGAGGGTTGTTTTACATTAGTCTTGGTTATGGAATTACTTTAAAATGATAAAATATATTTTACAATGTTGACAATTAATTACAAAGATTACCGCTTGAGAATCTACTTAAAAATATTACTTTTCTTAGTGTTAACACACAAGAAGCTTAACTGCCATAATGAATAACTTAATGCTATCCTAACAACTAAGGAAAAACTTTTACCTGTTCTTTTTAATGTATAATATTACCATATGAAAAAGTTCTGTACATGTGAATTTTAGTTATGGAATTTCATCCAAATAACCTAACAGTATATTAATTTATTTAGCTGAGTGATGGTCATATACAAATTATACAATTGGTTGATCTAACCTCAGTAAAAATTTTAATTGATATGAAGTGCAATTAATCAACTGATGTAAAATTTGTAAATTTAGTTGCTAGAGTAAGAAATATTTTTCTAATTTTTTTGAACATAAAATAAAGACTTGTAGCCCTTGAATATTCCACCTCAGGTTCGAAAGAGAACAAAAGTTTGTCAAGAGAGACCTGATAGGAAAGATGAAAGATGGGGATCTAACCCAAGATGATTTTTTTAAATGTGTTGCCACGATCCCTCGAAAATATTATGCCCCGTATATCTCAAGTTAAGATGAAAGTGTAAGTAGCTGTATAATGTAGATGAACTGTATATAAATAACTATATGTGCTGCGAGGGTTATAAGAATGTTTGACTGGGGCCGTGAGGGATGCCAACCCCCTCTTAATACGTGCAGCTAGTCTATGGTGGAATAACAAATCTAAAAGAAAAGTAGTTTAATAATTTGAAACTTTTTTCTTTTCTTTTTTTGTGCTGCAAGTTGATAACGACTTGGGACACTTAAACCTCTTTTACCGGAGTTGATTTTCAGTGCCTTAACAATTATTTGTAAATGGAGGAGTTAAAAGGACTCCATCACCAAAAAACATTGTGAAAACCTAAAGGCTAGAAGTCCAGAAATTTTGATGTATTTTTTTTTTTTTAATGATCACAAAAATTAATTATGATATTCTAATTATATTTGCACATGGCATGTCAAAATGTGCAATTCATTGTGTATTTTTCATGCACTCAATGTAAATAATATATACTATAGTAAATAGCTTAATTTGATTTGGGTTTATAATTTATTCTTTTTTATTATAATTGTGTACATATCTGTTACTTAATAAAATGTATAAAGTTTGAAATGTTTAATATAGCTGTTGTATAAATGTTAGAAAATCTTGTATTAGAAGATTTCAAAATATTTTAAAGAAGCAATTGTTAGAAGTTACCAGAGTTATCAAGTAGGCCTATTAATTACTTCATCACTTCTTAAATTATTATAAAGTGTACTTAACACATATATACTGTAAATAAGCTTAAAAGTGTCTTAAATTACAAATTTTAGTTTTAGTTCATGATACCATTTGAGATTGATTTTACCTTTTGGCTCCAGTAATTTCTTGTAGTGTTCATATTGTAATAAATATTTTCTTCAACACAAGTATTGTTATTATATTTATAATAAAGCAATGTTAAGACATCTTTATCAAAACTAAGGTTAAATAATCAAATCCTGAATAAATTTCTTTGCAAATCGAATATGTTTCTATTTATTTATTTTATATGTACAAGGTAGTTCACAAAATATGATTAATCTAAAAGTTTTTTTATATATTGTAATTTAGTTTTTAAAGTTTGATAACTCGATTTTGGGATAGTTTTGCTTAAAAATATGAATATACAAGTCTGACCTCAAGATTAAACTTCAGGTTTTAAATGTTATTTTCTAATACACAATTTCATTTGTTCATTTGTTTTTCGTTTTTGTACTTTAAAAATTATAAATTTATTGTTAATTTTAAATAAATAACTTTAAAAAGTAATAATAAAATATACCCAATGTTTGTTTTATGTAGTGTTGCCCTACTTCTAACACAGAAGCTGAAAATAATTGCAAAGCTTAAAAGCTATATTTAGTTTTACAGTGTGAATACAATTGAAAAAACCATGTTAATGAATTCCTCTTGATCTAACATATGTAATAAATTGACATTCGGAAAGTTTAATTTTAGTAGATAAAATAGTTAAAATTCTTATTTCATATAGATCTTACAATTCATAAACATACACATTTCTGCAATTACTAACTATCATACGCAGTATAGAATAGCTATTTCAGAGTTAAATAATTTAAAAATAATAAATCAAATAAAAAATTATTTTAACATACCACGTTTTTAAAACGGACTAAAAAGTATAAAATAATTTTTCATGACCCTTCTACAATTTTTGAGGGAGGATTGTTAGTGGCTATGGATATATTTGGAATACTTGGAGAGAACGTGGGGCGCAGGCAATCTATGATAGTTAAGGAGGAGTAAATAAATTAAATTACAGTGAATCTCATTTCCGATTCATTGAAATTAGCTGTGAATTCATCCGGATTGTTTACTTGTATTATTTACTGGCTGCGCCCAACGTTTTTCTCTCCAAATATTGCAAATATTCCATAGCCACTAACAATCCTCCCACAAAACTGTAGAAGGGTCATGAAAAATTATTTTATACTTTTTAGTCCGTTTTTAAAACGTGGTATTTAAAAATATATATATATATTTGATTTATTATTTTCTGTTTTTTAGTCTTATGTCCGGGTGAAAGATTTCAATCGGTTTTGTATATATATTGATGAGACTCTGACAGGGACATATATAGGAAATTCCGAAATTGCATTTCACATCCTGTTTCACTGCAAATGTCTGAAATTCAAAGTATTACCTCTTATTACCTGTTGTTTAAACAAAAGTAGAGACAAGAAACCAACTGAATATTGTATTGTCATCCAATTCTGACCTATGTTCAAAATTTCAGGTCTCTAGCTTCTCGGGAAGTTAGTTTACTTGATTGCAAAATTCCACCCAGACAGACAGACAGATATGAAAGAAACCGAAC
This sequence comes from Aphrophora alni, assembly GCA_963513935.1. Classification (NCBI taxonomy): domain Eukaryota; kingdom Metazoa; phylum Arthropoda; class Insecta; order Hemiptera; family Aphrophoridae; genus Aphrophora; species Aphrophora alni. The sequence continues at coordinate 137,342,303 of OY740768.1, forward strand.
TAATAAAAACGTGATAAAAAGAAACCTAACAACAACAAAAATTAATATTTACATTAGCTCACCACATAATGAGTCTAAGATAATTCTTAAATATTTACCCTAATCAAGATAAACAAGTTATAAATTCTATAATATTTACAAAAGTTATTTTCAGGAAATTACTAACTTCCCTTTTTTATTAATAAACAATGCTATGTAAGTTATCTATTTTTATCTTTGCAAAAAACTAATCTTTTAACTTCGAAAAAAATTACCCAACATTACCCATCATCACTCTCTTATAATAATGGTGAAAATTTTAAGGCCTAAATAAAGAATACCTTTACTAAAAACTTATTTTTTTATTTTTTTTTTTGCCTAATAAGCAATCCTTGACCTACATTTCTGGTTCAATGGTACAATCTAACAGTGGTGAAATTGGCACTTTGATTGTAAAAAAAATATGAATTTGTACATATAACTAATTGTTAAAATGTTTAACTCACTATAAATAGGGAAAGTGATTATGTGTTGTTTTAAGCGACTTAGTTATGATATTGACCGCCCATCTACAATAATCTATTCATTAATTAATTCTAAAATGACTTAAAAAATAAAATTATGATTTTTATGAAATTTTGCTCTATCGATATTCATCAAATTTTGCTGAAGGACCTAAACATCTAATCCCTAAGGACCTAAACAAAATGTATTGGTCACCATTGTTCCATAAATGATGATTCCTAAGTTATCAATAAAAACCAAACCCATCAATGAAGCTGTTATAAAAGATGTAGTTTATCTAGATCAGATGTATCAATTTCGTTCATTTTTTAGTGGAATGTGAAGATTAATATAATAACTCGAACCCATGTGGTGAATTGCGTAAAAAGTAAATGGTTCTGGAACAATTGTTAAAAAATAAAAATTAACTTTGAATGCTATCATTAAAAGCTCAATTTTATTCAAATATGAATTACGCTCAAACCATGTTTTATGCCACAAGTAAAGTAAATTTAGGCTCCATTAAGATATGTCATAAACGGCGGCCATGGTAGATTTTCACTTTTTAAGAGACAACCATGCACCAGACATTTTTTTACCAAATAGTTTTGTTTGGTTTTTATTTGGTATTGGGATGATTAAGTGGAAAGTTTGTGAAATTTTTGCACCGTTTGTTCAACATATTTACAATACTAGAAATTCACTATACGTCTTGAAAGCTGCCTACACACTTCACAGTGTCAGATAAGAACAAGAGTTGGTCAAGAGAGACCCAATAAAAATGTACGAGAGGTATCTAACCCAAGAATACATGATAAAAGGTGTACGTTCAGCTAGGTACCGCGGGATTGTTAACCTATACTCATTATACATGTGCTCTTAAGAATTTTATTTAATTATTGCTATGATTTATTCCACTGAATTTTATGTCATATAGTGTAGAACATATAGGTGAGAGAGACGACTTTTATTAGAATATATTTGATAATGGTTTCCTAAATAAAATATAATCAATACACAAAGTATTGTATATTATTTCTTAATATAAAATACAATAACTTTCAAGATAACACACAACATTCTATAAATACTTTACATATACAATAAAACAAATCAAACATGGAAACCATTTCTACGGCACAAAATCTGTCACTTTAACCTGTATGTTTTGGGTAGTAATCAACAATGTTGGCTAATACTTTCCAAGAAGTATTAATATATATTATTTAAAAGGTAAGATATATTGTATTTAATAAAAGTATTATCAAGAACACGCTCCCAAGGGATTAAAATGATAGATAAAATTAATCGTGTTCTCTCTGAGCAAAAGAGTTAAAATAAATATAGTTACTGGAAGTATTATACAAAAAAGGGGGTACCGGCAGTTTGCGGTGACTCAAACTGTTGAAGGGATTATACAATCCAGGCCAGATAAATTGAAGAAGCCTAAACTTCCGGTGAATTGGATAACTCTTTTTTTTCTCGCGGGAACAGATCCTGAAAGAAAAAATTCAGGATTTGAGACTAGTGCGTATTTTAAAAGAGATAGGGGAAGCGTACAGTTTAACTCACAGAAAAGTGTGGAATTTTTTTGTTGTAGTAGGCCTATATTAGGGCATTTAGAGGAATAAACTAAATAAAGTACAATAACTGTGTTTTATTTATTGTTTCTAGTGATTGTGGTTAGGGGTATATTTAAACCATTAGTGTGAATTCACCAGACTGCTAAAAAAAAGATTGTATCTTATAGTGTATTTAAATAAAACTCGATAAAATTGTAGCCTATTATAATGGTTAAAATTAATAAATTCACGTTACAGTAAGCAATAAACGTAATTAAATTGGTGTTTGACCAAAATTATATTTATAAATATTATAAAATTGTGTCCTAAAACGTAATTTTCCTCCGAAGTCTTGTTAAAAATTGTCTTTTAGAATTGGTATTTAAACCATCAAAACTAAGTAAAATATTCCGCAAGTGGATGACTTTAATAATACCACTCCAAATTTGATTTCCCTAGTTTGTCTTACCAATATATGTTGAAAACTGCCAAAATTACTATTTTGGTATTGAACATACATGTTTTCTTCTTCATCGGTACCAACTCTTTAAAGGACTCTATTTGTTTCTTTTGATAAATTTTTTTTTGAAACTGAACAAAATGTAAAAAATATGAAAATATTGCACAAACTTTCTCACTCATCCATCTCCAAAACCAAATAAAAAGTAACCAAAATTATTTGTCACCAGACATGTGAGTCAGTCAAAACGTTTACAATGGATCATAGGCACTTTATGGTAATATAATTAATAGTATTTAATATAAATGAAATGTTTTATTATGGTAGTCAAAGCTCTTTTTTGTCTTTTGCCAATTATTTGTCAAGCTTAATATTTTCTTACTTGCAATTTTCCACACAGTTTTAGATTATTAATCTTCACATTTTACTAAAATTCGAATATGAGAGCCGATTTTAGAAAATCCTATTTTTTTCATAAATATTTTCTGGCTCCTTTGCCAGATTTTTACTTCCAGTAATGTGCATCCCGCCGCTGTTTACCGCTGGTTAACAAATCAATTCTGTACGATATACAAAAAATTTCCTAAAACATGTTATCGTGAACATAACTTACCTTAATGAGGAAATAGCCAACTCCATACTGGATGTTTATCTTTAAATTTAAAGATTAAGTTAATTCAATTGTTCATTAATGGAAGTGGGAAAACGCGGAAGGAAAAAGCCCTTGAAGACACGCACGCATAGCGACAACGCATCGAAGCAACTTGCTTGATGAAGAGAGCCACGCTTCACGCAACACAATGTGTCAAAGTTTCAGTCGATGGTTGCTGACAATAAGATAAAATGAAAGTGAAAACATTATGTATTATAAGTTGACAATAAAAAGGAAACATTTCAGATAACAGCAGCAGTTGTTGGGCTAGTGTAGTCTTCAAGTGATCTTTGTGTTTAAGGTAAGTTCAAAGATTGTCAAGTTTCATTTCAAAGCTGTAAATTACATTTATTTAAAACAATGTTTTAAGAATAGAGATTTCGTTGTACGGCGAAAAACCTCTCGGTCATCATCGTTTTATAAAAAGAAATACTCTAATAGCGTCAGGTTCGGAAGAGATCAATAGTTGGACAAAAGAGATATGACAGACGAAACAGAGGTATCTAACCTAAATTTACGTGGACAAAGTTTAGAACCATCTAGGTCCCTCGGTATTGCCACGCCCCTCAAACAAACACTAAAATTAATATATTTGAGTGATTGTGTACTTTTAAGGTAAATAGGTTGAACGTTAAAATTGTAACGATAAATTTTATTGGGAAATTTTTCTATTAGATATACATAGAGTTATGTTAAAAAATATAAGTAATGTGGGAGGGGGGATTGTGAGAAAACCCTCCATAAATTTGTATCATTTCTATTGGACTCTTTTGAAAGGTGCAAATCACAAAACAAAAGAAATGAAACAAACTTTTAAAAAGATAAATTGTGTAAAAGTTTTTGATAAATAGCCTAAATACATGTTTCAGTTGACATTTATTTTACATTAAATTGTGTGAAAGTTTTTGATAAATAGCCTAAATACATGTTTCAGTTGACATTTATTTTACATTAAATTGTGTAAAAGTTTTTGATAAATAGCCTAAATACATGTTTCAGTTGACGTTTATTTTACATTAAATTGTGTAAAAGTTTTTGATAAATAGCCTAAATACATGTTTCAGTTGACGTTTATTTTACATTAAATTGTGTAAAAGTTTTTGATAAATAGCCTAAATACATGTTTCAGTTGACGTTTATTTTACATTAAATTGTGTAAAAGTTTTTGATAAATAGCCTAAATACATGTTTCAGTTGACATTTATTTTACATTAAATTGTGTAAAAGTTTTTGATAAATAGCCTAAATACATGTTTCAGTTGACGTTTATTTTACATTAAATTGTGTAAAAGTTTTTGATAAATAGCCTAAATACATGTTTCAGTTGACGTTTATTTTACATTAAATTGTGTAAAAGTTTTTGATAAATAGCCTAAATACATGTTTCAGTTGACGTTTATTTTACATTAAATTGTGTAAAAGTTTTTGATAAATAGCCTAAATACATGTTTCAGTTGACGTTTATTTTACATTAAATTGTGTAAAAGTTTTTGATAAATAGCCTAAATACATGTTTCAGTTGACGTTTATTTTACATTAAATTGTGTAAAAGTTTTTGATAAATAGCCTAAATACATGTTTCAGTTGACGTTTATTTTACATTAAATTGTGTAAAAGTTTTTGATAAATAGCCTAAATACATGTTTCAGTTGACGTTTATTTTACATTAAATTGTGTAAAAGTTTTTGATAAATAGCCTAAATACATGTTTCAGTTGACATTTATTTTACATTAAATTGTGTGAAAGTTTTTGATAAATAGCCTAAATACATGTTTCAGTTGACATTTATTTTACATTAAATTGTGTAAAAGTTTTTGATAAATAGCCTAAATACTTGTTTCAGTTGACATTTATTTTACATTAAATTGTGTTAAAGTTTTTGATAAATAGCCTAAATACATGTTTCAGTTGACGTTTATTTTACATTAAATTGTGTAAAAGTTTTTGATAAATAGCCTAAATACATGTTTCAGTTGACGTTTATTTTACATTAAATTGTGTAAAAGTTTTTGATAAATAGCCTAAATACATGTTTCAGTTGACGTTTATTTTACATTAAATTGTGTAAAAGTTTTTGATAAATAGCCTAAGTGCATGTTTCAGTTGACATTTATTTTACATTAAATTGTGTAAAAGTATTTGATAAATAGCCTAAATACATGTTTCAGTTGACGTTTATTTTACATTAAATTGTGTAAAAGTTTTTGATAAATAGCCTAAATACATGTTTCAGTTGACATTTATTTTACATTAAATTGTGTAAAAGTTTTTGATAAATAGCCTAAATAAATGTTTCAGTTGAGATTTATTTTACATTAAATTGTGTAAAAGTTTTTGATAAATAGCCTAAATACATGTTTCAGTTGACGTTTATTTTACATTAAATTGTGTAAAAGTTTTTGATAAATAGCCTAAATACATGTTTCAGTTGACATTTATTTTACATGTTTCCTTCTTAACCATGGCGGTAAATTGTTATTCTTATCCGATTTCGTTGTAACTCTGTTTCAGATCATAGTTACTTTTTTCTTTTTTTTTTTTTGGTAATTAACCCCCCTCCCCCTACAAAAAATTCTAAATTTCAAACTGGTGGTTAAAATTTTTAAACTGTATCATGTTGAGATCGGGTTTATATGCTTCAAGGGACATCGATTTCATATTTGGAATTAATTTCCCCCCCCACCAAAAATTTTTTTTAATATTAAAATGACGGTCAAAATTGTGAAATATTACATAAAAACTATTTGAACGATACTACCAGGTCTCTCTTGACCAACTCTTGTTCGCTACCGGCCCTCACGCTATAAAAATAATCGAGAACTAAGGGTCTTTATTTTATCCTCTTTTCTTCCTTTTTTTGATAAGGCGATAATGACCGAGAGGTTTTTCGATTTGAAATAACAAGGATGGGGAGGAATTGACAAATTTCAATTGTCGGTTTTTATAGTATGTAGTCCCAAAACATAAAGAACAGAATAACGTTTGAGATTTGTTTTGAAAGAGAGAAATAAACCATTATGTCATTATAACAGGGTTCAATTTCTGTTACCCTTGGCAATCCCGAGGGAACCAAGGTGGAGCTATATTTGTTTTAATGTTGTCTTTGGTTAGATTAGGTCTCTCTTTACCAACTCGTGTTCTTTTCCAATCCTAAAACTATTAATGTATTTGAAGTCTTGGAGTTATTTTATTCCTTTTTTTTAAGGCGATGGTTACCGAAAGGTTTTTGCCTTTGAACAACGAGAGGGGTCCATTTCTATTTGTCTCGATATACTATTATCAAACTGGGATTGTGGTTGAAAGAGGATTAGGGTGTCCGGTGACCTACCCTCAAGCCACCCGTATGAGTCACCTATTGGGCTTAACTTTATAAAACTATAATTTATTTTATTTGATAATTGAAAATAAAATATATGATTATTTTTATTCTAGACATAATTACAAGAAAAATGAGACCAAACTACGTATAATTTACTAGAGTATAGCCCAAATAAATAATAAAATACTGTTGATTATTCACACTTATTAGTCATTAATTTTGTAGCAAACATTGTTGATTTTGGACTCTATTAATAGTTATTTGTGCAACTAGTGAGCAAAGTGGCACTTTTTTTAACGAGAGAAAAATGTTGACGCACGAGGCTTGCTGAGTGCGTCAATTTTACCGATTTTACCGTCAATTTTACCGAGTGCGATTTTATGATATTTGTTACAGTTTTAACAATGTTTAAATTGGGAAAACTGTATGTATAGCAAGGAAGAAATTAATTTCTCTGTTATTCTTCGTCCAATATAAAGCTTAATAAGAAATCGTTGGAATCTACATAAAAATTACTACATTTTATGTATCTTGCAATTTTTGTAAAATTAACGGTTTTCGTGAAATTTGCCGTCAAATATTTTAAATAGCCACCATTTTGAAACGGTTAAAGATTTTTTTAATTCATATTTTGCTCAAAGATAGTGGCCAATAAGATGAACATTTGTGCAGAATCTCAACGCTGTAACTCAAACCATTAGGAGTTATGAATTATTTTGTAAAAAACACATACAGACAGACAGACGCTAAACGAAACGAGATAGGACATATATATGTCTATATAAACGTTTTTGCTTATTTTGACCCAAGGAATCACTACGTAAATTATTGCCCCACATTTTACGAACACCCTGTATATAGACAGAATGAAATTAAGTTTAATGTTAAATGTTTTTACTACAAACTCAAAACCCCTAATTTCTGTTATAGATGAAGTTTCCTACATGTATATACTTGGGATTTGTCACAACAGGGATACATTCTGCAACATCTAAAACATTTGCTCAAATTGGGTGAGTTATCTTCAATATTATAATACTTATAAAGTGTATTATAAGTGATTATTATTTATAAGCTTTAAATGTCAATCAAAAATTAATTTAGAATATGAACAATATTACAACCTAATATAACCTTTTAAAATATTTGTAGATGGATAACCATTTATTGAGTGATGAGTTGAAATATTTCTAAACATATTGCAATACTTGTGGAACAGTAACTTTATGACGTTGTAATAAAAAAATAGACTCTGTACTTAACTAAATAAAAAATAGTGTGTCATAAAATATAACAAAATGAAAGTTTTAAAATAATCAATATGATCATGTTTATCATTAATTAATTAAGTGTAGGCCTACTAATTAATTAAAATTATCTGTAAAATGTCGAACAATATCCCTATTCTATCTTACACACACTACCACTTCATTATTTCTTCATAAATACAGAGTATAAAAAATTACGTCAAAATCGGTCGTGAGTTTATCACGGGAATATCCATATTGATACCCTCAACATTCAACAGTGTTTTTTTTTTTTTTTTTTTTTTGTAATATCTGTCTATTGTCTGCCAGTGCTCTATATCCCAAACAATAAACCAATTTTGAACAAATTTGATAAGTGGGCATATTTTGATCTTATCTCTAACAGTTTTAAAAAATAGATCAATCAAAATTAAAGGGTGCTGCTATAAAATAATTCAACATTCTGATTTTATCGAAATTTGGCTCAAGTGCTTTAGTACTTCTAAAGACCTAAACAAAATTCATTTTTCACCTACCCAACAAAAATAAATTGACAGCATTGCTTTTATTTTAATTATGTACAAATAATGTTATAAAATAAGTAGAGTGAATTTTTAATCCATAAATTGTTAGCTATTGTTAGCTCCTATATGAAATATTCACTGACCCTTAATCATTGGATTTTTGTTATGATTTTTGATCTATTGCATATACACTATTAGTTTTTAATAAAATACTCAAGTTCCGATTTTTCTCTGATTTGCTCAAATTTGATATGTAGTATCTGTTTTATGAACCACCGAATAAGTTCATAACCATAAAAAACAATAAATTTCAATATAACAGCAGAATTTCAAATTAAAAGATAAATGTTATTTCTGTACTTGACTTTTGTAATAACTTTTTATTTATAGGCTCTACAACGTCCACATATTTGTGTGAATTTAAAATCTTTATCTAATGATGGCATTTGTTTCGTATGATTAAAAAAAAAATAAAGGAATTATTACTAAAACAAAATTGCTAAAAAAAATAACCTCAAAATTAGGGGGGGGGGAAATCAGCAATAATGACTCTAGTAGCCAGAATTGTAATTTTATTTTAGTTAAATTTAAGATGTGAGGTAAGTGTTACGATTCTTTACAAGATCTCTGTTAGTTCTGCATCCATGAAATGAAGACAACAAAATACCTATGATACTAGTGTTTGGAGATCAATATATTTGGTAGGACCTATAGTCTTTGAAGGTGCTGATCATGGGTTTTGTAAACAGTCTAGGGATGAATTCTAGTTGGATTTTATTGAGTCTACCGGGTATTGTAAATCTGTTCTTCCTCAGGATAGAAATTTACAATTATTGTTTAGACTAAAATGTATAATGATTAACATAATAAGATATAATACACTATTATTGTAATTTAAACTAATTTAGTCATGATATTTTTCAAGAAAATGCAATGAAACTCTATAATGAGCAATTATTTTATGTTTTATCTTCATATAAATTTATTTTTAGTGGATTATTACCCAGTCCAGTGCAGTACTTTAATCAAAATGGTGATCAACTGGCTATGGAGAGTGTAACTCATCCAACAAATTTTACCCAACATGGTCTATCCTCAGGAAACAATAACCGTCAACAAGAAGCTCGATTTGGTATTCCAATAGGATACACAGGGACTGGAACTGTAAGTTATAACAAAGTTTTTGTGTTCATATCTTTATAAACTTACATTGTGCATAACAAAAGCTAAAAATGTGAAAGATTAAACAAAAAAGAAAATATTTAACTCAATGTCAAATACCTACTACTGCTATTAATTTAAGTTCCAATAATTAAATTTAAATTTTATTGGGTTATTTTTAATTTTGTGCTCCATTTTGCCTGCTATTTTCGAATAGTTTGGTTTAAAAACACAATTTTAGTAGATATTTTATTTTGTATATGTTACATAAAGTCAGTAATATAAACCAGTTATAAAAGATCCATTTGAGTCACAGTGACAAGAGGCTAAATAGCCTTGGACCCCAAAAACACTAACAATACAAAATTTAGTCTGATATAAACCCAAGTAAAAACCTAAATTATGCAAGTTCTTTTCTCTAACAAGGTGAATAATTAATACAATATAAAATATATTTCTAACAACAAAATCAAAGTTGAATCTAACCATGCGCAATATTGTAGATAAGCACTGGGTTTATTTAACAGATTATGTATCTTTCTAAATAATTTTGATATAATTTAAAGTTCATATGATACATTTAAACATTCAAAGTGATTCTTTTATAAATTATGCATCTAATGAACTTATTTTTTTAATCAATTACTTTGAATATAAAAATAAATTGTTATTGATTACTGTACTAAATTTTTAATAAATATATGAATGATAAAAAAAGAGTTGGTTAAAGGAATGAAAATATTAACACTAAAATGGGTCTATGTGAACAAACTATTTTTGTATCAATATTCTTATTATACCTAACATTATTCTGAACAAGTCAGACTAATAATATTATTACTACGTTAGGTAAATTTATATAGCTATGCAAGATTGATAGTATATGCCAAATTAAATACCCCAGAGTTTTAATTTGTCATAATAAACTAGATTTTCTGTAGATCATCGAATAATTCAACCAATTACTTTGAAAATCACAAATTATATAATATTGAAAACAAAAATAAAAGTTTATTGAAATCAGCTGTTTTGAGATTAACACATTTAACCCAATGAAGTCAGACTGCAGTAAATAGGTTAACAATCTATATTAACGATTGATTTTAATAAAATTATTTAAGTAAGCAAATATTTGGTATTTACGTCTTATATGGACCAGTGAAATACATTATGTTAGTCCATGTTATTAGTAAATAGCTAATTTGCCCAGTATTTTTGTGTGGAAAGGACATGGGGTTTTGAAAAATGGAGAAATAAAAAACATTGAGGCACTCCTTAATATCATCTAGATACATATTTGTCTGAATTCATACGGCAGTCGGCGGTGAAAGGGCAAATATCGTTTTGAGATGCTACTGGATGACATCACAAAATTCATGCCGCTGAGCGCTATCAAAACAACCATCCTTTTTTAAATTTTTGATACATAAAATGTTAAACCTAGAAGTTTGTCTATTTTTTTTTATTAAAACTAGTACCGGTACTTAAGTATTGAGTTAGATACACCTATAATAACCTGGCTTAACCTAATCAATTTCACTGGTCCTATAATACGTAAGAACCAAATATTTTTTTCATTTTGTCTTCCATTTAATTTTTGAAACAGAATATTCAATTTTTTATTTACTGATCATAATTCTCTAAAATATTCACATTCAATATATAATTGAAATCAACAGTTGTTAATGCTCCAATACAAATTGGAGACTAAATTTTTAATTTAGACCAACCAAGACCAAGTTGCACAAAGCAAATTGAGGCCTATTTTATTGTGGAACTACAGGTTGAGCAGGGTCAAGTTTCTGACTCAAGTTAACTATATAACCTTTAAAGTTGAATTTTGTAAATAACTATATTTTAATTCAACTTTTACTCATATCTTTGATCGAGGTGCCACCTAGTGTACTGTAATTAGCCATATCCACAATTACGATAATCTGCACTTTTAAAATTTAGCTGGATTGTGAAAATAATATATCTACAAAACTGTATTAATATCTGACTTCTTTCTTAGTTTTATTAACAGGATATAAGTAATACATTTCTGTACTACCTCTCTTTTTAATTTGCTTTGAGTTTTAATATTAATAACAAATTTCCTAAAATTCAGGTAATATTGTGAGAAAATGATTCAAGGGTTTACTTCGGTTGAGTTCATAAAACAGAAACTTTTCAAGAAAAGGATCTACATTTTAGTGAATTTACTGAAAATCATCTATTAATATAGTTCAATTGATAAACTTTATTTTGAGGTCCTCAGAACATAAAATTGATAGTATGTATTGATAAATAATAAAAGTAATTTGTATAATACTTTGAAATTGATAACTTTAAAACAAATTATTTTATATATATAAACATGCTCAACTTTTAGGAATTTGAATATGAATATACAATTTTGTGTTTAATTACTGGTATAAAATAGTGTATTTATATATTATATTCTTTAAAAAGTTATACAAAATTAGCTTGAAAAAAAAATTAATAAATAGTTCTTACTTGTATAAATATCTTCAGATTCGAACAAACCTGTTAATTACTCCCAACCTACCACTATTTAATTTAAGTGGATTAAAACCCTCTACTCTCCATACAACAGACTGGAAAGGTCCAAAGGTAGTTGCACAGAAAATATTGATTGTACCAGGCGGAATTTGAACCCACTTCTTAAAATTAACTCAATTTTACAAAATTGTATAAACATGCATTATAGTTAAAACTGTAAAAACCACTGACGAGCTTATCTTCAGTTTCTAAATTGAACAAATTCTTAAAAATATAAATTATTTAAGCATCAAAAAGTCAATTAATAACTTCTTTTAAAAGGTAATTAAATCCAGAATGTGGCCTAATTTTTACACTTCCAATATCTTCATTAGATAAATAACAAACAAATTTAAATTTGCCTAATTTTCATCTTGGACCAGATAAGAACTAACTATTTTTAAACTGCTATAAACTTTAATAATATGAATGTCACAACAATTTTCCAATCATTATTATTCAAATAATCTGTTCAATATTCTTATTGATATTGAATCCAAGATGATGGTTAGGTCGACAGAACCTTGACAAGACTATTTTATAAAACTTTTTTGTCATTAGGGCTACTCCTCAGGTTCTGCTACTCTCTACAACCCAGTTAAACTTGACCTGGGAGGACTTCTCATTGGTACTTTCCTTGGTCTTGGTGCTGTTTTGATTTTACCAAAGTTACTTCATGTTTTCTCACCTCCTCCCACCTACAACCATGGTACTAACTATGGACGAAGTAAGTATATTTTATTCAGTACATTTTGTAAAATAAATTTAACTGTTACACATCTTTGTCCTTTAATATGCCCTAATTACAGTACCTGTAGCTTATTGACATATGTAGCAAACATAAATAATCTTAAACTTGATATAGAGGAGTTTAAATTTGTCCATAAATAAGTAAAAAAAAATAAAAAATCCTACACAAAATGTTATTTATACTTCTAGTTTCAGAACCATAAATGGCGAGAATAAAAATGATCCAAAAAATATGAAAAACATTTTCTATTTATTGATTGTTATGAAGATTACTAATTGTTTTAAATATTACATTTTCTGTATTATCCTCTGTAAATTGCCAATACTTTGACAAAATAAACTTGTAAGATTTTTTTTAATGATATTTCTATTTCTTTAAAAGAGGAAGCACTATACATGCGGTATCAAAAAGGACTTTACAACTTTGTAAATTCATTTAAATTTATTCAGACAACTTACAGAACTGGGTTTGTTGTCATTTTGTAGCAAAATATATCAAATTTTTATTTTATAGTTAATTAGGTTCAATTGTGACTTCCATTGGTCATTTTACAGAGCTCCCATCTAAAATTGATTTCTTGCCAAACCTCCAGCAGCATGTCATAAATAACTTTATCAACTGCGGTGTAGATTCTTGCTCTGACATCGAGGAGAGAAGCCGGTAAAGGTGGTTTATAAACTTTATCCTTGATAAATCCTTAGAAGAAAAATTGAGAGGTGTTAGATACGATGAACAAGGTGGGGTGATTCCCTATCCATGGAAAACAGTTATTGAAGAAATCTCGGACCTCACTTAGATCCAGCAGTGCATCATCTTGCTGGAAGTGTATACGTCAATGGTTGTGCTCATCAATCTTTTGAGATTAAAAAGTTGTTCAGCATATCTAGTTACACTATTCTGTTGATGGTTATCTCTTGAAAATAATGGTTGTAAACTTTGCTCTTGCTGAAGGCACAAAAGACCTTAACGTGTTGAAGGCTATCATGAATATGTTCCAAGGATTGTCATGGATTTTTACTGCCCAAAATCCGATAGTTGTATATTCATTTTACCATTTACATTTAAAGTCGACTCATTACTTAAGTTTATGTTTGCAATGAAATCCTGATCCCATCAATGTAAGATTTCCACACATAACTCCTTACAAGGAATCCTACCAGTGTCTTTTACTTCTTGCACCATTGTTAATCTGTACGGTTTGAAATGCAAACGTTTCCTCAACACATGCCAAACAGTTGAATGTGGATCGTCCAGTTCACTAGAAGCACGCCAAGTTGATTTTGTAGGACTATTTACAAAGCTTTTCTTCATTTATTCTACAACATCGTCAGACACTCGGGGGACGCACTGAGGATTTCTTACGACTTACTAAACATCCAGTTTTAACAAAACACTTATACCAGTCATAAATAGTAGGCTTACTAGAAGGATCTTTATCATAGTTGGTATGAAAATCCATTGCACAATTAATTGTCACAGACTTCAATTCTTCAAACTAAAACACACAGCAAGAGTACTCAGAACCAGTGAAGACAACCATCTTTGTTACAAATGTCCACTAGATTTGTTCCTATAAATGACACCAAAGCCAATTCTGTAAGTAATCTGAATAAACTTATATAAATTTACAAAGTTGTTTAAGTCCTTTTTCAAACAACCTGTACTTTGGAAATATATGTAACCAAAAGAGGCAGTCCATTTTTTAAAATCTAATTCTAAAAATGTTTATTAATTTTGACTCTTTACACCATTAATTTTGTTTAAACATATTGTATTGTAAAATGAACCATTGAAAAGCATTTAATTTATTACGGTACAGCAGTTACAACATTGCTAGATGCTATTTAAATGCATTTCATGACTCATCCCACACTTGCTGTACTATACCTTGAAGCTAACAAATTCTCAATTTGATTTCGGTAAAACATCAAAATTTGAACTACAATTTAATTTTAAAAACATTATTATTGTTGGACATTATTATTATTATTTAATTCAGAACCATGTGTGTATGAATAAGTTTGGTATCAATTTCATTTATTTTTTAGTGCCAATTATCAAAACCTATCATCATATACTGTATTATATATTACGTAAAACTTTCCAATAAACTTCTTTAGTAGATATGGTGAAGCAGAAATGTACAGAAGACCCACAAAATCATGTAAATCGTGAAGAGAAGCAATGAAATTCAAGTTAATGTAAACATAAGAAACATTAAACTTGAGAGGCAACCATTATTAATATTTGATCGCTTAATATTTATTTTATTTTACCAATTATTTCTTTTCTCAGCCTTAATATTTATATTGTATCACCTAATATAATTATATAGCCTGTATAACTTAATAAACCACTTATATAGCAGATGAAGGAGGATCTTTTTCAATGGTGTCTGATGTATTGTCTCGTGTTGATGAAGTCCTTGCAGAAAACAACATCAACTCTTCGGCATGCATTCAACGAGCACTATGTTCTTCAGTACAGCCATTTAACTCTGCACCGTCAACAATTAACAATATCATTACTGCAGCTACAAAGTAATTGAAATAATTTTTATATTATTTTGTAAGGAATTTTATAATCATAAATAATTTGTTTTTATTATAAGAATTGTGAAAGAATTTAGAAGTAGAATATGGATGTATTCTTCACTGTAATATACTAAGTAATTATATAAAGCGAGATTTTAATGAAACATTTGTTCATGATAATACTTTTGTTGAAAAATCTAGATATACAGAAAAATAGCGTGAATTTTATATCATTCATCATGTAGAAGAAATTTTATACTTTAGTATGTGTTCGGAATGAATTTATTATGTGTTAGGAATTTTTAATTGTTTGTAGCATTTTGAGATTCATTACTATACCAATAAACTTTTCAAATTTAATATTAGCTCATTTAATAACAGTAACATCAAATTGAGATAAGATTAACCACCTGGAGCCACAATGCTCAACATATAGTGTTATTCCAGTTGTGCCAGACATATTGTTCTCTTAAAAGAGAAAAGTATTGCATAAACTTCCTTACATAAAATATTACAAGTTTTATTCATATAACATAGAGAGAGTCAAAATTACTTTCCATTTTAAGTTGTTTATCATTAAACAATGACCAATTCTCTTAATATGGTATGTGTTAACTTTATACAAGTCTAATTAACAAATATGGGGCCAACTGTCCAGTGTTAGTAATGCAAGCCAGGTAAAGAACATTTCAGTCTGAGAGCCAGATAAACCAGGATTAGAAATAGGAAAGGGTTAATGTTGAAAACAAATTACATTAACTATCTTCTATTTATTTTATGTACATTAAGTAGATTAGAATAGTCTACTGTTTCTAAGCTTCATCTTAATATTTTCTTTATTTCACACATTTCATAGTAATTCCATTTTAAAAAAACTTTATTCTCTTATGAGCTTGGAGTAAATAGGACATATTGATATTGGAATGACAGAAGATTGTTTTCAATCTAATTATATGAGTCCTAACTGAAACATAATAGATTATAACTTATTTTATTCTTGAGGAAATTATTATTTTTATTGTTGAATAATTTTGTCTTCTTTTGTTATTACAGAAATTCCTTTGTAAACTTTCTAATGGAAGGATCTCGACTTGAACAAGCTTTGGAAGCTGGGAAGAAGGGTCAAAGCTGTGCATCTACTTATCCGGAGTGTCCGTTCTCACAAGATTCAGTTTCATTGGGGATTAAGAACCTCATGGATAGTAACAAACTTTAGAAGGGGAAGAGTAATGAAAAAGTTAAATACTGTTTAATGTAAATACATGTTTATAAATGCTTTTCTTAAAGTAAAATAAAATATATAAATACTGGTAATAATTGTCTTAGCATTTTTGTCAAACCGTGGTAAAATTTACTATTGTGTTTTCGAATTATTCAAAACATACTTCTTGCAATAACAGTCTCACAAAGAGTTGGATAAATTACATAATTCATAGAACTTAATTTTTCAAACGAATCTTTTAACGAATAATAAAAGTAAAATAATGTTCAACAGTATTCAGAGCAACTGCATACAATCTTCCAATAACTTTACTTCCACCTGTATTTCTTTTAATCCAATTTTTTAGAATATATATGAATTTCAGATTAAAGTATAGAGTGTCCAATTTCATCTTTTCTGTTACTTCTCTGTTTGAAGTTGTTTGTTAATGATGGAAGTTCAGTTTTATTATTATACATTTTTCGGACATTTGCCATCATTTGTGTGTTAAAAATCAAAACACGACGTTTCGGGAATAAGAATCAATTTCCGTTATCAAGTGACTAAAAACTAAAGAAACGTGAAACTAGAAACTATGCCTATGTAAGAAGTAAAATTAAATAAGAATACCACCAACCTTAATATCTAAGCATGCATCTCAGAGCTAAAACTGAGAAGTCAAAAAAAACACAATCACAGTAACACACAACTAATGTCAAATGCGTGTTACGTTCATACCATGCAGTTGGGTGTTGTTTATTTACAGCTGAATAAATATCCTGATAAAATGAAAATATATATTCTGTTTTTATGGTTCATAAATATAAAGGTGAAAAATAAAAAGCAATTGTTTTTCATTTCATACTCAAATAATCTCTAACAACTTTTATGAACATATCTCATATCTACTACTTTATGTCTGCTGCCATCATATCATTTTATTGCCCCAGCCAAGTTCTTCGAAAGAAAAGTTAGTGGGTACATCGTAGGATCAAAATGATGACCACAATGATTTACCACTTCATTTTTTAAATGTATTCTTTTGCATGTGTACAAATTGCATTTAACAAATCAACATTCACAATAAAATGGATGTTTCATCCTGAATAGTGTTCCACAAGCTTATGGATTTACATCTCTGTTATGAAAACTATTTAATTGAATCTCATTTCATTCTCAAACTGCTGCAATGTAATATCTCGCCTCCTTATCTGTTAACACTTTCTTTTGAATTATTCCATTAGCATTCCAGAGTGCAATTCGTAATTCGTTATTTACCACTTTTCTTCTTTGAGGCATGTGTTGCCACCGGTTTTTTACTATTTTCAAGCTTGCTTAGTCTTTCAGAGAAAGATAATAGTATCTTCTCCTGGTTATCTAGCTTAGATATTAACTTCAACAGTAATTCGTCAGTAGTGTTTTCATTTACTTGGGGTTTTGACGGTTCTTTAGATGGCATTCCCGGACCTACAAAAAATCGATATTTGTCTTATCTCAGAGACTCACTTAACAACCCAGACTTGTATTCAAATGGGAAAATATAATTTTTATCATAGTACACATCCCGCAAATGCCGCTAGAGGAGGTAGCGGAATTATAATTAAAAAAGGCATTTGTCATAGTGAGGATTTTAAAATAGAAACAGAGGAAAATCAAGTCACGGCGATAACAGTGGACACTAGAAGAGGAAAAATAAAAATTGCGGCAATTTACTGTCCGCCAAAACATAACCAAAAAAAGGACAACTATCTTGAAGTCTTAAAACAATTAGGTGATAAATTTCTAATAGGTGGAGATTTTAATGCCAAAAATACAGCGTGGGGCTCCAGGCTAACAACAACCAAAGGAAAAGAGCTACTCAAGGCAGCTGTAGAGTTGGGGTGTAGTTACCAATCCTCAGGCAAACCAACATATTGGCCTACCGATCTGAGGAAAATCCCAGATTTATTGGACTTCTTTATATGTAGGAAAATATCACACAACTATATAGTAGTTGAAGAAAACTTTGACCTGGAGTCGGACCATTCTCCAGTAATTCTGACTCTCAGTGAGAATGTCATTAAGGTCGAAAGAAATCCCATATTGTGTAACAGGAAGACAAACTGGGAGGGTTTCCAGGAGTCATTGAATAATCGTATTAATTTAGGAGTCCCGATCAAGACCAGAGAACAGTTAGAACAAGAAACTGAGAAGTTTGTAGAGGATATACAACAAGCAGCCTGGGATAATACTCCTGAAGTCAGAAAACTGATGGATGGTATCAACTATCCCAAGGAAATCAAGGAAATAGTTGAAATTAAAAGAAAGTTAAGGAAAAGATGGCAACAAACACGCTCGCCTGAAGATAAAAATAGGTTAAACAATGTTACCCAGAGGTTAAGAAGAGAAATCTTAGTTTTTAAAAATAAGTCTTTTAATAGCTATCTAAGCAACTTAACACCTACTATGGATACAGACTATTCGCTCTGGAGAGCCATTAAGAAAGTGAAACGGCCTTATCGGCATAGCCCTCCGATTAGATCCTTAGGTGGAAATTGGGCTAAGGATAAACAAGAAAAAGCAGATGCATTTGCAACACATTTGGAAAAAGTGTTTCAACCAAACATAAACTATCAATTTCAGCAAGGTGATAAAATTGATATGAATATATCCGATTATAATATATCCCAGAAAGACAGTGATGAAATTAATATTGAGCCGGTAACTACAAGGGAATTGTCGAAGGAAATTTAATTTAATACAAACCCAAAAAAGGCCCCTGGCTATGATCTGATAACTGGAGAAGTACTAAAACAACTATCGAAAAAGGCGATTTTAAAGCTTACACACATCATTAATGCAGCATTCCGGTTGAGGCATGTGCCGGATGTCTGGAAGATGGCGAAGGTAATCATGATTCCAAAGCCAGGCAAACCACTTAATGAACCTGCATCTTATAGGCCAATTTCACTCCTTCCAATTGTTTCGAAGGTGTTTGAAAAACTATTGTTGAGAAGGCTAAACCCTATCATTGAGGAAAATAATCTAATACCTGCCCACCAGTTTGGGTTTAGAAAAAAGCATTCCACAATTGACCAAGTGCACAGAATAACCAACATTATTGAAAATGCATATGAAGGAAAGAAAGTTTGCTCTGCCATTTTTCTGGACGTGGCCCAGGCTTTTGATAGAGTCTGGCACGAAGGACTAATTTATAAGCTGAAAAACATTTTACCAAAGCCATACTTTGAAATTTTACAATCCTATATCA
This sequence comes from Aphrophora alni, assembly GCA_963513935.1. Lineage (NCBI taxonomy): Eukaryota > Metazoa > Arthropoda > Insecta > Hemiptera > Aphrophoridae > Aphrophora > Aphrophora alni. Next base: position 137,361,992 of record OY740768.1, read on the forward strand.
ACGGTAGAATGTTTTGGGTAAGACAAGAAGGAACATATTCCAGTATGAGAGAAATTAAAGCAGGAGTGCCCCAAGGCAGTGTCTTGGGTCCGGTTCTATACCTTCTATTTACAGCTGACATCCCGGAATCGGAATGTGCCACAATTGCCACCTTTGCCGATGATACGGCTATACTAGCTATTGGCAATAGCAGTGAAGAAACAGCCACAAAACTCCAGCTAACGTGTGATAATCTAGTTAACTGGATTAATAAGTGGAAAATCAAAATTAACGAAGGAAAATCGGTGCATGCTAACTTTGCCTGCAAAAAGAATAATTATGTACCAATTTCAATCAGCAATACAATCATTCCTTTCAACAATACGGCAAAGTACCTCGGGATGAACTTAGATGCGAAGCTTCGGTGGGCCGAACATATAAAAAAGAAAAGAAAGGAGCTTGATGCTAAATATAAGAAAATGTACTGGCTGTTGGGAAGGAAATCGCAGCTGTCAGTCCACAATAAACTATTATTGTACACGCAGATCCTTAAGCGGGTGTGGTCCTATGGGATACAACTGTGGGGATGTGCAGCAAAAACTCATATTAACAAAATACAAGTCTTCCAGAATAGGGTTCTGAGAAATATTGTTGATGCCCCATGGTATTATCGGAATGATGACCTACATAGAGATTTGAAAGTCTTCACTGTTAAAGAAGAAATCAAGAGATTGGCAGCAAAGCACAGGGACAGAATTAATTCTCATGTAAACGCGGAGGTTCTGCAGCTTCTGGATGACATGTGCCCAGAGAGAAGACTGAACAGGAAACTTCCCTTTGATCTACCTTAACAGATTAATTGTAGTGTTGTAGCGCATATGTAATGTTAGAAAATGGGGTGACTCCATTGGGAGATCCCCAGCACAAATCGACAGTTATTAGATACATATTGTAAGTTAGTCGCCTAGCGACTAGTAACAATCTTAATAAATTTAAAAAAAAAAAAAAAAAAAAAAAAAAAAATCTGTTAACACTTATTAAGAAATAAAAATTCAAAGCTTATACTCAAAATCTATATACCCTGGAAGTTTAAAAAAATAAATACTTTGCTATGGTCTTTTATATAACTACAGATCAGCTAACATCACTAATCAAAACAAACTAACCATTTCGATTCAGTACATCATACATTTTATACAATTACCATATTGTTGAAAATATTTTTTCTTCACTTCAGTATTTTTTTTTTTTTTTAATACTTAACCATTTAAAATTCACGTCAATATACCTGTTTTTTATGGTTTAATAATAATTCAACTAAAAAACTAATATAATTTTCCCCTTGGTTAAAGATGAAAAACGTTTCAGTTATCATTGTCTTGTAAAAAAGAGCATAAAATTAAAATGTGTAGCCCTCGAGTACTCAAAAGTAACCTAAGTTCAACTAAGCAGTTTCAATTTTTCCTACGGAACAAATAAAATACAGGAGATGGGGATTCCTTCATGTGCAAGCAAGAATTTATTCTCACTTACAAAGAACGTCAATCAGCCTGTGAGTGAGGGAATAAATTCAATGCCTGTTATTTTCATTTTTTCATGAAATGACAAACAGTGGTGTTGCATCAAACTTGGTAATCCAAGTTGGAACTATTCTGAAGATTAAGCAGGCTTTTGGCAATGATGACATGGATATCTTACAATATTGAGGAGTGGTATTGGAAATTTGGCAGTGTTCATTCCTTGCATCTGATTCAAAGTTTTTTGGTCAAACAGCTCCTTAGGACCATCTGGCTCCCGACATTACTATTTGTTAATTGAAAATGCTAATGAAAGAGACCCCAACTTCATAGAAGATGAAAATCAGATGAACCCAGAACACATTCCTTCACTCATAGGCTTTACTCTTCAGGCTTTAACCAAGTCTATATTATAAACTTTTCCTTCTTTTTTTTGAATTGATAATTTAATATATTTGTATTTCAATATGTATACATATATATCTTGTGATATATATGTATCTGAAGGATACTTAACTAAACTTATATACTAGGAATAAATTAGATAAATTAAAAGAATATTATATTTAATATGTTAGCAATGATAAAATCCATTACAGCAATTTAATTAAGTCTAGACATTTATTATCTCATGGCATCAAGGTTTAAATAATTAAATTAAAATACTGTATAGTTCAAATGTAGCCCACTGGCACAGCTCAGTCTATCATTTTATTATAATATAGTTTATAGGTTTGTATTTATTAAAAAACAATATTTATGATTTAAAAAGAATTTTAATATCTCGGGATAGACATTTGGCCGGTCATGAACAAACTTGTAAATGACGCTTTCATAATTTTCAATTTGGAAAATTGTTCAAAGTTTTTTTATATTATTTTTAATTTGTTATGGTTATTGCTCACTGCATTTATCTTATTGGCAGAATATACCAAGTTCTGTTAACACTGAGTTTACTATTTTTGTTCACTTTAACGTGGAGTAACGCTTCATCTAACTGCTTCAAACATCGGGACGCCACTGTAAGGACACTACCATGTACCATTCAAATCTTGGCTTTTTTTTCTCTTCTATCTACGATTTTGTTTGCGTAATGTTGTCTTGTATTCCAATTGGTTAGCTTATGTGACTCGGGCCAAAATTATGATAGATTCTTATAAAGTTTTTCTTTTTATTAATTCTTATGTATTAAACAATTGTTTAATGTGTAAATTTCTATTTAATTATTCTGATTTATCTAATGTTAAAATATTATTTACTTATAAAATTTACTAATTTCCCGGCTATTGAATAATCTGGGTTCAAGATATCATTGCATATGGTGGAGTTTTGTCGTCTGATATACAGTTCTACTGACTTATTTTAGTAATTACATACTAATATCTCTGATCTGAAATAATAGTGATTTATTGATAATTTAATTGTAATAAACATATTTTTATCGTAGTCCAGCGCCTACAATTAAATTTTAATTATGTTTTTTTTACTATTTAACTGTTGTCACTAACTGATGACATCATGTATTCAAGATGGCTGGTTTGTTTACGTCCCATATCTACATGACAATTTGTTAAGATTGGAATTGATTTATGTTTGGAAATATCAACTTATGTTTACAGTGAAATAAAAATTATTTAAATAAATAAATGATATATCTAATCACTACTTTTCAGAAGAGTTTGTTTACATGGGTGTATTTAGATTCCTTTATATGCCTTTGAGTTATGGGCTATTTACTTTAATCTCAAATGGGATTTGCACCATTATAATTACCTCTGAATTTCTTTAGAACAAAAATTCTTTATGTATATTATTTTGTTATACGCTGAGCCCATAACTCAAAGGTTCTTGGATCGCAAACTTCTCATAAATATACGTGCTGAAAAGATAATAGGTGGAAATGATTACTATGTGGTTCACTAGTAAGTCATGGGTATTTACATATTGCAATGGATTATGTGGCTAAATTCAACCACTTCTTGACTCCAATTTAAAAAAAAAAAATACAGCTTTAATGATAAAAGAATGAAATTATCCTGAATACCCCCAATTAACACTAATTAGGGGGAAATAATTCATATTTCATTTGACCAGGGTCTCGAAAGATTTACCCCAACCAAATTATCATATTATCTGATCAAAACAGTTGAAGTAATTATCTTATACAAAGTTAAATACCAGTTTGGATTCACTCACAAGGTATATTATTTTTCTCAAATTCTAGGGTTGATTATAACTGGCAAAGACAGTATTAACATAGAATTACAACTCAATGTTTGGCTTACAGGTTCATATGAGACCTCTTTGTTGAAAATGGACGAACCACAGGACTTAAAATTTAAAAAATATTCAAGAAACACAACTTTATGTGGCTGCCTTATGAAATGAATTGAAGGATTTATTTTAGTTACATTATTAAAGTTATTAATCATAGGAATATCTATGCGAGATTTTAAGATTTGGATTCAGAAGTTCTATAAAAACAATAACTACATATGAATGGACATTCGATTAATATTTTTAATTTAGAATGGCGCAAGTCATGATTCTTTTTTCTTATGGTAATGAATTTTGTTTCCTCTTTCATTAAGTATCATTTCATAAAGTAAATTTATGTATCATTTCAAGGCAGAACACTAAAAGATAAATAGAAAGAAATATTTCCCAGAAATTAGTTCCTAACAATGACCTTTAACATTTGCCCTTGCCTTTTTTAAAGCTGAAAAATGACTATTCAAATTTTGTATATTAGTTTAGAACAATAGAAGCAGATTTTCATTTTGAACTGAACTGTCACTTCAGAAATTGGATATATTCATTAAATTCGGAATTATTTTCATTTTTCTAAACACATCTGTAGGTGAGACTTGTTAGTACAGCAGTGTGAATATAGAGTGCAGCACTACCTTTATATGAATTATTTATTTTCTTCTAAAATTGGATTTAGTTGATAATTCGGGCGAAGAAAACACTTACTGAATGTTGTAATATGAACAAATACCAAGTTTTAAATAAAATTAATATTTTTATATTTTAATGAAATATACATCAATAGACGAAGAATCCAAAACAGATCATTCTGTGAAAAACTCTTTTCGATATCACTGCTTGTTCCCTTGCCTTTTTTTAAAGCCGAAATATTCAAATTTTGTATATTTGTTTATATCAAAAGATGCAGATTTTCATTTTGAACTGAACTGTCACTTCAGAAATTGGATATATTAATTATATTAAGAGTTAATTTCATTTTTCTAAATACATTTGTAGATTAGAGTTTAAGTTAGTACAGCAATGTGAATTATAACAGTGCAACACTTCCTTGACATGAATTATTTATTTTCATTACATTAATTTAAAGAGTTGTGTTTGTTATGGTTCATCGCTGAGTAGTTTTAAATTGTACTGTATCAAACAGATGAGATAAGCTCTTTTTGTTGTTTTAATAATGGCTTTTTCAATAGATCATAAAATAATGTGTTGTTCATCGATCGCCAATCACATTTAATACTGATCTTGAAACAAAAGGATGATTCCAAGCTATGTATCTATATACTGAACCATCATTAGCAAAGTGGAATACACTACTACTGGAAACTGGAAGTGTAATGAAAAAATACAGTCAATAATCTGATGTGGATATGACGGAAAATAAATGTTTGTGCTATCTTGCTGAAATCCCTCAAACAAATCTAATTTTATTAGAAAAGTGGTCTTAAACACTGGTGTGACCATAGAATCATTAATACACATAAAGTGAAGGTTTGTAAGAGTCACACTATACATGGCCTTCTTGAAGATGGCCCAAAGAATGATCCTGAATCAACATTTTACTGTAATGGCTTGGTAAGTCAACACAAACACAATTATTGTAAATATTACCAACCTTCATGTAATTGAAGGAAAAACTGAAAATAAAGCATTGCAGTTTGGGAAGCAGTGTTAATTAATGTATTTGTATTTTATTTATTTTTTAGAACAATACTCAGTTGTGTAAGACATGTAAAAGATAAAAATAAAATCAGAAAACCGTAAGTCTAAAAAGACAACATTAAAAATATTAAAAATGATCACTATAAACCATATTTAACAAAGGGCAAACAACATTACAACTTTTTTAAATTATTATCACAAACAAATCTGAACAAATTCATGCCTGTACATAGACATACAAATATGTTAAGAGTACTTTTAGCTGATAAATTCCTCAACTGAATAAACTGATCTCTACAACAAAAGTTGTGTTAGGTGTGTTGCAGTTTTGAATTTGTTTCAAGCTATCTGGGAGTTTATTTATTAATACTACACCTGCTTGTCATAGTAACTTTTTGTGCTTACTAAGCCTGTGTTGACCTAACGTAAGTAGCTTCTGAATCATATACCATAATCATGTACCTCCTTTGAGATTAATATGACACTTGTATTTAAAGGACAATATTACTACAAAAATATACATACAGTAGAACCTCTCTTAACCGGTCTAGTCAGGACTGACACCCAGGCCAGTTGCCCGTTTGACCGGTTAATCCTGTTAAACTCGTCACAAAGCTTTTTTTACAGATTCCCATCTGTCAAGTCTTTTTAAACACATTTAACCGCGTCTCAAACGAAACCAACACACGCTTCTGTTTTCGTAACTCGCTCATTTTTATTTATTGTATGTACTGTACGTAGATCATAACCCGTCAAAGACAAGAAGAAAACTAAAAAGAAATGTTATATTTTCCATAATGTATACTAAATTGATTCATGGAAAAAAAGCGGCCCATCAAATGTTTTTGCCTTTGTATGTCTGCTATACCGACGAAGGGTGAAAATGTCACAGTGTTTTTACGCCGCCGACAATGGGATACCGCTATTGACAAAATCGTTTGACTCGTCGCCGCTTTGGTGCTGCGGTGTTTTTACGCCGCCACTTTGGTGCCGCGGTGTTTTCACACCGCCGACAATGATATACCGTTATTGACAAAGTCGTTTGACTCGCCGCCGCTTTGTTGTTTCAATTACAATTTATTTTCGGAAACTTTCAGCGAACCAGTACACTACGAAATAGGCCGGTTAATTCGAGGACCGGTTGATCCGAGGCCGGTTAACAGAGGTTCTACTGTAGTAGGAAGTGTCAATACTCCTAATTCCCAAAAAGCATTTTTACAATTCCCTAGATTATTTATACCTGGCACAAGCCATGAGAGCCTTAATATGATTTCATAGTTCAAATGATGATGTATAAGCCCATAGTAGGGTGTTAAAATTGTGGTAAAGATATAATAATTTTTAAGATTTCTTAGTATTATCCTGAGAGCACTTTGAATGGAACTAGGTACCATGGTTTATTGAATCCACATTTGATTCCACACCTTACAGTTCCAGAAATGGAATCTTGCATCTTCCAACAATTCCACATTATGCTAATCTTGTGAAACTTTTGTTGAAAAATTAACTTGCTGATCAATAGATTGGGAACGGAAGTGAATATATGGACTGCCGAGGCAAGTTCGCCAGATCTAACCGTTGATGACTTCTTATTTTGGGACTACTTAAAGAACGAGTTTATTTTCATGACATTAGTACAGATGAGGATCTATAGACAATTATTGAAAATGAAATTCTCAAGATCTCACAATACTTTTCCTGAGATGCCTATGAAGTTTTCATTCAATAGTACAGTACTATCAATGGATAGCGGTAGATAGTTTTCAGTTTGAATAGTGATCATTCTTCATTCTTTGATATTTTATTGAAAATTATTGTTTCGTTTATTATTAACTTAAAAGTAAATAAACTTAATAAAATGTCTGATGTAGTTAACAATATAATTAATAATTCAATTGCCCAAAAACTGTATTATATATTAAACAGCTGCTATTTTATTTGGATGTAAAATATTCACTTGAACATTTTGTGGTATAAATATCTACAACATTCAAGCAAAGTTTTAACCAAATGGTCCAAAAACAACTGTTCCATGACAAGTCAAGTCATGGGACATACTGTATAATGAAATATCAGTCAATCAAATCATTTAGTATAAACAATAATGGAACAAAGTAAAAGTTCCGTGGGCAGAAGACCATATTAAACAACATTTTTCATTATATATCAATTTCTTTTGCCATTACAATGTCTTTTTATAAAATCTGTACACGAGCCCTTTAAAAAACTATTAAATTTAATATAACTTTTAGCTTAATATAATTTTGCTTTAATAAAACCAAATAAATTTAATTTCTTACATAAAAACATAGGTTGACACAAATTCAGGAAATAAAAAATCTGTACTTACTTAAAAAATTAAAAGAATATTTACAGATACTTAAAATCTATTGTGTTGCTTTCGATTTAACTTTATTTTTCTTGAGTTTCTTGAGACCGTCTAAGTTTCCTTTAAGAAGATTGGAATATGCTTGTTGAAACTTGTTCACGTCTTTTGAATGTACCTGAAAAATTACACAATAGCTCAAAATGTATATGTTCTAAATTAAAATACTGCTCCCAATGAAATCAATATAGTGCCTCCGCATGCAAATTCAATAAAATTTTATTTAGTTTAATCCATATTTAGTTCTATTTGTATATTATAATATTAAAATTTCATTTCTTAATGATAACTTTCGTGTGCCTCACTAGTCAAATCGTTAGATGTAGACTATCAATTTGTCATTCATTGGCCATATCCAAGGATAAAAGTTTTTCACAAGTTAAATCAAGTTTTAAATCAGAGTTGATTTCTTCTTTCATTAAGAATGAGAAAGCAAAATCATTAACTACAATTTTTGAAAAAAAAAATCATCTGGCAAATTAAATTATCTAGATGACAAAAGAAACTTGGCATCTGACAATATACAATTCATAAAAATTGATGATAAAATTGGATAAAAATCTCTGGAATAAATAAAATGCAATAGCATATAATTTTGCAATAGGCCTATATTTATATAAGCTTTATAAAAATAGTATAACAGCCTTTTATAAAAAAAAAAATTGACACTTTCTTGTGGGGTTTAATAAATACTCAAATTAAATAATGTATAAATCAGATTAAAATCTAAACCAAAGATTTATCTAAGTCGTCATTATCACATTAACAGTGTAAGATGTATACAACTTGTTGAGATTGTTAGTTTTGGGAGTTGGTGTTTTGTATTATAAATTTTCCACAAGTTTTGCTCAATATCAATATATTTAAATTAAATGTTTCCTCTAGTTTTCAAGCAATGTTGTGAATAAAATATAGGTTCTATAAATGTTTGACAAAGTTAAATTTTTCTTAGTAATAATGGTAGGTTCTTTGTATGATTAAATATATTTTCTCATAATTAAAAAGCACCTCACCATTTATTAATACAAAAACTCGCTAGATCCTACTACTTTAACTTTTTTAAAAGCAGTAAAGCATATCATCTCTAACTCTTGTTAAAAATTTTAAGGCAAAAAAAAATAACAATTTTTTATTACTTGCTTGAAAGGCTTAAAATAATCTTTCATTCAGAAAATTAGAATGTCCAACACATGAAAATAAAACTCTTATTCTTAAAATCTTTTCATCATCTTCAACTATTTGGTCTTGACTATATTCAACAAAATGTATTTTTTAGAAATAGGAGTGTTTTCAATTTAAACATATCTAACTTGTGAGGATAAGCAGATAAGCTTAGATATTTGTAATGTTGCTGTGATTTAAAGTAGTTGCTTTATGTGATAATAATTGTTTTGGCAGAAGTTTCAAAAATAGAAACAGTTATGAATATTGTAGTAGAAACACATGTATTGTTTATTTTCAAGAATAACAGTAGCTGTTAATCTTTCTGAAGACAAAGACCCCACTTAACATCTTTTTTATGAAAACCTAATTGTTCGAATCTAATTGTACAATCTATTCATCTTTCTTTCTTACACAATTCGGCTCCATTGAGTTTCTTTTTATCTTTATTTTTTACTGATAGAACATTTTTTTTATCCAAATAATAAACAATAATTACTTATAAAATAATAAATTAATGATATAAAATGTTCACTATTACATATAAAATAATTGATAACGATCCATAATAATTACTAAAACTGATGATAATATTACCATAATTTCATACTCAAGAAGGAAACCAAATAGGGAAAACTCTTATGTATGTACGCATCATTTTTCACTATTCAAAACTGAACTGAACGGTTCCTGTACCCTATAACGATTTACTTTTTGGATCGATCTAGAACAGTCTGATGTTCCACACCAGGTTCATATAGGTTTAGAACAGTGGATCCTTCCAAAAATTAAAGCATAGTACTTTCTAGTCTTATCAAATTGTGACACAGCCCCCCCTCCAAATATTTTGTAATACCCTAAAATATATTTTAAAAAGTGAAACGATATTAATATTAAAGTAAACTTAAGAGTTTGCCTTCAAAATGTATATATAATAAAAATTGGTTTTTTTTTCACTTTGTTTATATTTTATTTCAAAACGTCTGTTACTTTCTGGATAGCCCTAGAAATTTAAATTTATTGTGATCTGTTAACACTAGTAACTAAGTTAAAATAAATGTAATAAAGCTTTTGGTGAGTTTTAAAAAACAATATTTTTTTTCATTTGAGAGAATTTACACAGAATTTAGGCTTAAGCTTCGTTACATGGTCTATTTACTACCATTATTACCCAAACTCTATCTTTAAAACTATTGTCAATTTAAATGACTTACTACTGTTGTTATTTTACTATGGTTTAATACTGCTCGAACCAAACAACTAAACTCTGTAGGATCTGGTAGAGGTTTGGCTCCACTTCTTGGTTTAGGTTTCAATCTCCCATCATCTAAACAAAATATTCAGTATTAAACATGACAGAAACCAGCAGTATAGCAACTATGAGTTATAGTTGGGAGAATCCTGCAAGGATTTAGGTTTCACTATTTGAAACTTAAAAAAGAAACCTAAGGCAACCATTATTTCGCTACCTTGTCATAATGGTTCAAGGCAGGTCCTTGAGGACCGAGGAATATCTTCCAAGTGCTGAATTGAGCCTACAGGAAAACCTAGGAACCGTCATACAGTTTCTTCTTAACTTACACACCATTGACGTGAATACAGTAACTTCTTCCACACCATTGACGTGAATAAAGTAACTTCTTCCACACCATTGACGTGATTACAGTAACTTCTTCCACACCATTGACGTGAATACAGTAACTTCTTCCACACCATTGACGTGAATACAGTAACTTCTTCCACACCATTGACATGATTACAGTAACTTCTTCCACACCATTGACGTGATTACAGTAACTTCTTCCAAACCATTAACGGATTACAGTAACTTCTTCCACACCATTGATGTGATTACAGTAACTTCTTCCACACCATTGACGTGAATACAGTAACTTCTTCCACACCATTGACGTGATTACAGTAACTTCTTCCACACCATTGACGTGATTACAGTAACTTCTTCCACACCATTGACGTGATTACAGTAACTTCTTCCACGCCATTGACGTAAATACAGTAACTTCTTCCACACCATTGACGTGAATACAGTAACTTCTTCCACACCATTGACGTGAATACAGTAACTTCTTCCACACCATTGACGTGAATACAGTAACTTCTTCCAAACCATTGACGTGAATACAGTAACTTCTTCCACACCATTGACCTGATTACAGTAACTTCTTCCACACCATTGACGTGATTACAGTAACTTCTTCCACACCATTGACGTGATTACAGTAACTTCTTCCACACCATTGACGTGAATACAGTAACTTCTTCCACACCATTGACGTGATTACAGTAACTTCTTCCACACCATTGACGTGAATAAAGTAACTTCTTCCACACCATTGACGTGATTACAGTAACTTCTTCCACACCATTGACGTGATTACAGTAACTTCTTCCACACCATTGACGTGAATACAGTAACTTCTTCCACACCATTGACGTGAATACAGTAACTTCTTTCACACCATTGACCTGAGTGTGGTTCTAGATATTGTACCAATGTACTGGGCCCATGATTCTTCCTACTCTATCTTAACACTCAACATGCTTTGGCTTGTAGAATTTTATAAATTTCAAGATTTTCACATGTAGGTCTGTAATTTAAATTCCTTAGATAGATTACTTTCCACACAATTGAATTACCAATATCAAACAACTTATTCAGTTTATAACAATTCAAAATATATATAAAAATAAAATAAGAATACATATTTTAATTTCTTTAAGTTTGAATATAAAAAAAAAAATTAGATATAAAATTATATATGGAGTTATTTAAGTATTTCATTTTATTCAAATATTATTTTCATTATATAATAAATATTAATCATACATTTAAATTAATTCCCCAATATATACACACACACACACACACACACACACACACACACAAAAGTAAAATATCTAATAGGCAAGTGCATAAAGATCATATGAGTGTAACAACAGTTAAAAAATTTTATTATTCTTATGTGGATTATCAGAGTGTTCAGTTGCCTATTATGGTATGTGATGTATAATTGAAGAAATTAAATAATTCAATTGAGATAGAATATTAAAGTTATGCTGAAAACATGAAGAAGAGTTCAATTAATTTAATCTAGACAATAACCAAGAAATATTATCAAAGGAAAGAAACATTAAACATTGTGGTGAGACCATTCTAATTATTATTAGGATAACTTATTAATTCTTTTATATAAATAGTGAGAAATTACAGACCATAATAAACTTTATATTGTGAACATTGTTATCTGCACAATTAATGAAAATAACTTAAACTATTAATCTAGTGTCTCTTATATATATATATATATATATATATATATATATATATATATATATATATATATATATATATATACATTTTTTCACTCACACATCTTACATTCTATTAATTGATTTTTTGTATTATATTTGATTCCCTTTTTTGATTTTTTTTACAACTAGATATATAAAATATATATATATATATATATATGTGTGTGTGTGTGTGTGTGTGTGTGTGTGTTTCTTTTTTTTTATTCATATTAATAAATTTGGGAAAAGACGGCACCAACCTAAACCCCGAGATAGAGTATTTAAGAACATAAATAAACAATTTTGAGAAATTTAAGTATACTGAAATAGTTTATAAATAGATTCATATAAAAGACATTTTTTAATATTGAATATTTTTATTTTGTTATTAAAGAACATATTTATTTAAATAATTATTTTTATTTTATTTATTTTTTTATTTTTTGTTTATTATTTACTTAAATAAAATAATACAATAAAGTATTACTGTAAGTTTGATTTCAATATAATACTGACATTCACTAAACCAGCTGAGCATCACCATAATGAATGAAACACAAGTCATATTTAAAAAAATAAATAAAACTCATAGAAAGATAATTTAAATAAAAACATTAACAAAAGTTGCATTCATAATATATATATATTTCCAACATATAATTTAGTGGAAAATTTTCAACAGACTCAATTGTCTAATAAAAAATGGGTAAATATGGAAAGGAGTTGTCCAATCAATTTAAATGTCAAATCTCGGCAATTCCTCTTTAAACTAGCGGTTTTTCCATCATTTCGATACTTATTAAATACGCTTACCACTTTTTATCTTTCACAATTCATTATTTCCATCCGAAATCAGTGATTTATATATATATATATATATATATATATATATATAAACAGACCTAGTTAAAGAACTACAGGTCAAGTAAGGTCATTATATATTATAATTTATATTTACCTTTTTTTGACCTATAGTCCTTTTACTAGGTCTAAGTTTCAGAGTCCTAGTCATCCGGAATCTTATATCATAGAAGCGTAGTAATAACAACGTGTTAAAGTGAATGAAGTTGCAAGCACCCCACGAATGAATTCAATATGACTACCCGATTGAATATGTTAAAATTTGACAATATCTAGATTGTTAAGTAAATAATTAATTGTGAGAGATAAAAAACCAGTAGCTTTGTTCATTAAATTCCATTTTATTGTAAAACCCCTATTTTGAAGCGAAATTGCCGAGATTTGACACTTAAATGGATCGGACAACTTCTCTCCATATTTACAACCAAAAAAATCTTCAATAATAACGTAGTACATAGGAGTTTCGGAAGCTATGAAGTATCGATACTTTATCTAAGATATTATAATATCGGTAGAGATAAAATATAAAGCTTATACTTACATCGCTTCATAGTCAGAGTTACAGAACCTTTGGATCTTGCTTTTTGAAACATTCGTGTTAATTCACTTAAAAACTATAACAGAAATAACCCTGGATTAATAGACTACAATGATTATTGGAGTAACATACTCACAAAAATTGTCATTATAAATACTAACAGACCTATTAAAGTCTTTAATTTAGTAAAAATATTTGGAATGGAAACAACAGATAGCACTCAGAGAATATTAGTAGGCTATAGACCTAACATTATCATATATTAAAAAGATTGGTTGATATCTTTAGGTATCTAGCTTACTGGAGTTCAGACTTACATTTAAAATTGAAAATATGTTCTTACCTTGATATTTATTAAGTTGTAATGCACATGCCTAATAAAACAAGTGCTTATACATTCAGTGACTTGATGAACATAGTCATAAATATTAACATTGGCATTCCTAACATACATAGCTGGATTTCGTACTTTTATAAATCTCATTAGGCTTAAATAAAATAATGAAAAAATTATCATTATTTAATCATTTATGGAAAATTAATAGATTTTGTAACTTAATGATTGTTTGAATACAAAGTAAATACTTTATGATTTCATAATTTTTTATTGAAAAATCCGAGATTGCGGTACAGTACTCTCATAAATTCGGATCACAAAAATCCGGACTCCGGAAAATCCAGACCGAACGGTAAAATTGTTTTAAAAAATGTGCCGCTTTAGCGCCTTCAATTTTCATGCGATCTTCCGCATTACATGAATGACATATTTTGTAATGATTCACGAGCAGTGGAAGTTTCCGCTCGGCTGAGGTAATTGACACGCATTACCCTGTGTTTTACTTAATTGCAGTCCAGTACTGTATTATGTTCATTACAGTAACAGTACCATTAGTTAATGTGTCAGAATTTAACAAGTGTCGTTAGGTATCGGCATAGACCGGTAGCGATTGCATGTGTGGCTTATCACCGCTCGTATCGTCCCCGCGGCCGATTTATCTCCGACTCTGGGAAATCCGGATTTTTCAGAATCCGGACCGGCCGTCCGCCACAATAGTCCGGATTTATAAGAGTCTACTGTACAACCGATAATTACCAAAATAAAAGGGTAAAAATGTACTGTTCCTGTCATTGCAATTTATTAACAAAATGTATGCAATTCGTGTTCTATATAGGCCTACCTCCTGTTGGAACCATTAGATCATCCTTTATTAGGCCTACACCTTCCACTTTTATATTTCACAATTTAGCCTATTATTTCAGTTAAAAATAAGCAATATTCGAGAGTTCATGATGTTTTAAAGTATGCAATCACACTATACGTCTAGGTTCCATAAATTATGCATAGTAAATGACTCGTAGGGTGCATGCGCATTACAACACATTTCACAGCTTAATATTACTATATTGTATGATTTAGGAATAATGAGAACTAGGTCTCAGAAAGTGAATATATATATTTACCTTGCCAGACCTAGTAAATGGTCTGGTAAGATAAATTTAGATAGTTTGACAGTTCTCTAAAAAGACCTATTTAAGCTGATAAACTTAAAAATCGAGGGATGAGACATTTAATAGATTCATGAGTTGTCATACACAGTAATGTAAAAACAGCTTAACTATCCTTAAAAGTAAAGGATATCGTCCTTTTAAATAGCTCATTTTGACCAGAAATTATTAAATATCGGTAATCTAAAAGTGAAATGCAAAATAAAGGATGATCTAATTGTTACAAAAGGCACCAGTAGGTGCATAATAACTAGTACTTAAATATCGCTAGTAAATCGCAATGACAGGCACACTACTACATACTTACCAATAAAAGTTTATTTATAATGAAATTTGGAATAGCATGAAAAAAAGAGTAAACATATATTGATATTGTCCAGGCGATTTTAGTGCGAAATCTCACTAATTTGTCTTCCAATTTTTTCTGTCATTTCAATACTCCTTTCCACCGTAAGTGGCTTTTTATCTTTCACAATTCATTATTTACTTAACACTATTGAAATTGAGCACTTTCAATCTGATAGCCATATTGAAATCACTCATGGGGTGCATGTGCAGATTGATATTACTACGCTTCTATGATTTAAGATTCATGACAACTAGGTCTCTGAAACCCAGACCTAGTAAAAGAACTATAGGTCATGTGAGGTTATCTTAATGACTTTCCTTGACCTTCTTTAACTAGGTCTATATATATATATATATATATATATATATATATATATATATATATATATATATATAGTTATCTTCCCCAGAATTGGTTTTACTGAAATATGATATCTAGCTTGATAGTTCTTAATAGTTTGACAGTTCTTAAAACAGAACTTTCACGAATGAACAAAATCATCGATAGATTTTACTTAAAATTGATGAAATAGTTTTCGAAATAACCTCAAAATGTCATTTTAAATCGATGTATTTAGACAGAAATAATGAATTGTGAAAGATAAAAAGTGAAATGTGTTGTAAAGAAGTATCGGAATGATGGGTAAACGCTACTTGGAAAACGAATTGCTGAGATTTCGCACTAAAATCGATTGGACAACATCAATATATATTTACCAAAAACAAAAAAAAAGTAAGCATATTACACCAAATTTCCAAAAAGCACCTTGGCGATACTCATGATTGTTAGGCAAATAAATAACCTCACAAACCATTAATTTATACAACCATATCGTGCATGTTTTTGTCGTTTGGGGAATATTTATTTTCCTTACAATACATTACCCTGCTTATAACCTACCGTTTCGTTTTCTAGCAAAACCATTTCAGCTTATATAATAAATTATTTCACTATTACAACAGTACAAATGCCTAGAAACGCAATATGAATAAAATGCCACACTCTCAACTATTAATTCAGAATACCGTCTATTAATTTGTCATTCCACGCCAGATAACCAAAAATTAACTAACTAGAAACAAATTTCTGTGAACGTGAACATGAATGGTCGTGACGTTACTCGTTAGTCGTTACTACATCATTAATCGATTGTTTAAGTTAACTATTTTTAATCGAATGAACCTTTGACGTACATTACCTTCAGCACGTGTAAAGAGTAATACTATAATATGACAGATTTGTTCTAAAATAAATTAACAGTAAATAACTAAATATAGTATATAAATTCTTGAATAATTAAAAATCTTTATGGAAAAAAGAAACATATAAATATGGCACAAAAACAGAAAACTGGTCATTATTTTTATTTTAACCAGAATTGTAATGGTTATAATGGAATTATAAGAAAAATAGGAATGTACATAATCATTTTCAGTATACTCATTAAAGGGAATATTTATAAAATACAATGAATATAAAGAATTATTTTAATAAATGATAGAAAAACAAGTATACTTTATACAAAAGTGCGTTTTATATTTTGCTTGCATAACATTTAGCCAGAAATGTGTGTGTGTATATATATATATATATATATATATATATATATATATATATATATATATATATATATATATACTACGACAATAAAATAATAATAATAATTCATAAACAATTTCCTAATCATTAAATCGTAAATAGTTCATATAACTTTAAAACATTTAATGAACAATATTGACTTGTGATTTTTATAATAAAAGGAAGTTTGTTGATCAAGGCTTACTACTACAGTACCATTGGAAATGTTTCCAAATACTATACTGGGAGTACTGATATAATTATCAAATTTTAACAGCTGTGCAGACCAGCCCTATCCCACCCACCACTTTTGGAGTAGTTGCTGTAAAATGGCGGTGAATGTTGATGGAGGGGGTAAGGAAGAATTAAAAACACAGTTTGTTACTCGGGAAGGAACGTATAGATTAATGACTTTATCGGAATATTCAAGACCTAATCGTGTAGGGTACACAAATATGCAAGGTAGTACCTCGGTACGAGTGTCTTTTGTTACTTTACCAGACCCCAGTGGCAATGGTGATAGGATATGTTTCAACATTGGAAGGGAGTTGTATGTGTTTATTTACAAAGGGGTTAAAAAGGTGGGTTGTTTTTGTTTATTCTTATATTTAAAACATTTTGTTCTCTCTTTTTTTATAAGCAAATTATTAAAAGTTTGTAATTAAGTAAGACTCACTTGTTAACCAGAGTAGATCCTAGAGCCTAGCTTTCCTTTTCTTTGACTCAACTACAATTACAAATTACATGTAATGAGTTTTTCAAGATAGCCTATACTTTAAAATATGTACCATACCTTTAGTATTTATAATATTACAGTAGCACCTAATACCAATTTCAAATATGCAATACTATGAGGTCTATAATATAAATAATATAGGTCTAGAAGCAACCAAGCATAATATAAGTTTGTCTAGTCCTACTTCTAGGGTAGTATAACACATTCTACAAATTTTTTAATTTAGGTTGGTTACTTGGCAGTGGTGCTAATTTACAAATAATGGGCAGGATTTTTACATATTAGTTTAACAATATAGATAAAATATTGTAGATGTATTGACATTTTTTATAACCATTTTAATCAACTTAACCTATAAAATGATTTTCACACAGCAATCTGTAAAATGGTATTGTTTTTTATTTATTGTTAAAAGTTATATAATTTTCATAATTAAAATTTAAAATTGAGTTCGTGATTATTTTTATAAGATATCATTATACAAAATTGTATCTAAATTAGATAGGCTAACTTATTTTGTATCACAACTACTACTTTCCAATTTTATTTTGCCCTGCCTCTTCCTTCTAAATTTTATAACGTAGACATAGCATAAATATTACAATAATTTAATAGCTAACATTATATTTAACGTTAATTGTCAGACAATCCTAATAAATATAGGTCTATGTTACATCAATTTGAGGATTTTCTGTTGCATGAAATAGACCTAGGAATTTTTTTTTAATTAGTGAAGTAGGCCCATTGCCTAATTTAAAGATTACACAGTGTAGGCTATAGCTATAGTTAATTAGTTTACAGAATCGTATTAGGTTTTCAGAACTATTGGCAATCTAATATAATGAGAAATGACAAGCTATTTCCTACATTTAATCTTGTTAAAAATATATTTTGTCAACAGAATTGTTGACAATTTAATACATTGAGAAAGACTATAAATCTATAACAGTTACATTTTTTCATATTAAAAAATATTTTGTTTTATCTGTAAAGACTTTTGTAAGACTTGAGGTCTTAGCCTATTTCAAGAATTTTTGGTACTTACGTATTAACGCCACCGCAGCAGAAGTTGCTAATGCGCGTGCGCCAATATTTGCTTACTTTGCGATATAATTATATATCACGACAGGTTTGGCCAGGTAGCTATATATATATATATATATTAACACCTGGCCAAACCTTATATATATATATATATAGGCTATATATATATAATCACCTGGCCAAACCTTTCGTAGGTTTATTGAAGTTAATAATTTGAAATTAGATCATGGATAAACATGAGCTTTAAAAGTGAAGTGCCGCCAATCTGCACCTAAAATTTTTGCTACAAATCATAAAATGAAAGTATATGAATCTCAAATCTGAAAAAAATGGAATTCTGCTTCCCTTAAACCAGTTTGCTCTTTATTGGCGCATGCGCATTAGCGCAACTTCTGCTGCGGTGGCGTTAATATGTAAGTACCGAATTTTTTTTTCAAAAGTCTAACTGGAAATTTTATATAAAAAAATTACCCATTCTTTATATAGCCTTTATTTCTTTTGTTTAAAGGCGAAAAATCTAAATTATTTGTAAAAAGAAAATGAAAAGTTTATAAAATAAAGAACTTCTAGATCAAATACTCTAATAGCATCAGAGTCGGTAAAGAATATGAGTTGGTCAAGAGAGACCTAATGGAAAAGATGAATGAAAAGGATCCAACCCAAGACTAGGCTACATGAAGGAAGGTGTAGATCCAGCTTGGTATGGCATACTTGTACTCACTAACAAAGAGCCCCTGAGGGTACTATTCTTTATAGTTTAGTTAGGTAGAATATACATTTTTAAACCACTATTAGTAATTATAGAATTCAGTTATGCCTATTTACTTTTCTTTTTTTTTCGAAAGGTGTGGAGTCAATAGTGGCCACCCAGTAATCCTTATCAGGGTGAAAGATACCATAGGTTAGCTAGCTAATATATATATCCTCAGTTCAAATAAATATAGCCTAGGGCCTAATCCTTGGATTTCAAGTTCTTAAAATAATCTGCACAAATAAATACAGCAACCTTAAGTTAATCTGTGATAGTTCGGTAATTATATTAAAAATTGTTTAACATTGTAACCTTCTTGAGGTTATAATATAATTTCAAAATGCATTGTATAATTTAATCAACTATACTTACCTGAATGTGAATTTAAACAATTCATAGGTGTAGATCAGGGGTTCTCAACCTTTTCAACGCTGCGACCTCCTTTTTGGGTTGAAAATTTTGGCGACCCCCTTCTAGTAACATCGTAAAGTAGGCTTGGTGAGCCTAGGACATTGGTGGCACCTATAATAGTGAGCGGTTATAATAGTTCAAGAAAGTAATTTGAATCATTTTCAATCCTTCAATATCAAAGCAGGCAAGGACTGCGTGTGGTGTATTTATAGCCGCGGAGACAGCCTGACATGGAGCTGTGCGCGCAGCCATTGCACGGCGCCACTCATCTTCCGACAAGCAAGACATCCGCCAGTCGAATCCTGACGTCTTGAGTAATAGTGCGTACCTCGATCTTCAAATCTCTTCCTGGGCAGTACACAATGTCAAAACTGAAACACGAGAGTTCTAATCGCCATCTCATTATCGTGTCATTTTTTATTTTATTTGAATGTTTGTTATTAAACATATACGAAAGAGCTTGTTGATCCATCACAAGAGTAAAACGATGACCAATAAGAAAATGTCTCCAGTTTACAGATTCAGCCATAGCACCGGTCTCTTTCTCAGTAAAAAAAGAAAGCAAAAGGCTGCCCCTCTTGACTTATACTTGCAGCTATTGCAACATCTGATGGATCGGTTTCTACAACTAAAGGTTTATTTTTATCCAATGTTCTTAGAACAGAATCATCAGTAGTATGTTTTATTTCGTTAAAAGTAGACAGCTTTGTCAGAGAGAGGGACATTTATAACAGTAACTAAGCAGTGAATTTTATCAGAAAATTAGGCACCCATTTTGAATAATATGGAAATATTCCAATCATATGTTTCAATAAAGAAGGATTTTGAGGAGTAGGAAAAGTAAGGAGCGGTTTAAGTCTTTCTGGGTCATGACGAATAGTACCATTTTTTACAAGACCTAATATAGTTATAGATGTTTGAGAAAATTTGCATTTTTTGCTTGTTAAGCGTGAGATTGTATTTCTTAGTTACTTCAATAAATCTTTCCAGATTAGTATCATGTTCTGCCTTAGAATCTCCGCAGATTGTTACATCATCAATGTATGAATATATTCCTGCAAGACCCTTCTTAGATTTTATATTATGAATCTTTTTAGAAACAGGCGACTCTATTAGTAACTCCAAAAGGAATTCTTTGAAATTGATAAAATCGGATACCTGCTTCAAAAGCAATATAAGGCCTTTCGTTTTCATGAATATCTGGTGATATGTATTTTTTAAATCTATGGTTATAAATAATTTATGTTTGGCTGTTTTAACTACGAGCTCCTCAATGTTAGGAAGAGGATATGCATCCAGTACTGAGTGAATCTATTTATTTTTAGTGAGTTAACGACCGATTACCAACTGGTTCAGAAAAATATCTTTGGAAAAAATATCTGAAAACACAACTACATAAAGTCACCCTATTTAGTGTGGTTACTTTGAGTCACTTTTGGTTCTTGGCTGAAATAAAAGATTGATATTTAGAAATGTTTAAACTATGAAAGTCATTAAAAATATGTGATTCTACATTAAAAAACTTTTTTGCAATGCCCTAGATTTTTCTTATTATAATTAATAAGTGAACTTTTTTTTTATGTGTATAACGTTTAATTACTATTTTGAAATACATCCTGACCATTATTTGAGAATGGGTAAAATATCCAAAATGGCTTTGTTGAATGAAAAAATATAAATATAAATATTGAAGACTGTAAGTCAATAAATTATAAGTTACTGTGTAGTAAGTTTTCTGTTTATTTATTTCGTATGTAAATTGTTATGTAAATAAAACCAAACTAATCTTATCCAACTTGTCCTAAACATCTAATTAATTACCAGTGAAGTATTTAATTTAATAATTTACGTATTATATTTGTTATCTAGGATAGAACAAATTAAGATCAAGTTGAAACTATCAGTTGTCATGGAATGTATCCAATTGTGAAAAAGTAAATATTAGTTTTCTATTTCGGAATTAGTAAAATAGTCGTTGGAAGTAATCTTGTTCATTAACAAGAAACCTACTGATGATTTTATTGAATAAAAAATTAAGGTTATTTCACGAAAAAGACCATTTCACTGATTCGATAAGTATGAATTATAATGAGACTGTTTATTTCTTTCCAGGCTGCTGATTTATCAAAACCTGTTGATAAGAAAATGTATAAAGGAACAAATCCAACTTGTCATGACTTTAACACAGTGACTATGACAGCAGAAACAGTATCATTACTTATTGGTTTTTCAACAGGACAAGTTCAAGTTATTGATCCAATCAAAAAGGAACTGAGCAAGTTATACAATGAAGAAGTAAGTTAAAATATTAATTTAATTATTACTACTTTTAAATTGTCACAAGGCTATTCATGGTAATTTGGTTTTAAATACTGAAATAATAGATAGAATAAAAATTCTATCAATAATATCAAAATATTTGCCTTGTATACAGGTACTTCCATGGTTCACCATTTATTTTTTATTACAAAGTTCAGCCTCTCAAGTGAAAAATATTTCTAAATTTTGTTTACCCTATATAATAAAAAATATTGGCATTTCATTTATTTTATTTTTACTTGGTGGAATAACCAAAAGTAACTACTGTAGTGCAAAATTTGAATTCTAAGGGCGATGAGGGGTGATATAATACTGTGAATTTTGCTATGTAACAGATATGCCCCATTATATAGCGTCAAACTGATATATAATACTAATTAGTCATTTTCATTTTAGATAATAAAGCATGTTAATAAATAAGTCCTTTATAATCAAGGATAGATTCTTGGAAGGTATCCAAGGTATACCTTAAAACCAATTCCTGATTTCTCAATACTGCCCATCTAGATACTATAGAACTACATTTAGTTATATGTCATATTCTTCATGATTTTATGTTTTTACAGAAATAGAATAAATAACATTCAATTTCCCTCATGATTATGGCTAACTCAAGTTTATTTATATTTGTGTGACATCAATATTCATCTGCCTAGGCCTAAATCATATTTATATTTTTTAATTTCTCATTGACGTAAAATTTTATTACACTAAATTAGTAGAAACAAAAGTAATTTGTACACCATACAGAAAAAAATAAATTACATCATATGTAATAGAGATAAACGATATTCCATGGACTATTCTTTGTCACAGATATTTTTAACTTGTAGTCACAACCTATAACTACTATCTAATAATCCGGACTTAGATCATCTACCTTACTGAAGTATGGCATTATTCGGAACTATTTATATATGTCTGGAAAATACTGTCCCATACATTTCACATCTAGAGTTAAAAAAATTAAGAAAATATATTTATTTATTCTGAAACTACAAATGAAACTCTATTTTTCTACATAATCGCCATATCGATTCAGACATTTATCATATCGAATGACAAGTTTTCAACTCCATTACAAAAATTGTAAACAACTTCTGACAACTATTCTCTTACTCTATTTTTCACTTCTTCATTATTTCCGAATCGTTTGGCCAAAAATTCTTTTATAGGACTGAACACACGAAAATTACAAGACTATACACAGGATGTTCTTGCTCTTCTCATTTGAACTTCTGATCTTCTGCCATATGAGGCCTCTTGTGATTGTGCAGAATGAAGGATTGCATTGTCATGGAGAAGGATAACACCTTTTGACAGTTTGCCTTGGCGGCGATTTTTAATTCCCTTTCTTAGTCTTTTCAAGTTTTCACAATAAGCTGCTGCATTGGTTGTTGTTCTCAGCTTGAACTCAATATACACTACACCTTGATTATCGAAAAAAAAGAGTCAACATCACTTTCCTTGCTGATGGAACATGTTGATACTTTGTTTTCAGGAGTGAAATGATGGACTCAGCTTTCATCTCGAGTCACAATTCCGTCCAAAAATTCATTGTCTTCTGTGTCATAACAAAGTACAAACTGCAAAGACAATTGAAAACTCTTCTCTGTATATTCTACATTGAGTAAACGAGTGCACACTTTTTGAAACTGCAGATGCTCAAAGATGTGCACACTTCCATGAGAAATATTCAATTTTGTCCTTCATGGTTCTTCTGTTTGCAAGATTCAATTGTTGAACATTGCCATCCGTGACCGTAGTTGATGGCCTTCCTTGCCTACACTCACCTTACAATAGACTGGCGAGAAAAGGCTTTTTGATTGTAAACTTCACTTCACTGCCGATGAATTTTAGTGTGTTTACACTGAGCTTATAGAAAAAGAGTAACAGCATGGATTTACAATTTGGATGTAACTTCCCGGTGATCCGACTTTATTACTCGTATTTGTCAACAATGGATCATAAAAATTCTACAGAAGTTTAAACAATGTTACCAAAAGCTGTAATCAAAATGTACCTTTAACAAGGAGCAATACAAACATATGCAACTTACTTTTTGACTGCCCCTCATATTATCAGAATAGCATTATAAAACTGAAGTATAGGTTAGTCGAAAATGTACAGATTAATAAAAAAATTAATAAATAAAAAAAAAAAATGTTTAATAAAAGAAGAAGAAGAACCTTCAACTGACACATGTGCACTATTCTGTGACATGACATTCTGGTAGATTTGTTGTTTTTTTTTAATAATTAGGTTAAGTATTAGTTTTTTTTTTTTTTAAGATTCAGTTGTGTTGTTTTTTGTATGCTTATGTTATTTAACTTTAATATTTATGTTAAACCATTTATTTATGTTTACTGGATAAATATGAGAGATTTCAAAAACACTAGTAATTTCAGTGGACGATATGACATGGGTTAATTCATTTATCTTATTCATTCTTCATTTTTGAAATATCAAATTGTGATGTCACTTATTACTAATTGTTTTAAGTTGTCTTCAATTACTATGCACAACACATGTTTCAGACATTTTTATTCCATTGTCAGGTGTTGAAACACGTTAAAAATTTAACAATAACATCATATTGTTACTCACACACATTCAATATATATTCACATGTGTCATGTATATGAAATTGAAGACAACTTAAAAGGATTCCGGGCGACAAATTACATTACAGTTGTATATCCAGTTGCTCTAGAGTAACAATTATAACTATTTTATAATGTCCAAATTAAGTTTGCTTAAATAAATTGTATCTTTTTAATAATTTTCATTATTATCTTAAACTCCATTAATAGAGTAGAAAACATACACTCTGTAAACTTATCTTTTTAAACATTTTTATTCAAGCAATCTCAATTTAGTCAATAAAACTACCTATGATTTTCATAAAAACTTGCAAAATTCGTTCATAGTATCATTTTTACTTGTATTTTTTTGTTGCATGTTTTTTTTTCCATTTCATTTCTTCTAAATCGATTTCTATTCTCCATTTTATGTTTAGTTAGGAGTGTGTATTTAACACAGTAAGACTGTGTTTAAAATATTGGCTACAATAAACACAACAGAATGCAAAACAATTAAAACTATATATTATGACAGCAAAACATCCAATGAAACATGTAATCTTCTCCTTTAAAAATAAGAATTTTTTTTTGCTGTGACTTTGCTTTTTCATTATGACCAGAAGTGCTGAAACTGCAATTTGATTTAGGCATTCAATGTAGCATTCGTATACTACTGCCAACTAAATGTGAAATGGTGTGTTGGTATACTTTCAATTTTTGGTTCTCAATACCGAT
Source organism: Aphrophora alni (assembly GCA_963513935.1). Classification (NCBI taxonomy): domain Eukaryota; kingdom Metazoa; phylum Arthropoda; class Insecta; order Hemiptera; family Aphrophoridae; genus Aphrophora; species Aphrophora alni. The sequence continues at coordinate 137,387,687 of OY740768.1, forward strand.
ACTCTGTGTATCGGTGGTATCTGAGAATCAAATGCCTGGACACTACTGTATGATAATGTGATTATAGTAATTTATGAAATCTTCATCACAGTCTTATGAATGCTGTAAAAGGCCACCCTGTCACTGTACATCTTCAACAAGTTCCCGTTCTTCTGTTGCAAATCTTTGGTCCAGGCTATTACTCATAATTATTAACAAAACAGTGTCTAACTCAGAGGATCAGATTTTCAATTACACCCATGTTGTGATTTTTACTCAGTTTTAAGAAACATGTAATGCAGACAAGAATAGTTTTGAGCAGTGCAGCCGCCACTTTATAAATTTCAAAATAACTAATTATAGGCTATAGAATAATTGCTTTAATCATTCTTCATTGTTTCAGTTTTAAAATTTTATAAATTGTTTGAACCAAAATGATTTTAGAGATATTAAAAATATTTATAAGTTTGATTTACTGTTTCAGAGGCTCATTGACAAATCAAAAGTTACGTGCATACGATGGGTACCTGGTTCTCCAAATTTATTCTTAGTAGCTCATGCTAGTGGTCAATTATACCTATATAATGAAGAATTGCCTTGTGGGACATCCCAGCCTCATTATCAACCATTCAAACATGGTGATGGATTTGCAATACACACCTGTAAAACCAAAGTCACTCGTAATCCATTGTACAGGTGGGTTATAGGATCAGAGGGATGCAGCATCAATGAATTTGCATTCTCACCTTGTGGTCAACATTTAGCAGTAGTTTCACAAGATGGTTTTCTACGTGTTTTTCACTATGATACTATGGAACTGATTGGTTCAGCTCGAAGTTATTTCGGAGGTTTTTTATGTATATGTTGGTCACCTGATGGTAAATATGTTGTTGTAGGCGGTGAAGATGATTTAGTGACAGTGTGGAGTTTTCATGAAAAAAGAGTTGTAGCTCGAGGACAAGGCCATCATAGTTGGGTAAGTGTTGTTGCTTTCGATCCTTACACGACAAGTGTAAGTACAAGTGTAGATATGAATTGTGGGTCTGATGATGAAAGGACACACGATTGCAATAAACGACTTTCATCATCAGAATGTAATAATCGTTTAGAAGCGCCAATATGTTACAGATTAGGTTCCGTAGGTCAAGATACACAACTTTGTTTGTGGGACATTACTGAAGATGTGTTACGACAACCTGTTTGTAATAGAACACGGACTAGTGTAGGTAATTCAATTGTTGCAATTAGTGGGAATGGTTCGGCCGGCGGTAGTGGTTGTATAGTTCATTCCAGTGCAAAGTACAATAGTACACAATCAAATTCCATCCATAATAAAGATAAAGAAAATCTTGTTGACAGTATTACTCATAACTCACCACCATCTTTTACTCAAAGACTAGCAGGTTTGGGGGGGTTTGGTGATCGTAAAGAAAACAGTGGGAGTCATAAAAGAAACTTATCAAGAAGTACGGGGTCAACACCGACAGCTACTCTCTGTTCTGCTGATGATCCGATGAAATTGATTGGGACCAGTTCGTGTCCACGGTTTGATGAGTGTCCTTTACTTGAGCCTCTAGTGTGTAAAAAAATTGCCCATGAACGACTTACTGCGTTAGTGTTCAGAGAAGATTGTTTTGTCGCAGCATGTCAAGATGGCTACGTATACACCTGGGCAAGGCCTGGCAAATTGGTGAGCAACTTGGTGTCAAACTGTAATGACAGCAAAGATTTGTGACAGTGTTGCATGTGCGTCTTTATTATACTGTCCTACTAGTGCCAGGTAATTTTATTGTTACTGATTTTTAAAAGGTAGATCTAGAATTTTAATAATATTTAGAATTACTACAAGATTTTTCCCAAATTAATAATCCGTCTTTTACTTTTTAAATCCTAAATCTGTTCTACAGTTTAAGGGAAGTACAAAATGTTTAAATTCAAGGCTAAATCAAGTGTCCCAAAAGAATAATTACATTTTGATCAAATTTCTTTCACTTGTGATTTTACCATTGTTTCTCGTTCATATTTGATAATTTACTTGAAGGATGTTTGTTCCATAGTAGTGTATTATACGGTCAAAATGTTGGGTAAAAGAACAAAAATAAACTTTACCCTCTGTCATTTAAGATTGTTTTCTCAAAATCGATTTAACGTTCGATACATTTACGTAATTTTTGAATAATAATTTAAATGAACTTATTGAAGTTTCAATAAATTTGAATGCTTTAATAATGCTTTATTGGACTCCTATGCTGGTAACATAAATTATTAACTTTAACCATCTTTAATGTATGTATCACAGACATGTTTGTGTTATTCAATCTAAAGATTAGTCATTCATCTGGAACATCAATGTTATCATAGTACGCTCCTGAAGTACCATCATAAATTAATTAATATTATTTAAACTTGCCTAAACTAAGATTAAATGATATTGATAAGGCTGTATGAGATAAGTTATATACCGGAGACAATTCTATGTCCTAATTAATTTTAGACCTTATTCATTTTCATCCATTATAAATTATTAACTAACATTTTAAAGTTAATTGTGAGGCTTTTCACTAAACACACTAAGGAATGTGGTGTGGTAACAACATTATTTCTACTCTGTCTCATGGAAAAAAAAAATGGCATCAAGAGGTTATGTTTATTGAATATAAAGTAATTTCAGAGAAACCAAACCCATATCTGCACAGATCATAGACCACATAGAACAATTGAGGGCCAGCAGAACATAAATGAATCTAAATTAATCTTTTTTCTACTCCACTAAAAATTTACTTAATTTAAAAATTTAAGTTTTAATTAACTAAAAATTTATTTATGTTTGACTTAAGAGTAAAAACAATAAATTGTAATCGTATAAAAATGGGCTTCAACAATTGTTATTTTACTTTGTTGAATTATAATAATTTAAAATTGTTTTAAATGTCGCTTTTACCCACACTAATGTTTTTACTTAAAACTATCTGTTAATAATCAAAAATAAACTTTATGCCCTGACATTGAGGCTGTTTCTTGAAATAGGCTCAAACATTTAATACAAAAAAGTATATTTTTTTAATAGTGGCAAACAAACGTACCCAAATGTGTTTGACTAAATTTTCATGTACAACAGTGAAAAATACAAATTGAACCTTTACTTCTTTCATGCATTAATTATCATTGAATATGTTTTACTTTTTCTTCTTTTTTTTTTTAACAAATTCATCCTATCATAGGTAGATAGGCCTAATGTTAGTTTGTTAAATACACCTTTTTGTAAAAATAAATCCCATTTGCCCACAGTATTTTTTTTGTAATGACAATTTTATAAATCTTCCAGAATAATTACAGGGAAAAAGATTATTTACACATACAAGAAGACCAATTTATTGGAAAGTTATTAATACAAACCAAAAGGAACAAGTCGTCATAAAATAAATATCGAAAACTTCAGAAATAAATTTCATGTCATGAAATACCCCTAGGTTATAAATTCTTCTTCTTGTATATACAATTCATATAAAACAAAGAGTATAAAATGTTTAGCTAATATTTAGTTATAACAAACTTATTCGTAGCACAATAAAATATATCAATATGGAAAAAATATAAATGAACTTCAGAAATAGAAATACTTTAGGCTTAAGCATGAACTAGCATAAAATTAATTTGCATAAAACTTAATTTACTGGTTTCGTATTTGTAAAAAAATATATTATACCATTAAAAATGTAGGCCTATGCACAGTGGATCAACATATCTTAAATGTGTGGTTCAACTCGTGCAATAAACATCAACTTATGAAAGCAATATGTGGTGACAATATTAATTTCCACATGGTTCATTAATCGTTTTAAAAAAACATTCCATAGTTAATTTTACTTGTTAATGCTGTTATCAAAGATTCTGCATTATAGTAGGTATTGAGAATATCATATCGCTAGCGGCCGACTTTGAATAAGGGAAACTGGTGCAGAAGACCAAGATTTTGAATAATATCATTTCAAGGATAATTTGCTTTCAAATTTCAGTGCCATTACCCCATTTGGCAGACACTCTAATTTTTTTAAGGGTTTGTACAAAAATTAAACACGCTTTTCAAATAAGTTTTCACACAAATGTTTTTGACAAACCAACAGTAGAATATAAATGTATAGTATTTGATTACTTTTTTTAAACAATTTGTATTTAATAATAGACCTAGGTTGTTATCCATACATATAAAAGTTAATTTTAGTGTAACTTCCTATTTAACACATCTCGTTAAATATAGTTTATTGTAGACCGTTTATATCCAAATATAAAATAGGCCTTTTATCTTTCATTTCAGTAAATAAATTTTAAGACAAATTAGTAATATATACTAAAAATCTGTACAATATACGTTTTTGATAAACAAATTATATTCTGTCCTACAGCCCCATATACGAGATGTATGTGTCTATTAAATAATGAGACCATGTTTTTTGAGACAAAGAAAACAACGAGAACTGATAGTAATACTTTGGACATGTCTGAATCTGCTTGACAAACATAAACACTCTCAGTGTAAAGTTATGTTATTGTTTAATGCTGTTTTGTGCGCTAGATAATTCTAAGTTTAAAAGTTGAATAACGTGTCCATTTTTTATTAGTAGTAAAATTGAAGAGGGCTGTTTTAAAAGGTTACTGTGACCTACAAGAAAGACTGTATGTCTCTTGCCCATGTGTTTGACTACCGCAAAATATTTAGTGAAGGACATCAGAACGTGACGAACATTCTGTATGACCTTCCACTTCAAGAACCTAAATATGTAGAAAAAATTTGCCAGATTGTTTGAGAAGACCATTGACTCAGTGTCCTAAGAAAGGATGTAACCATGAATATTATAAGGAAAATTTATGTGTGGATTTCAACATTTGTTCTCACCACATAAAAAAGAACACTGCATGTAAATTTGCACTGATATGCTCCAGGAACTTCATGATGACAACCAACCTTTTTCAAAAAATCATTACTTGCAACGAAACTTGAATCTTCTAGTACGATCTTGAGAATAAACGACAGTCAATTCACTAGAAAACACTGTTAGCACCAAGTAGGGAAAAATCTAATAAAAGCGTGTGAAAATTTAAAACTTGTTCATTGTGTTTTTTTTTATGTTTAAAAAGAATGTAAATTTGAAAAATGTTCCAGAAACCACAACAGTAAACCAGCATATTATAAAAAAGTTTTGGGAAAGCTGAGAGAAAGAGTCAGAAAAAAATGACCAGAACTATATAAAAATAATTTTATTTTTCATCAGAACATATTATTATTGATAGTTTTATTTTTGATAATAAGCATATTATTACACTGGAACATCCTCTATATCGACTTTTTTTTCTTTCCCCTAAAATAAAATCTATGTTCATATGAAAAAGAAATGAATCAATACAAGAAAATGAAGGATGTTTTAAAACAGCTGACAGAATTTGCTCCACACCTTCGATCATTGGAAAGCAAAACTGCATTAGTGTGGATATGTGAATGGATTCTTATTGAAAGGGACAAATATTGAAATTGTGACATAAAGGTTAGTTATTTATCTTCCTCATTATTTAATAGACACATCTCATATTCCTTCTCCATAACAACACTAAAAACCTTTTAACACCGTGTACAAAGTGAGTGGTCCGTAAAGGTGGCTATTTAAAACTTTCAAACATTGAATATCTCCAAAACCGCTAACTGTCCAAAAATTGTAAACCGCTGCTGTTTTGAAAATTATGAAAATAAAGTCTTTTTGTTTGGTATACTTGTAAAATGTAACATACAAAATGCTTGTGTCAAATCTGAACTCAATATCTTATCTATTTCTGGAGTTAAATTGGTTTTTTTTTTTTGTAAAAGAACAAAATGGTAGATAATCAGATAAGAAGCAAAATTTGATTATGTTATTTTATATTTTTTGTTCTTTTTGATATATATCCAAAAATGAATAGACAGTTCACCATTTTCGAAACAACTTGTATAAACAGGAGGAACAGCATAATAAATAATAATAGCCTACCAAAAAATATAATTTTGTTTAAATTTATACTTTTTTCATGCTAACTTTTGGAAATATTTTACTTTTGCAGTTACAGGATATCCAGAAGTAGCAATAGTTTAATGTTTTGACTCTTTATAGTTTGGATTTGATTTATAAAATTCTGTTGTCTCTTTATAATTTTACAAAATTTATAATCAGGACCTATAAGATAAACAAGTGAATTGATTTCAATTGAATGTAGAATTTAATATTGTAAAATGAGACATATTATGTACTGTCTGACGATCACAAGAATGAACGTATGAGGTGTAAAGAGGAAACTGCACATGCGCTGATTGCATTTAGACTACTAGACTAGTGAAGTCCCTTTAACAACTACCGTACTAATCAGTTAGAAAATATCAGGTTGGGATTTTCCACAGTTCTGAGTAGTTAAGGGTAAGTTTAGGCTATGTATGATTTCAGTGTAGATAGTTATTAAAGTTATTTTAAATGATTCAGTGTTTATTTAACATAGGGCGATATATTATTGAACACAGTAGGTTAATTTTATTTAATTTATAACATGTCTAGGATTAATAAAAAAGGGAAAGTCATTCATAGCGAAGTACGACATATTATAATTACTGAAGAAATTAAAGTTGACGAAGAAGCTAAAAATAATCAACTGTCAATTTTGCTAGCTAAAGCTATAGAAAGGGCTGAAATATTTGAAAAGAAAGACAAAAGATCGACTCAAATCCTGGTACGAGTATGACTACTCCGGCTAAAAAAAGAAAAAAACTGAATGTTCCAAAAAAGGTATTTATTGATGATTTTGATAGGTCAGTGATTCTAAACACAATTAATGATTTTTATGTTCTAGACAAAAAAGTGCCAACTTGTCAGAAACTTTTTTCACACATCCTAAATTTTTTAAATAAAGTCACACAGGGCTTTTAATATTAGACTAAAAATACCTAATGCTAGACAAATTTTGATTCACTATAATATTTTCATTAGTTGTTATTGTTTTTATATAAGATTAATTATATTTTCCTCCTTTTTTTATCATATTATATCATTGACTATTGAAGAAGTATCAAAAAATAATAAAATATGTTTAAATATTATTTGTAAAATGGTACTTAATAATATTAAACAATCTCATTCATAAATTGGCCGTGGTTGTGTAAACCTTGTTTAAGAAAATCATTCAAATTAGGAGTTGTAACTCGTCAGAATATTTATTGAGTCAATGTTATTATTTAGAGTAGTAGTGAGATGTTCAGTATCAACTAAAATATTTGCAAATCCTCTGCATTCCTTGCACGTTCATTCTTACTACAGCAGTACTGTAATAAACATTTTTATTCGTATCAAGGAATAACTCAAAATGGGATTAAAATGTACCACGAATGATGGTCATATGACTCCCATAGTAAAATGATCAATTAAAAATCCTCCAAAGAAATATGTCTATTTTATTAATCGTTGCTTATGTTTCTATAACAACACCAATTGTTGGATTGAGTTTATTTTTCTGAAGTCTTTCTTTACTTCTAGGTGGAAGTATTTATATTTGAACCAGAATCTATTTGAACAAATCTCAGGCCATTTAATATGTTCTTTTCATTTGAGCCACACCATATGAAAGGATTAAACGTATACTGATTTTAAATAGCTAAAAAGTTTGAGACATTTCCAAGAATTTTCCTTTAATTTATGGTTATAGCAACAAACATAAACTTTTATTTTCAAGTGTTTTTAGGTGATTTTGATCACGTCTTAGATATTGAATTGTTAATTCTTGAATGCTTGAAATTAACTTGATTATGTGTGTTTTTAGTCATGACAGTGTACCGTACCATTATTGAAATGTATAGTGATATTAGTTGGTTCACTACCAATTATTCTTTGTTGTTACCATTTCTATAAACAAATTGAGAGATAATAATAATAATAATTAGCACAATCTTATCTGTTTAATAGCAACATGTCGATGTTGTCTTCACTAATAGCTAATATAGAGTGTGAATTAGTAGGTAATGAATGTAGGAATATAGTTCTTAAAAATTTAGCTAAACTTTCCAAACTCTAAAGCTCGTATCTCTCCCAGAGATGTAGAAGGGTCAACTAATTCTAATTCTGTAACCTTTTTTTACATTGAAACTTTCAGATTCTTTAAATTTCATATTTATATTTTTGAGATCAGTGGCCTACAAATTAGTTCTGCTATTTTGCTGTCTTGAAAATGATGATAGTTTAGTTGTAGTTTAAGCGGTTATGAATTAAAATTCTTCTTGAACCACAAAATTTTAACATTTTCCACCAAATCGAAGACATCTTTATTATCTAGCTATATCTGTCACCTTAAAATTGTCCATTTTAAATAGCAGATATTGGACTATTATGAAAATAAACTAGGTAGGCTAATATACTCATATTTATCATACTAAATCTTATTTATGATGATTTGTACTTCTCTTTAGTCGAGGTCATTTATTGAAATTTAATTGCTTAATATGGCTCATTAAATATAGTTCATTATAGGCAGTTTAATTTCTAATCACATAAAAATCATGAAGATTAAGTTTATAACTTTTTATTTCAGTAAGTTAATGTTTAAATAACATAAATATATTACACAAACATTAATAGTCTTTCTTAAGAACAAGAATAATTCAAAACAAATCAAATATATGACTATTTAGTATTCAACCAAGCATACAAACTCAAATACTCACTTTTCTTCTTTATTTATTTTTTTAAATATAAAATTTATAAGGTATATGAATAGAAGGTTTAAATTATCCTGTTTATGGAAACAAACCATATAAAAGTATATTTATTTGAATGTTAGCTTTAAGATTAGAACTTGTCTTATCTGAAAATAGGTTGGTTGACACTAAGGGCCTTACTCTGTGTAAGGTAAGTTTTTAGTTTACATTTTTGTTATGATTGGGATATTTTGAAGAATCACATTTCATTAAAGGTAGGAGATATATTTTATTACAGTATTGAAAATATTAATGACACCCTTTAAAACCATTTATGTGTATTTTGTGTTTTAATATCTATAATTTTATTCATTTGGATAAATAAATGATGATGGGAAACTGTTTCAGCCAGTGAACAATCCAAGAAGGTAACTATTTAAAACTTATGGCAAGTAGGTACATCTCCCTAATCATCTTAGCTCTAAAGGTGACGCTTTATTTGTATGTTTAGTGTAATTAATCTTATTTTTATAGAAAATTTAATAAGTGTTAAAATTAGTTTTTCAATAACCCTTGAAATATTGATTCTTCTATATAGTTGTGTATAAAGTTAAAGTGCATCAATTTTTTTTAACAATAAGTAAAACCTGACAAAGATTTTGTGATTATTGCATTTTTGTGCACCTTTGCTATATTTGAAAGAAAGGTACCGAACTTGGAGAAACAATAAATGTTAGTTGTGGAAATAGATTATTGTGAGTTAACATACTTCAATACTTAATGGATCCAAATAACTTCATATCTCCTGGTGAATTCCAGTGGTTGATAGTCTATACAGGGGGGGGGTCAATGGATGAAATAGGCAGGAATCTACTTTACCCACTTCTCTCATGATTTGCTCATAGACTTAAACAGAACAAATGATGACGCAGAGGTTGAAGCCATATCCTATAGCCCTTGTTATCATAATGAACTACTCACACAAATACCAAAATATTGTTATACTGATAGGTTCAAAGGCAACAATACAAGCTATAATTGCATATACCACAGCCCCCAGCAGGCATCTCGTAGAAACACAGCAGATAACAAAATCCTACAGAAACTAAATAAAAGCCTTGCATTGGGTACACTCTCATGTTGAATACCAGGAAATGAGGCTGCAGAAATCCTATCAAAGAGGGATACATTCCTTAACTAGGTTAAAGCCTAACCTAACCTAACCTTTCCCAACCACATAATACATACAGTAAAGGCCTTCCTTAAATGAACAATGTCAAAGCAAAGTGACCAGTTGAATGAGAATACGACAGGTAACAAAATGTGGGAAAATATACATTCAGAGAATGCGAAGAAAACAAAATTAAACCCAAGAGAGAGTCCACAGCCTTGTTGTGACTGATAATGGACCAACTGCCTTGCTGCTCTTCTATGTGGTGACTCTTAAATCAGAGTCTACTCCTCTGACAAATGCACCGTGTGCCATGTGGAGGGATCCAAGAGTACACATCTTCGAACACATTTTGCTAAAAACAATATTCAAAGACATGACTGAGAAGTCCAAAAAACATTTCACATTTTAATTGAGATGCCAGAGAGCTAATAGATTGGGATCTGGGCTCGATTTAAAAATAATATTCATTAGAAAGATCATAATTTGTTAAAATCATATTGGTAAATTGTAACAGAATTTAAAATAATTACTAAACTGACAAGATTTAGCTACAAGCTCAGATCTAAAAACTAGAATATTGTGTATACCTCATTTCTCTCTCAACTTGTTAGAATGTTATTGTGTGGATGGACTGATTTACAGGATATAAGTTGTAACTTTCATCAGCTTATTACAACTATCTAAAACTTGTACACTGGATGCATCACCACATAGGTCAACACAATATTACAAACAAACAAAAATTTATACTTACTACTACATTTTTTTAAATCAAAATATTTTTGTTTTTTTTACTTCTAACTCCATTTTGATGAAATTATTTCCTAATTTTTAAAGAACTAATTTTTAATTTGATGTCAGGATAATCTTATCTATTTTAGAAGTCTTGTTCCTCAACTGATCTAGTGTTTGGTTAGTGTTCTCACTTCACAAGTGAAAGGTTCCGGGTTCAATCTCCTTGGGGGTTCAGATATTTTCAGAGTTGATCCTGCTTCTACAATTGGAAAGCGGGTGACAAAAAAAGCTGTTTTAGCAGGTATAGATTGCTCTCCACATGCTGTTTTGAAAGAGAATTTATTTTTAATTTTTTTTAAGTTTGGCTAATTTTGTTGTTTTGCTGAAACGGATATATCATCCCAGGCCCTGACACTGACTATCATTTTCATGGAATCTGGAATGTTAAATATTTTCTTCCAAAATTCCCTTTAGTGTCAAATTCTTGTCTGCTTTAGTTTCCTCAAAGCATATTCTAAACATTTTTTGAGTGTATAATTTCTCGAAGTTAGATATTACTTGCTGCTCCATAGGTTGAAGTAAGAGTTGTATTTGTAAGAAGAAATTTTAATCTATTTAAAACTTGTCTGAAGAGACTCGGCTAAAGCAGGGTCATGGCCTGGTGCATTGTCTAATAGTAACAGAGCTTTTAATATAAGTTTATTTTCTTCCAAATACAGTGTTACTGAAGGACCAAACACATCCGTAACCCATTCACATTAAATAAGTCCATGATGATACAGGATTTCTTAATGTGCCAAAATTTCCTTCACTATTTTATTTTGTTTAAATAGAGTACTTGAGTGGTAAATAAGCACAGATTTTAGTTTGAATACACTGGATCCATTTACTCCAAATAAAAGTGTAAGCCAATCTTTCATAGGTTTTGTAAGCAATGTAAAGTTCGCTTTGGCATTTTTTTCCAGAAAAGCCGGGTATATTGCAATTAAAAATTTGTGGAAGTTAGCCTTCATCATCTACAAGCTTTTGAAATTCTTCCCTGGAAGAATCAGCAGGCTGTTTGATTACACTAGTAGCCCCCCCCCCTCTTTACATTCTTTGACTTGCTTAAACCAGACCTTACTGCGACTAATTAGTGCTGGAGTGTGATTCATTTGGCTCAATACTAATCGTACATTCAATTAATTAAAACTTCTTTCATTTGCTTATCTTTAATCCACAAATATAAAAGTTTTTCAATCCCAATTAAGAGTTCTCTTCACTTTTGTACCATGTTAAATTCACAATTTATTTTCATATTTCAGAACTCATTTGTTTTATTATTATTGAAATTGTAGACTGTGAAAACCATATTGCCACACTAACTAAGTGATCCTAACCCTGTCTTCACACTTCTTGATTATCACTTTTTTCACTTTTAATTAAAAAAAAAAAAATTGTAATGGGCTTTAGGAGACATTATGTTGATGGTCTAGACTCTAGAGCAACCGGATATGCTTGAATAACTATTTGTTATCTGTGACTTACCATCAGCAATCCTTGAATTTTTTTTTTCCATTTTATTTGTTCATATAACTAATTTCACTACACGTGTTTCGGACTTTATCGTCCATCGTCGGGTAATAAACACTTAATTAAAACATTCAACATAAAATACAAGTATCCACATAACACTCATGCACACGAAACACAATATTTTATTTTACATTAATGTCTCTACGGCGGCACTATATAATATACTGTGCATTGGTTACCATATGTATGGTAATCAATCTGTTTATTAGCTCGAAGGTGGGGGTTGCATCAAACCTTTTTTTATCATTCAACAATACCGCGATAAATCTGGTATGTTATCATATTTATGATCGCAATGTATCAAATGATCCGCAAACTTGGACTTTTCAGGGTGTTTGAGCGCTTGAATATGTTCTTTATATCGTGTTTTAAACGAGCGCCCTGTCTGTCCTTATACACGATAATGATCGAAACATGTGTAGTAAAATTAGTTATATGAACATATAAACTGGAAAAATTCAAGGGTTGCTGGTGGTAAGTCAAAGATAACAAATACTTTAGGAGACATGTTTAACTAAAAAATAAGCAGAACATACAAATTTATAATGAAATAAAAAATTCCCCAAAACTACAATAGGGAATTTGTTTGAGACTACAATCTAATGCTTAATGAATTTTAAATTGTCATGTCATGTCAATTGACATACCGGTAATAGGTATTTTTGGTATACCATAAACCAACATATATTATTCTGGGCTGAATGTGTTGTGCTCTATCTCAATTTTTGAAGCCCTTGAGGCTCTACTTTCTTTAGTAGGACTATTCAGATTGAAAATTTGAATGTATTTTTTATCAATATGATGGTGCCTCATCGCATTACGCCATATTTGTTGTGATTACTTAAATGAATCATTCCAAAATAGAGTTATTGGAAGAATAGGACGCCTAAATAACACGAAAGTTACTTGTTTTCACACCAATGGAGTTCTTTTTTGGGACTAGCATGAAGAATTCTATATATATTCAAAAACGGAAAATGGTCTATCAATTTGGTTAGGGGTCTTTATTTTAAACTTTTTTCTTCTTTTTTTTTATATATATATATAAAACCATGGTGTCAGAGATTTTTCGCCTTTGAACAACAAGTGGAAAACGTGTTTTGACTTCATACCAACCATTGGCAAAAAAATAAAACTGTTTAAAAGGTGTACTATGTGGTTACAAAAAATAGGAAGAGAGTCACTGTTTTGGTGCCCTGACTGTTAAGAACAGGGGCTATTTGTATGTTTACAAAAGAACCCAGCTTAACTTATTTACCCAATAACTGATTATGATCACTTGTACAATATATAGTGTTTAGTTATGGGTCAACTTGGTTGTTTGCTATTCTTTGTGGTAGTATTCATTAATCCTTGATCCTATTGCTTTCAATTACATATTTTTATTCTGTTATAGGCCTTAAACTTATTAGGCTCTAAGTTTTATTTTTATATCGCTTAATAATGAAAATAGATTTCTACTCTCAAAATGTCATTTATTAATTTTGTGCAGATATTATGGGAAATAAATTTTAAATTGAATAGATACACATTATGGGCTGATTTATAAATATGCCTATTTGAAATTTCTTGTGAGATTAGCTAGAAATAGTAATAATTTAATTGTTTAAACCAAGTGCTAATATGAAAACGTAATAATGGCCTATGCCTGTAAAAAGGCCAGCAAAATAATATAGTAAGAAGCTCATAAATGAAAACATACTTTTATCGCTTAGTATAATTTTGAAAATTCTATTTGAGAACTTTTCACTTCTGTTAGAGTGAATATTACAATATTAACAAAGGCAGAAAAATAAATTCAATAAAGAGTTGGATAAAAATCCAAGGCACTTCAACTTCATAGCTTATTACCAAACTCAACTTCTAAAGCTTGGTTGAGCAGATACATCCTCTCTACGAGATTTAATAGTCCACTAATTAGGTCTTTATATAAGAGATCAGCACTTGAGATTGAATTCCAAACAGCTTTAGCATCTTGTTAGTAAGAGGTACACCGTCAAATATTATATATCAGTGGTTTCATTGTCTGGTCTGCATAGTTGTACAGAAGTCTTCATTATATGTGTCTATCCTGTTTTAAGAGAGCCATGATCTTTTTTAGCTTTCTCTTACTCAGATTGAATCTCGCATTTAGGACTTCTTTCATTAGTAATATACTGTGAGACCTTTTACTGTAATACTGTAATATCTTTGCTGTTTTTTTATTTTATTTTATTTCCCCACCTGTTGACACAAACCGCTCTACTGCTGTCTTAGGTCCTACGAAACCAGATGTTGAGCCTGCTCTTAACTTCCTTATTGCCCTGTATAATCCTTTGTGTCCAAAAGACTACCTTTATCACAATTTTACAATTAGAGTCAAACAACTAAACAACCCTAATCAAAACAATCACACACAAACCAACAAGTTTACAATATTACACTATAATACAATAATACAATATTAACTTACAAAAGAAAAATCCAATGAACAATTTTCTGAATACAGTTAGTTACTAATGGAAAAAACTTCAGCTTGGACTTCAGTGGCATATTGACCCAAGGGAATCTAATACTTCAACGATGATCTTAGCTCATACACTTCACTGCATCAGGTCCTATATACTTCATGCCTCTATCTGTTTCCCCAAAGGTAAGTTCTACCTTAAAGAGTTTGGAAAACAAGTATCTAAAAAACTTCACTTGCTTTCATTCGAAAGACCTCTTTTTCCAATCACTTATTTTCCTTACTTGAGATAGTCATCAAGAAAGCTTCTATTTCAAAGTGGGTTTTAAGGAAATTCAGTGCCATGTTCACTTCTTCATAAAAGAAAACCATTCTCAAGATTGTCTCGTGTATGACTTGATGATGCCTCTAGAAAGTTGACCAGCACAAAGGCCATCATTGAAAGCTTTCTAGACATCGCTTATTGAGATTTCTGATCTCTATCTAGGTGCTTCTTATCAGTCTTGGTTTCTTTGTAGGATGATGACATTTCCTTTGTTCATATACTCTCATCAGATGTACTTCTCTTTCTAATATAACTATTCACAGTTTGCTTTATCCTAAGGTTTTATCCTTTTTCTCAAAGCTTCTATTCGTGAGATTAATTAGCAGTTCAGTCTGAATCGTTTCTGCTATTTTGCTTTTGAAAGTTACTCGTATATATGTTTACCAGTTTTGAGATATTCAACCAAATCTTCGACTTTGTCAGTCACTGGTTAATCAGGTTCATTTAAAAGATCCCATATTTTGCTGAAATTGAAGAGCAAGTTTTGAGGAATTGGAATCCCTCATCCTCCACCAACTCCATAATAGGTGTGTTCTTTAGGTATTTTTTGTCAAATTCACTTAGGTTGTTCATTGTTTGGTGTCCAAGTCACTTTATATAATATAATGAGTAATAAATTATTTTATTTTTATTACCTTAATAGTACCGTCATGTGACTTTGTATTTGTCTTATTACAAAGACGCATTTCGGAGTCGTAGCTCCATCTTCAGTAATTTCACTCCGTAGAGGTCGTCAAAACATTAAACTTAACAAAAAACATAAACACTATACACACAAATATATACACATTTACATTGATTTTTAACACTTTCTTACGTGCACACAGTTTCATGGTCCGCGAACTACTGGCCAAGTTCATACAATTTCTGTGTTTTACAAAAACTAATGAATTACAATGACAACAAAAGTTACAATAACAACAGCAATTATAAGTATATTTACAATAACAGCAATTACAACATCTTAATCTAACACTATTAACCAATACTTATTTATATTAATAAGGGCAGAATCACAAGTTACATATTTGACATTCTTAAGACTAGTAAGGCTGTACAAACCTCATTGACACTGATCTATGACAGACAAAGACAGATACAAGAAATGGACAGGAAAAATTCAGTATTAAAACAAATTTTCTTTCCAATGGATAAGAGATATTCTTGGGGAGAAGGTAGCTAATATTACTTTTTGTTTGTGTGGGAAAGTTTGTGCTAAGTTTTTACACCTTACATTTCCTTCAACACATATTGTTCTCTCTAAATATCTTGGGGAAAGATGTACAGTATATATAATAATAAGATCTTACTCTTTACAATCGAGAGGCCGAATACCAATCATCGAATAACTTTACCTAATAAAGTACAACAGAAAATGTTCTATCAATTTTAATCAAATAACTCAAAATTTGACAATTTTCTTATTTGTCCTAGTAAAAAGGAATTATACAAGTTTTTTGCTCCAAGGATCAGGTTTTAATTTCCTCCTTTGTATGTATGGCTATGGTCCAAATAGTGTAAATTAGTTTCAATTTTTTTTTTCAATTCCAGCAATTATCATTTTAAATTAATCTTATATAAGCACCACTATTAGTCTTATTTCTTTGAAAAATAAAGAAATTAGTTTTTATTAAACTTTGTGGTGGAATTGAATGTTAATTTTCTAATCTAATACATATTTGGTTCAGGAATATTGATTATGCATACAAAATATATTCTGACTGGCTCTTTAAAAATTTATTTTTTGTTATATCAAATGAATGGGTTAGTAGGCCTATATCCAGGAAATATTTGTATTTATTTATGTGCATGCTTGTGTGCTTGAGTAAATGTGAATAAGTTTTTGCACCGTTTGTAATTTTTAAAATAAGCTTTGTTTAGTTTTTTATAGAATTAATTTGTGTATTTTATGTTGTGTTTAGGGAGGCTTGACGTCACACATGGCTTCCAGTCCAACTAGTACAAGTGCAATAGCCGTGGGTTCAGGCACCATTGTATAGCCAACATGCATTGTGCTTTATTGACAATTTGCTCAATGCATTCCACAAACTTATTGTACATATTATCAGTTTGAGTGAAAACATTTTGTAGTTTAATATTGTTTAAAATGTGGTTGTGACCGTAGGGATATCATGCCTTCCTAGGTCTGACAGTTGTTTTTGTAATGCAAAATTAGGCACTCCAAAGTTCTGCTTGTTATATATAAATTACAGTATTGTGATTTAAGGTAATGTGTCAAAATAGGTTAACAATGGGACAAGTTAAAGATAACTTTAAATCAGTTAAAGTAATTTTTTTTTTTTAATCAAAGTTGATCTTAAAAGAAAGATTGACAAACACATTTCCTTTTGTACAGTTTATGTCAAAGAAGACTATAAGCTAATTTATTTGTGCAAATTGAAATGTGTTAATTTATTTGAAGAAAGGATTAAATTCTTTATTTTAAATTCATGAAAATAATTATTTAAAAAGTTTTGATTTGTTTTAAGGACCTCAGTCATTATTTAAATTTAAGTAGAATAGCTTTATTTTGAAGACAGATGTTTAAGTGTCGCTGAGTAGGTATGCTGCAGATTTAAGTCACATGTACTATTGTTGGTTAGTTTTGTATTCATTATATTGACTGTTATAAATTATTGTGTTATTATTATAAATAATTTAACATATGTTCCTAAAAAGAAACAATGTTTATTTAAACATCCTGTTTTCTCTACCATAACTACTCCTACAATAAATCAAAATTAGAATTTAGTTTGAATTTTCTTTTTCTATTATCTTATTCACATTGAAATGTATCAAATTATCAGAAAATGGATAAAACTTATTAATATTTAAATAAGTACAAAATCGTCGTCATAATTGTGTCGTTATAAAAAAAAAGTCAGAAATCTAATATGCAGAGGGGAGGTGAACAAAGAGAATTAGAGAATCAAGAGAGAGAGAGACTGATGTTTTGATTGTATCAGCGCACCGCCAATTTTAAAAGTATAAAATATCTGTTACAACTCGATTTAATTTATGATATAAATTCAATGAAGCGATGTCCGCGAAATATATTATAACTATCAGATTCACCGTATTCTTATATATATATATATATATATATATATATATATATATAATATAATAAATACATACATCTAAAATCATGACATACATTAATTATGAACGAAATAGTTACATGGCCGAAATATTTAGGTCAATACGACATAATAAATACATACATCTAAAATCAAGACATACATTAATTATGAACGAAATAGTTACATGGTTGAAATATTTAGACTGATACGACAAAAATCTAAGAAGGACATGTTTCATCGAGAGAAAGAGTGCCCTATGGAATTAAATAGGTCAGTTCTTTACCTAAGAAGTGACACCATGATGCAAATCTCGATTACGGTAAAGTTTAAATAAATATTTAGTTTTAAAATAAAGTAATAATATTATAAATATAAAGTAAACTGTATAAGTAAAGGATTATCAGATTTAAATGAATAATTAAAAAATATAATGGATGTTTAATAAAATATAAAATTGTTTATTTGTCAAAATTCAATTTCTTTTCAAATTTCTATATGTTGAAAATTCAGCAGATTTTCCAATAGGGGAAATACTACTAGGGAAGATAGAAGCCATTGACAAATGTTGCTGAAAATACTCCAGAGCAAATTTCATCATAGTAAGGCTGCAATTGCAGCCTTCTGTCGGAGATTTATTGGCGAAAACATTGACCTAACCTCAAATCTTGGAAACATAAACAGATCAAAGAGCTTGAAAACTCAAGAGATAAAGTTTTAATGGTTTAATATACAACCTGTGAACCTGTACGGGAACAGAAATCCATAAGCAGCAACCAAGGTATAGGTAAAGAAAGAAGTATAGCTCTATAAAGGTCGCAGTACAGTGGTCATCCCTATACAGTATACAATACAAAAGTTCCTTTCTTGTTGCTTATGGATTTCTGTTCTAGAGACATCATTATGGTGAAGATCACTTTTGGAAGTGTAAAAATAAATAATAAACTATCATCAGTTTAGTCTACATTTCATATGATGCAAAGAAACCTTTATCTTCCAGAAAGCTGGAAATACTAGTTACTTGCTAATAGCTGGTAATGTGGACAAGGAACCGACATTTAGAAATAAATTCCATGAGAAAGTCAATAACATAACTATCACAATAGAATAGTAATTTACAAACTGGCATATTTTTGAAGAAATTTCAGATTTTGATCATTGCCACATTCTATGTAGAATTCAAAACTAATAGAATAGATTTTTGTCTAAAAGTTTCAGGAGCTTAAATAATATTAAAATCAGTGCCTCTAATTTAAGAGGTCATCATAGATTCTTATCAGAGTGATTGCCCATGAGTCTCTGAAGGATTACACCTCCTTGACTGAATATAATGTACTTCTAAGAAAATATAAAAACAGTCTAGCTCTAGAATATATAAAATAATTTCCAAAAAATCGTTTCGGCCAAACTGGATTCATAGGAGAGAATGACTATCTTGGGAAAAGAAATGCTGGAAGTGCTATTTCAAACGCACTTCCTAAACTGTAGCATACTGGGTGATTCTGATGGTGGCTTGAGCTAAAGGATCATAAAGGCACCTGTTCTGACTGGGACATTACTGTTTATAGAGTTTCTAAATTTTGTCTATTTAAATCACCAGTTTGGTATTTTCTCAGACTCTACTCTGAGTAGGTGCCTGAGTCCTAAGATGTAGAAGAGTAGATTTATATCTGAAACCAGGATAGGGTAAATACACAGACCAAAAGCGCTTCATCTAATATGGCTATCATTCTTTGTGTTGGAAAGGATGATTATGGTCAAACATGGGATGTTGCGATCAATCAGATATTATCTGATGGAGCATTACAACCAGCTAGTTAGCAGATTTGAAGACTATATATTTTCAAAGGAGCCCAGGGAACCTTCTTAGACTTCCAGGCTGGTTTGGAAAATATCATCTTTAATCAATTATAGGTGCTCAACTGCAGGGTCTAGTAATGACTATATGGTTGGGTAGGCTGGTCCAAAGAACATGGCACCACCGTCATTCACGGATCCTGTACTGACCATGACAACTATTTCTGTAGAAAGGTTTCATAGTTCAAACCCTTCGAAGTAACTATCCTGAATTAAGAAGATATATTTAGAAGAAAATATACTTATAAGCTGTATAGAGTTGTACACTGCTAAGTCTCAAAGCACGAATGGAGCTAGGTTCTACAGTAAGGCGTTGGAAACAAAGTGTGTAAATGTAACAGTAGATGAGTTGAAAGCTTTACTTTAATCTGGTAATGTTAAAGCCATAAAATAAATTAGTACATTCTTTGGGGTACTATGGCTTCAAAATGAAATTTAGCATATTTCTAACCAGTGTGTATCTTTTTCTGTAAACCAAAATCTTATGGACGTCCCTGCATCTCTCAACACACACCCAAAAATGGAAGTTTATTATTGACTTAATTTTCCCTATTTTATTTTACTTATGATAGTTTTGACAATTATTTTCTTTTCTTTATTACTAAGCAGCTGTGATGAAAGATTAATAACTGAATTTAGGAGCATTTTCTACATTTTATTCTGGAATTCGTAACACATTTTTGTCTGAACTTTTTTCAAGTTTAGTAAATTTTGTATTTTGTGTAGATTTAATAACGATCTAATTCTTTGTTGAATTTATTGTGAATGCTTCTGTTATTGTTATCAAAGTCAGATTTTCACAATGGATAAAGGTCTTGAATGGAGTTAATTTTTTCTAATTTTAAATTTTTCGAGTAGATGAAACCTTATCGTTAATTTATGAGCTTTTTACTGCTACCTACCATACTATAATATGAGGATTTAACCACTAAACTGATAGGAATTAGGTTCTCATATTCACTTTTGGTTTGAAAAATTAAATGATTAATATCTCTAGCCAATTTCAAATGAAGTTTCTCTAAAAGTCGCATTTTGAAATTAGTTCCACATTTGAACCGTTAATTCTGGTTTTAAACTTGATATTCATTTGATATTATCATTTAATCAGATATTTAACATCATTCATTTGTGTATATAAAAACTAATAAATGTTTCGAGAGTATAAATCAACTCTCGTTATCAACAATATAGGCATTAAATATCTTTTACAACCTTGAGAAGTTAACACCAGTATGGATGGTAGTTGAAAGAAGTTTAGGAAAGGTCGTAGAATCATCATTTGCAGTTTCTCACAACAATCGAGATTATATCAATCTTCTATAAACTTGAGAAGTTAACATCAATCTGGATGGTAGTTGAAAGAAGTTTAAGAAAGGTCGTAGAATCATCATTTGCAGTTTCTCACAACAATCGAGATTATATCAATCTTCTATAAACTTGAGAAGTTAACATCAATATGGATGGTAGTTAAAGAAGTTTAAGAAAGGTCGTAGAATCATCATTTGCAGTTTCTCACAACAATCGAGATTATATCAATCTTCTATAAACTTGAGAAGTTAACATCAATCTGGATGGTAGTTAAAGAAGTTTAAGAAAGGTCATAGAATCATTATTTCCCGTCTCTCCCAACAATCAAGATTACATCTGATTTGATGTTGGAGAAGTTAACCAAGCAGAATAGTACTTGAAAGGAGTCTAAGAAAGGTCATAGTATCATTATTTGAAGGCTCTACAGAAAGTATTTAATAAATAACAAAGTATGGAATAATTGTATTTAATTGCAAATAAAAATAAAAGAATTATAACATAAAGAGTATTTTTTTATTAATTTTCTTTAAAACTATTTAAAAAGTATACCAAAGTATAATACTTAGTAATTTTTAGTATACAAAACTATATTTCTATATTACATGTGTTCACTTTTTTCATTTCATAATTTTTTAGTCTATTTAAAAGCAATACAACTTGTAACATGGTATAATCATATTCCGTATACAAATCTATATTTTAAAACCTGACCCAAACTAATTACAAACTAGATTTTACTATCACAAATATAATCACTACACATTAAAATTATTTAACATATTTTCTTATATACCACATACCTTAAGCGCTTTAAGCTTATATTAATTATTAATAAACAAAATAGAGAGATTATTATATAATGTAAAAGGCAATGTACCTATTTTTTAATTTTATTATAATTTTTATATTAAGGAATGTGTTTTTAAATATGAATATTTATTATAAAAATAATATTTAAATGAATACAAGAAATATAAAGCGTCCAAATAGTTTTAAAACTGATCTTTTCCAAAGTTAAAATATACCTTTTATAGTTGTGAAATGAATTTCATATTAAATATGACGTTAATTTTTTTGACTGAGGAGACGGATCTTACAAACTGAAGTGATGTAAGCAAACCAGTTGGTATTTCAGCCACTAACTTGAAAAATGAGAACCATACAGTTTTCTAGTGACGTAATTATTAATAAACAATAGTTTAACAAAGGGTGAAAATTCGATAAAAACTTTACCCAAGTAATTTAGTTATGAATTTGATTATGAGAATTCTGTTTTTTTTTTTGGAAAATTGAAGGATTATGAATCTCTGGGATTAGTGTCAATGTACAAGGCTTACATTTGGTGATTAAGGTGAAAATTATATATTTTCCAATCTAAGTAAATGGTGGATGTATGCTTTATGATGATTTTTGTATTGACTTGTTTGGTAAAAGATATGTTAAAATCGAATAAGCCCAATAATTTTAAAATTAAAACATTTGAGGAACTATCCAGCATTCAATCACAACCTCAACTGTAATTTTGTAAGTCTGTTGTAATCACTATGAAGTGGAAATTCATTACGAATCCAGTTCATGTGCAATACAAACAAAAATTAAACATTGTGAACAATTACAGATTCGATTTTGCCCCACTACGAACAAGAACCATTTTGAAACTGTTCCAATCATCCCAGGCAAATGAGATATATTTGAAATATATACTTTTCCTATTTAAGCGTTTGACGTATTTCATTAGGAATAGTCTTTAGGTATAAATCATGTTCTGCAGCAATGGCTGTTGCAAGAATCCCTCTAGTATTTTCATGTGGAGTGTCCTTATCATAATTATAACAATTTCCATAAAAATCTGTTAGTTTACCACCCGCAGCATGTAATACTGCTTCTGGAGCACATGTATCCCACCGTTTAGCTCCACGGCTTGCAAATACATAGGCATGTGCTTTTCCTTCTAACAGTAATATAACCTGAAAAACAAAACAAAAATAGCAAATCAGAAGAATAATTTAAGAGTTACTGATGTGGCATATTTTCCAGTAGAATTTTTTAAAAAAGGATGATAATGTCAATTTTGTATTCATGCTCTTACAGAATGTGGAAATATAGAGAACTATTAAAAAAGTTTAAAAAAACAGAAGAGATCTTTGTTTATTTATATTTAATACCATTATCCAAGTATTACTTAAAACATTAAACAATAAAAGTATTATCTATTGGCTTTGAGAAGATTGCATATTAATCCATCGGAGGTGTACGAAGTGTGATAATTAAATAACCAAACTGTGTTGCTACCGCCACACAGCGAGCAAGCCGCTATATGTTTTAACATGTTTGTGCCTGTTGATGCTTTCCCCATCCTGAGCTCTAAGGGAAAAGTTGTACGATGCTTAGTCTCACTCTAGCAATCGCCCTTTCAAGTCCTTCCGCTAGCATCTCGTCAAAAAAATGCTAAGTGTTCAGATGGAGCAATGATTTAACCTCAAGTTTTTTGTGAATCTGAGAAGAACTGCTACAAAAGCTCTTGCCATGTTAAAGGAAGTGGATGTTTATCACACACACACACACGTTTTTGAGTGGTATAAAAGGTTTAAAGGAGAAACGCGAAACGACCAAAGGCGATCCGTGCCCTCAACAACAAAAATGGACAAGATCCAGAAAATTTGTAATTGATCTGCAAAAAGTGTCTTCTGAGTGTCTGAGCTCTTGCTGAAATCTCAGGAATTAACAAAAAAAAAAGTGTTCGTCAGATTTTGCATGAATCATTGAAAACTCACACTCATTCTTATTATAAATTCCTCATTCACTGACCACTAATAGACCTAACCGCTGACAGATCGCAGCACTTTCCACACTTCTAACCCATACACCTCTTGCTGAAGACAGGTGCATATCATTACCTACCGTGTGGTATTACCCCACTCTCTCCTATCTCTGCAATTTAAGTTTATCTAAAGGTGCATTTCCTGACTGCTTAAAGACACAGCTAGTCATTATTATTTAAAAAAGGGTATGAAAGCACTTTGAGTAAATTATAAGCCCATATAATTTTATAAATGAGAATTCGTAAGGATTTTTTAAATGTCATCTTACCTTGTGGCCTGCACCTCCAACTTTAAGGACTTCATCAGGCTTTAATGCATCCAGTGCAGCTTGTACTACTGGAGTTGAGTGAGATCGAGTAGTTGCAATAATTCGTTTATTCGATGGTGGAAGGGTTGGTGTAAAACCTCCAGTACCAACACCAATAATTCCCCATAGAGATCGTCCTAAAGCAGCTCCTGAAGTTTTATAATTATAGAAGGGTTGATGAATAACACCTGCAACTGCTTTACCACTAATTGCTATACCAATTAATACTGTCACATGATCCAGTAAGCCTGAAAGCATAAAAACAACAACAGACCTTAAAAATTATGTTATGTAATATATATACATATACACACGAGGGGCAATCAAAAAGTAAGTTGCATACGTTTGTATTGCTCTTTGTTAAAGGTACATTTTGATTACAGCTGTTGTTCGTAACATTGTTTATATTTCTGTAAAATCAAGTGTAAAATTTTCATGATTCTATTATTATCAAATACGAGTAATAATGTTGTGTCACTTGGAATTTGCATCCAAATTGGATATCTGTGCTGTTACTCGTTTTCTATGGGGTAAAAAGTGTAATCCCACCAAAATTTATCAGCATTTAAGTTAAGTTGATGGTGAAAAAGCTTTTTCTGACCAGGTATTTCAAATTGGTGCAAGTTGAAATGACCGGAGTGAAATTGAGGGATTAGGGCAGGCAAGGAAGGCCATCAACTTCAGTTACAGATGGCAATGTTCAAAAGATGATTCTTTCTTCAAGAAAGACAAAATCTCAACCGAAATAATATTTCTCATGGAAGTGTGCTCGTTGGGTGTCTCGCTTACTCACTGCGAACACACAGGGAAGCATTTTCAATCCGCTCTGCAGGTCTTGCTTCATTGTGACAGAAAAGGCAATGATTATTTTGGACAGAATTGTGACTGGAGATGAAAGCTGGAGAATTTAACTCCTGAAACAAAACTATGTTCACTCGAATGGAAACATGCTCAATCTCCCTCTAAAAAAGTTTCAACAGGTTCCATCAGCAAGGAAAGTTAACAATCTTTCACAGGTTCCATCTTTTTTGTGAGAATCAAGATATAGTGCATACTGAGTTCATATCAAGTGGAACAACAAATAATACAACAGCTTACTGTGAAACCTTGAACCAACTAAGAAAGGTAATTAAAGATTGCCACCAAAAAAACTGTCAAAAGGTGTTGTGCTTCTCCATGACAATACAACCCCTCATTCTGTCGTATCACAAGAGGCCTCATAAGGCAGAAGTTCAAATGGGAAGAATGTGAACATCCTCTATATAGTCCAGACCTAGCACCTTGTAATTTCGATGTGTTTGGTCCAATGAAAAAAGTTCTTGCCAAACAGCAATTCAGAAATAATGAAGAATAGAAAAGTGCAGTAAGAGAATAGTTGTCAGGATACAATTTTTTTTTTAAAACTTTTCACTCAATATGATAAATATCTGAATTGATATGAAGATTATGCAGAAAAATAGTTTCACTTGTAGTTCCAGAATAAATAAAGAAATTTTCTTAAATTTTATAACTTTTCATTCTTTTAGTCTAGTGAAATTTATTTTTTGACTGCCCCTCATTTATTTAACATGAAAATAAAGTTGAATTTACTACATTTAATCAGAATCGCGGTTGAATCAAAAATACTATTCATGTGCATTTAACTTATTATATATTGCAGGCAATCAAGAATAAGGTAAATGTTGAGTTTAAAGAGAAAATAAGTCAGTAAACATACATTAAATTTTGTTCTAATATAAATACAAAACATATTAATCACAATTTCCCTGAAAATTCCAAGTTGGCGACAATCAGTCAACCACACTATGTGCTATATGTATAATAATTGCAACCTAACCTCCGACTAAATTTTTGTTAACAATGTAATATACAACTGAACATTATCCCTTGAATTAGCCACCACAACCAGAGTTTTTACTCGAGTTACATGTACTTATTACCTTTATAATGTTATGTACGGTCCTGATAAATTAAAACTTTTTGAAGAAATAAATTCAAGTACTGACTCTCAATATGAGTATCTTTCGAGCCATTTGCTGCTTTTTGGTTAATCCACTACCGTACCACTTCTATTAGGTACAAGAAGGCTCTTCAGTGTCAGGGCAAAATAACCAAAATGAAGAGTTTTCATTAGTTATCCAAATACAGTTATAACAGTATAATATTTTACCAGTTTTTTGTTAATATGATACATTTTGGATTATTTTACATTTATATTTGTGTACCAATCATTTATACTTTTTATATCAAATATATACATTTTAAAAATAGTTAGTTTATAAAACACATGTAACACCTACTTTGAAAATGCCATAAATATGTAGAACAATAATTTCTGTACTTAAAAATTAGAACTAAATTTGTACAATAGAATCAAATTTCATACATGGAAACAATAAAGGACATCTTACTATGGCATTTGCCATTCACCACGGATGATTTATGATAGTTGATCTGTTACTTTTTTTATATATAGATATAAATGACATAAATTAACTTTAAAGTCTCACAATATTTTGATTTATCCTTCAAGAATGTAAATATTTAAATTAAATAATTAATTGAGATGTTGTGATCAAAATATGTCACTTTTAAATTTTCACTACCTAACTATGAATACCATATTTGCATATATGAGCATACAGCAATTGCTACAAATTAATTTACTTTTACTTGTAAGACATTGAGTTAAAAAAGTTAATGCAATTATTATCTTCATATGAATCTTTTTTTTTTCATCACCATTCAAATGTTTGAGTATATTTTGTAACATTCCCTTTCATTCAAGACAATAAAGTATCAATGTTTGCTTGTCTCATCTTTATCTGAATTTAAACTTATATAATTTTGTCAATAAAACATAAAATATCTTCAATGATCTAAAATGTCTCCTAAAAGTCATGGGTTTAATGTAGGACATAAATTGTATTTTTGTTCATTAATGTAAATTAAATTAATCTCAATTAGGTATTAAATTAAAAATAATCATGTTAAACATAACAACTGTTTTTTTAATCGATGTCTTGCAAGTTGAATAGTACAAATATTATATCAGCTAGTTGGTTATTGTAGCTTCATCATTACATCAGGACAAAAGTTTTAATTTAAGACTTACTCATTTTTCTTTTTCGTAAATTTGTATGTGTAGTATTCAGAAAGAATTTGTGAACTTTATAGTATAATGCGACTTAATGAATAACAGTTTATTAGTTAATATGATAAACACAAAACTGGAGAAAATGGGAATTATTTTCCAATCAGAAATGAAATAATTAAGAATTGTCAAACCGAAAACGAAACATTTTGATTTTTCCTTTACCTTATTTCAATGTAGACCTACAGAGTTAAATCGCAACAGATTCTCAATCAACATTGACCGCATACTGATTTCTTGTAACCATGCAATACAAACTCACAATCAGTACAATAGTGTATTTCGTCGTTTAATAGCCTACATTTTAATTTTACGGGACATTATATTATTACGATAAACAGAAAATTATTTGCCACTGATTACAGGGAATCTATATGTCAAATGTATATATTACTTGTCATCTTTTTATAGGTTTATATAATCAAAGCTATATTAAAATAGGGAATAAGATTGTAAGTCGGGATTAGAGAGCATATCCTTACAATCTTTTTGTTTTCAATTCGCTAACAAAACAAACACAGTTTTTCACAACAAAACGACTCTATTCACGTTTAAGTAGTAATCTTCCACAGTATTTTCAGGATGGTTTTCTTCATTATGTAGCAAACTTCCCAATATTCTCAATTGATAATTTTACTGTTATACGATATTTTGAAATAAACTATTATTTCACCTTACAGTCTCCACTATTCTGATTTACCATTGTATTACTATACAATGGCCGTAAATGGAGACGGTTAGTGAAATAATTGTTTATTATAATCACTATTTGAAACAGCAACAACCAAACATTATATGTGTTATGTATTTATATTACGTGTAAAATTATATACCACAATTCACACTCGGTAGTTTAACATTTTCACTTAAAAAATATTAGTTTTTTTGTCTATAATAAAGATTAACAATTTTTTATTTTTTTTACCAGACCGATTTTCTTTTATTAAAACAAACAGATAAATCACCACTCCCAGACTCCTAATCATTTGAAATGAAATATAAAAATACTAGAACTTGCAAGTATAACTTCATAATTCAATCTTATTTTCTACTTAGGTTTTGTATTCCTTGTATAGAATCTGTGGTGTTTTCTACACTACCATTTCTCCCTTCAATACAGGGTGCAGTTGATCTTGGGGTTCCGTAGCATTGCGGGTTGCCTTATACCAGGTTACAGATTACTGTACCTATAACCCTAGTGTGTTTAGCCTTCCCCCCCCACCCTGCTAGTTGGCATGGGCCGAAGTGGTTCAACAAAGACCAAGTTATAGTGCAGAAGTCAATAAAATCGGACCAGCGCACAAATCCACATCCATCCACAAATCGGCATCTCCATCCATAAGTATTTAGATTAAGTTATTTGCCCTTATGTACTCCACCCAAATAATGGCACACTAGGCCAGATTGGGGTGGGTCTTACATTGTGCTAAAGCTGTGATAACCCTAACGTGATGTGTTACGTGGCTAGTCGGACATTTTGGCCAAGTTAATTACGTAACAACCACTGAATTATTCGAGTCAACCCCCCTAGCATTAATTATTATAAACAACGATTACATTACTGTACCGTATCTTAAAATTTAAACAGAGAACGATTTCACTTGGGTAAGTTTTCTCCCTTTTTCATTATGGCAAATTTTCTTTTTCCTACGATCTTTTATCTGCCTTCATGGTAAATTACGCTAGTTTTCAATTATCCTCTCTAATTTACATATAACATAGTTTTAACATACAAATTTCAATATAATATCTATTACATTTATTTCATAACATTTGATATTAGCTCAATCACTTTTGCTTGCCAACAGGAAGGTCATTTATTACCCAATAAAACAGTAAAATATAAATAAATATAATAAATAATAATATATTATTACTTTGTGGTAATATAAATAAAAAAATGATAATGAAACTTTTTTTCAATTTGGTGATCGGTTTGTAGAATTTGTACTTAACTGTTGGCAGCTTTTAACTCAGGACATGAAAAACGATTCTGCACGAAGGGACAAAAAATATCATTAATCAATATCAGTCATTTAGGCTATACATAAATTAGAAATAGAAGTAATATGGCAACTTTTATTTTAGATACTTGGTGCAAAATAAAAGTTTACTGGCCTCTTGGATATTATTATAAAAATTGCTGAAGTTTGCATATTTTTAATACGTAACGTCAAAGAATTGTGCTGAACCGTTGTAAACAAAAATGACGTCATTTTTCTCTAATATTCCCAATTCGATATTTCTGTCAAACAGATCGACCATAACACTGTTCTGTAGATCACATCTTTCTCTTTCGATCTGTGCTTTCCAAATCTTTCTATCTGTCATAGATCATGAGATATATCTATTTTACCAAAGTAGTAACCAAACCGAAACAAACTCATTTTTCATTCGGTGCAGTTTACTAAATAACATATATCAATTATTACATTGATATTTTGTAACCAATCTTTACAGTATTTGGTAGAAAAAATTTAGATCTTTCTGTTAGTACTACTCAATACATCTTAGAGTTAGTTTTAGGTTTGTTATTTCTGACTTGCAAGTTACCATTTTACTCAGTCTTGTTTGTCTAGTAAAATGACGGTTTGTGATAGGCGTTGTGCGTGACTTGGGATTATTCTGTTATTTTGAAGGTATATTTATTTATTTTTTATAATTTGTGTATTCAAATTATAATATCTGTATTATTGTTTGTAGAATTTATTGTTTTGAGTGAATGTTATTGTCAGACTTATCAAATACTGAAGCTGTCTAGAGATAGGATATGTTATATCTGGTCTGACCTTTTTAGCAAATTTCCATTTGTATACATATAAAAATAATTTTGTCTAATAAAATTTTATAAATTGATTATCTTTTTACCAAAATGTATGCAAAATGTTTATAAATTTATATTTCTGTGGAAT
The DNA here is from genome assembly GCA_963513935.1 of Aphrophora alni. NCBI lineage: Eukaryota > Metazoa > Arthropoda > Insecta > Hemiptera > Aphrophoridae > Aphrophora > Aphrophora alni. Next base: position 137,418,059 of record OY740768.1, read on the forward strand.
TTTGCCTCGGTTACAGGGTAATTTTGTTGATTCCGTACATAATGACTCCAAAATGTTTCCATCTAAATTTTTTGCATTACACACATAAAATCTATGTATCTTTCTGAGAACATAGGTAATAAAAACTGGGGTTTTGAATAATAATAATATTTTTGGTGAATTTTTGAAAAAAGGCCAAACTTTGAAGCAAATTTTCACTTTTTATATAAAATTAACCATGTCTAATGAAAATTTTATAAATTGATTTTTCTTTTTAGCAACTTTTATCCACAAACATATTACAAATCTCTAGTAATACTTGAAAAATTAAAAAAAAAAATTGTATGGTGTACATTACCATTTCTGTGAGATTCTTGCCTCCGTTACTTTCCGATTTTTTGCTATTTTACATAATAACTCCAAATTGTTTACATCTAACTTTTTTTTTTTCACTACACAGCTAATTTCTATGTACCTTTCTGAATATAATGATATATAGAAGTTGTGTTTTCCATAAATATTACTATTTTTGGTGAATTTTTGAAAATAAGCCTATTAATTTCCCTTTTTTCGTAAACCAATTTTTTTTTTGAAAATGTAACAAATTAATTTTTTTTCTTTTTCTAAATATATTCACAAATATTATACAAAACTTTTGTATATCTTGAAAAACAGTGATAAAAATTTTATTTTGGATGATTCAGGTTTTTCTAAAAAAATGATACATTCATTTTTTGATACCTAACATACTTACTCCAAAACTGTTTCAAAAAAAATTTATTTTATTACATAGATAAATTCTACGCATCTTTCTGAGAAAAATGATATATTATAAGTTAGGTTTTTATAAAAATAATATTTTTTATCAATTTTTAAACAAAGTGAATTAACATGCACCACCTACAGGGTTATAAAACATGGGCCAATGGAACATTTTCAATCCAGAATATTTCTGATAAACAGTTCAGAAAAATATTAAAAGGAATCGTCAAGATTTCTTATAAAAAAAGATAGGATTCTTTCATCCATCTCACCCAAAAAAGGAGAACTATTTGGACTGGTTCTATTGAAAGTATCTGAAATATAAACTGTCACATTTATTTTTCCCATTCACATTTTATTAGTTCAATTTTTTCACACTACTATACTATTAATTAAATAAAATCATACTAGACCTTTTGTATATTCTGAAGTTCCATCCAATGGGTCGACCCACACAACAATCTAAAATTTAAAAATGATAAACATTATTTTCCAGAATTGAAACTCAAATATGTTTTAATAAAAAAAAGTAACAACAAAACCAAGATTGCAGAGATTCTTATACAAACCTTTATCAAATAAATTTTGATTTTACATTTCATTTTTATTTTTTCGAATAAAAAAAACCTTGAAACTACATTTGATTTTTTAATTAAAAATAAAAATGTTGACCAAATATAAAGGCAAGTAAATAAGTAATTCTTATGATGCTATCTCACATTAATCCAATCAGCTTGTGGTTCTATAATGTTATGTACCAATGCGTTCAATTTCAGATGCTTGGTGCTGACATTGTTTTAATTTTATAATATTAACAAGCCATCTCATAAATGTACTGTTATAATAATCTATGAAGACGACCTATAGCATATTATGATAACAATACATTGGTAGTTATTGACTTTAGTTTAGCTTAGTAAGGGAGGATTTGGTCATAGATTTTCCATTGGCTGTTACATTTGGCACACCTACACACTGCAGTATGATTCATCAAGCAATTGTCCCAAATATTGTCTTCACTGTCATTCAAAGTAAGAAGTAGAAAGAATAGAATGTATTATGGACACACACTGTATCTTTCTTACTTTCAACACTCACTTTGATGAATTTCTTTCCTGTATGAATTATAATTTGTTTACAATTTGTGTATGGCATAATGATGCACATCGTTTCTGATTTTTATATATGTCAGAAAAATAAATAATTATAATATTACTTGTACTCTTATGTAACACATTATAAAACCCTTAATATAGTAATGGATTCTTTCTTTTTAACTTTCAAGGTCCAAAGTAGAACCTATCTAAATGGTTATCACTTTTTTTTTTTATTACAGACCAACTATTACTATTATTTATGTTTTATCTATGTACAGATAAATCATGTTTTTGTAAGCCTCTTCAGTTCATAAAACAATATTTAATTCATCTAAGGAATAACAAATTACAAAGAAACATTTAATGTGTTTTTTACAAAAAGTTATCCTCTGAAAAACTTTGACTACTCAAACACAACCAAAGAACAACCAAAATTAATTAACCTACATATGGTTTTTAAAAAAACCTTTATAACTGGGATATATCTCATCCTTATAATATTATAACTCCCTGTGGTTTTGTATTTTATTTTTTCTACTTCATATTTAAAAAATGAAATTAAAACCATGAAAATTAAATTTTAATACCACCAAGAATAAAATGTAACTTCATGCTGTATTTTTCACATGTAGCATTTTAGACAATTAATTTATATAGACTTTTAATAAATTAGTTATTTGACATCCATTCAAAATTAATTTGATGATGTCTCAGGTGGCCCTACAAATGACTTATCGCCACTATTGTCTGTATAATAACAATGTTCATGCCTTAATTAATGCTTATACCAATTTTAGCTATATTTGGAAAATATTGTTACCAATTACATGGCCGTAGTGCTTCATCATACATGATCATATTAATAAAACATGACGCAAAGAGCAAAACTTTTGAAAAATTTACAACATTAAATTTTGACCGTAGTTAGAATAGTTTTCTATGAGTTTCTTTACAATATAAATATGACACAACACATAAACAATTTTGTAAAATTTACATCATAAAAAAAAGTTGATCTAGGCTACAATAGTTTTCAACTAGTTTTTTATATACAAAAATTTCAGTTGATTTGGAAAATTTACAAAGAAATCAATTTACCAGTTTTCAAAAAAGAAAAGATTTTTTTTTTACCTACAGCATAATCAAATCAAAAGAATCAGAACACATTGGTTGACATAATATTAATTTAGAAAATTATAATAACCTTAAAATTTACCTATGCTTTCGTTAAAATATATAATACAATTATATAGTATATAATTATGATTGAGTTCAAGCTTGTTGTATTTCCATTTATAAAAAACATATAGACCTGCTACATCATGTATACTTCGGCTAGCCGGACGGTAAAAGTTACTTTATTAAAGCAAATTTTGTACAGCCAGTGAAAGCTATACTATTTATGTAGTTTATAGACTGATCCTTAGTCATGGTGTCTATTCACAAATGTCTTCAAAACAATACACCACAGTACTTCTCTATTTTCGATACCTCAAGAAAATTGAGCAGGGGGTGGGGATAGTTTAGTTAATAGAGTGGTCGCTTATTTCGTTTCAATTCAGACTAGTGACCCATCATAACTGGTTATACAATTTCAATGGTATTGAGTCTTTCCGTGTGTTACCTACTCCCCAGTCTTCATTAATCTAACAAGGAAAAAAAGAATCGATACGTAAAAATCATTTTCATGTTTGATACAATAATGACAGGTTTCTGTTACAGAATTTCTTATTATTTACATTTAAAACCACTCGATATTTGACATATAGTGCCGTTATTTTAAATGGCACTGGAACTAATCATTTTAGTCATGATGTTTTAAAAACATCTGTATCTCACTATGAGAGACCATTCGAAAGAAAAGCAAAAATACTATAACACAGTGTAGATATTGAGTAGTTTGACAGAACAGTGAACTTGTGACAAATAGATAATATAAATTGTTTCTTCTGTTGCAACAAACTGTGTGGTTTTTTCTAGCGACTAAATGCAGTAAATTTAACGATTTATTAAATTATTTTTATTGTGATTTAGGAACTTATGGTTATAAAATTCTAAACACAGATTATTAGCTTTACAATGCTACTTACATTATTGAGATAGGACGATTTTTTGTGGGGGAAACGTTGATATCTAGAAAACGTAATTTTACTTTGTCTATATTGTCGATAGCCACTACAGACAAACAAAGATTGCGATAGCCACTTAGACGGTTAAATGTGCTATTTTATTTTATCGATTATTTACACTGACTTATACAAGAACAAAAATATTTCTTTTTCTTTTTCAGGAACGTTAACAACTACCATTCCAAGATCACCATTTTTTGTTGTTACTTATACATTTCCTGATATTACATAGCAATATTAAAATATATACTTTTTATTTTTCAAAGTAAGGTACGGTACGGTACTCAATAATTTTATTCATTTTGTACTAAATGATTTTCATGATCGATAGGCCAAACTTTTATCAGTGACATGTAATAAAGAAGGATCTAGGAATGACCAAAGTCTTAATCCATTACTATATTGTGACCTAAAAATATACAAATATTACAATAGTAAAAACTTACATCTTGTTCAGAAATAGATTGATATTCAGGTGGACAATCGTACTGCAAAACATGAGGATCATTTTCCGTTACTATCCAATCAGATGGTACCTCACAGAATGATGAACCTTCTTCTCCAATTATTGTTATATTTGGAAATTGTTTAGATAATGATCCAATAATACACTGTTGTGCACTACGGTCAGCTTCAGTTTGTAGATCATTCTTGCCCTGAAAATCATATATATTAGCGAAACATGAATGAATGAATTTATTTCCAACATACATAATTACATGACAACAACACTAACATGATACACAACCATACATACATTAATAACTTTTTTTACCAAAGATATTAAAATTGAATTTTGTTATTTAATACATTTTATTTGAGTCCGTAGAGTATATACGTAAGCAAAATTTGATCAAAATCATTGCATCTGATTTTGAGAAAATCATATTCCGGTTTTTTATCCTATCCTCAAAATTTTCATTTACTGGAGAAAAGAAAAAATATCCAAGATATGGTTAAATATGCCTACATACCAGATTTTATTTAAATTGGTCCACATGTTTGGGCTACAGAGCACTCTATATGACAGCCATCATTCCAAAAACTACTTTATTGGTCTCAGGTTTACTCAAAACAGATCTATCCACTAAAACCTGACATTGAGTTTATCCATCAAATAACTTTCTTTAAACTACATATATGTGAGAAAGTAAATAAATGATGGAAAAACATTGCATGTAAACATTTACACTCACCCCATCCCCAAAACCAATAAAAATTAACTACAGACATTAAAAACCCCAAAAAGGCAGCTACCCCTAAAAAAATTGAAATATGATCAAAGTATACCCACATACCAAATTTGATTAAAATCGATCAACTCATTTGGGTTTTAGAACACTATATACACATATGACACACATTTGGGTTGTAGTATATATTATACATATGACACACATTTGGGTTGTAGAACAACACTATATACACATATGACACACATTTGGGTTGTAGAACACTATATACATACATATGACACACATTTGGGTTGTAGAACACTATATATACATATGTCACCATGGGCGTACCCAGCGAGGGGCAGGGGGGGCAGCTGCCCCCCCTGGAAGCAAAAAAAATAAATCTTTATTATACATTTTGTTGTTGGAATTTAATACAATTCTTTAAATAACTATTTTAATAATCAATTGTATATTGAATGACCATGGCTTGCCGCCCCCCCCCCTAGTTTTGATCCTGGGTACGCCTTTGTATGTCACATATTTGGGTTGTAGAACACTATACACATATGACAGACAGAAAGACAGTAAAAACAGACATAATTCTAAAAACCTTTATCTGGGCTCAGAAGACCTCGAAAGAGATATATGCTCAAAACTCTTGACATCAATTTTTCTACCCATTACAACTTTATACTACACACACACACATATATATATATATATATATATATATATATATATATATATTGTTAACATACAATTAATATACAATAGAACTTAGATTATACGAAGTAATTGAGACCAAACACACCAATTATATAGTAGCAGGCATTAGGCAGAACACATTAGGGAGAACGGATGGTGAGTCATAAAGAAGAAACGGAGAGTGTTGTTTGAAACGGCGTGTATAGACGGCGTGTATAGAAACCAACTGCACAAAATGCAGCAACCCGCAACAGTGTCACTTTTGATGACTGGTTCATAATAAAAATTATAAAATCACTCCATCCAGAATGCAACCCCTCAGAACTATCTCATCAATGGATCATTAAATCTAGAGAACCCCTAACTTTAATCTTAGATAATTCATTTTTTATCCTTTTTCCTCTTCCAACAGGCTTACTGAAACGCGTCAAGAATAAGTACATAGATAATAAGTTCACAATAGACGGAATTATTCTAGATTGAATTGCTTACTTAAAATTACTCATCAATAAAAAATAGCCTATCCAATTATCTTGATCTATCATAATTACACTCTTAATCTAGAACATAGTCAATAACAATATCTGTATCTTTGGGACCACCAACACCTAAAATGATTACAACATGAAAGTACAGTAAAATGAAAGAAAACGACAATAAACAATTTGTGATATGTAAGAAATAACTAGGTTTTCTTCTTCAGGTACGGTATTCATTTTGGCACAGTTGTAAAGGGCAGTCTTTCTGCCTCCATCTAATGGTGGGAATTCAGTAATTTATACAGATATAATTTGGTATTTGTATATAAAATTACCCGTTCCAAAACAAATTTTTAAACATATTTAAAGACTAAAATCAGATTAAAGGGTAAAAAATTGTGTGAATATTTAAAAGAATTTGAAAAATTACGTACAACTAATTCAAAATGATTACAAACATGTTAGTGGTTTCAAAATTGTATATCATTTTAATTAATGGTATAGCAAATGAATTATATATACTACAACAAATAACGGTGCTGAAACATTGCATTAACTTTCTCAATCACCTATCCCTAAAGCCAACTAAAAACAAAGTAAAAATAACAGTCACCTAAAATGTCATTTCAGCTGTATAATACTGCACATACGACAGACAGACTATTTTTATGAACTTAGGTGATTTCAAAACGAATATATTCGCAATAAACTTGACTTTGATTTTTGATCCATTACGTAATTTTCTCCAAGTGCCTTATACATAAGAAATTAAAAAATATCGTGTGTGTGTGTGTGTGTGTGTGTGTGTTTTAGATTATGTTCGATTGTGATGTGTAGTGTGTTTTTCAATGTTACGTGTTAAGTGTACTTAGTCTGATGAGGTCAACTGTGTTGACAAAACAGCTGTCACATACAAGAAAGACTTACATTTATCTCTAAAAGGTAAAGTAGTATACATTTTTTAAATACAACTAATAATACAGTGTTAATTTTTCACAGATTTTAAGGTATTCCTGTTCATAGATTGAAAATTAATGTTTTATCTACCACAAAGAATTAGGCTATTACAGTATACTTATACATCCTGAAGTAAAATCAATTACCTTTTCCACAATTCCCAGGTCACCTTTACTCATTACATCACAAACTATTTTCCCAGCCCGAGATGCTGCTGTCAATGAAGCACCAACAATTCTTAAGAGAAGTGGACTGCTCTGAGCCATATTGGTAATTAAATCTGTTTCAAGAAAACAGTATTATATATTTTATGACAGTTTTTTTAATAGATATAGTACTACAATAAAACATAGAATGAAAAAAGTTCAGGTGTAATATTATTATTATTATTGTACCAATGACACTTTTCCTAATCCCCTCATATTGAAATTGATCTATCTTTAAATTAAAAAGTATAATATATTCGTTCTCAAAAACATAATTTTACTCGCATTTTGATTTTTAATAATTTTATAACATTAGAATGCATAAATAGTATTACATCTTATTAACCAAGATTAAACACAAAACAACTGATGATCATTAAGTTAGCGGGATATCACATGAACTATGCCCACGTCTCACATTTCTATATTTCAATAAACATTAGGCATAAACTATAAATAATACAATAATTACTTTTAACATATACAACAAGATGAAAACACTAATACATTGAATATTTTTAAATAAAATCTTCGAAATAAGTTTAATTTACTATTTTTTTACAATAGGCTCACATCATTTATAACCTACCAATACCTAACTTTGTTTTTGAAATAACTATATTGTATTATTTATTTAATAGTTTACGGAAAGTCCTCTATTTAATTATTTTATACTATTACAATAAATAAATACTGTAACATTTTATTTCAATATTTATTGTGCAATTATTGAATTGTCACATTACATATGTAGAATTATTAACCAATGTTTTGAATTGTAACATTTTATTTATTTTTTCCTTGTAATTGCTACTTATTTTTTTTGAACAAATGATTAAAAATATTGGCTATATTAATTCTGATACTGAGCCATTTTCTTCACATGCATTTATCATAATGCTTATAAAGTTTAAGGTATGAAAGCATTAAGTTTGCAGTGTTTTATTTGTACAACATTGAAAATTTATTTATTTTGAAAACATAAAATGGATTGAGGTATTGCAGAAAAACACATTTTCTACAGAATTTTGTTGAAATAATTGGCAGAAACCATTTTAAACAATCTCAAAAAAACATAAAATTGTTTATTTACCATGTATTATGTAACATGTTGTATGCCAGTTGCTATTCTCTAATACTCAATGCAGTATTACAGTATTTTTACAGTACTTTGTCACAGATGTAAAATATTTATTCATTTGGGCCTAATTAATCGCTGTAATTTTTATATAAACAAAACTGAATTTATTAGTCAGCAGTGTGCATATGGAAACCTTTAATAATTAATTAATATAGTATATATTTAATAATTACAGCAATTCCTTATGCAACTAAAAATATTTTATATCTAGGACAGATTATATAAGATTTCATACGATAATATAACTATGAACACTTTCCAGTTAGTAAATACTTATTAAAGAAAAAGTTGACATCATGGCATCATACTTTGCACAGGTGCTTAGGAACTGTGGTCGCAACTCTAAATAGTCACTATGAATTAAATAATAATCAAGTCCCACATGATAAAAGATGAATAACTTCTATACACAAGAAAAAAGAGTCTTAACAGTGAAGAAATGCATTTTGGGACTTGAAATATTTATTTCGACACATAATATGATCTAATCCTTTGATTAGAAGGTAAATACTTTAAGTTTTCATAATTGTTTATAGAAAAATGGAAGGGCGATGTACAACTGATATTTACTATTCTAACTAGTAGGCCCACAATTTATTAAGCTTATAGAAGCAATACTCTGGTGTTGTATATTTGCTATCATGAAATTATAATAAATAAATTTACCAGTTATGCCAAGCTTACATTCTATGCACAATAAAATATTTTAGTATAAACTGATTATTACTTTTAAGTAGAATGTTGTAACCACAGGAATTCGTGCATAACAATGGTCATATAACCTCAATGGAAAGGCAATTATTATAGTATTGGTTATGTTAGGCAACTAAACTCTTACTGGTATAAGGAAATAATATTTTTCAAATTACGGCTTGTACTGAATCATTAACTTAGTTGTACACAATATAATATAATAATAACCAAAACAAATATACTTACTAACCTAATCTTTAAAACAACACTATCTTACATTACACTGTTACAGTTTCAAGTTGATTGAGTGAGATAGGCACAAAAAAACAAACTGGACGTACTGTTATAACTGCTTTGTTGAAACTGTTCCATTGATTAATATTTGCAACTTGCAACCGTTCCAAAAATAAGGCAGTTCTAAACTTCTAAACTCTAAGTCTGAAACTGAATATCTGAAGTCATTGCAAAGCTTTAATTAATCTTATTGATTGAAATGAAACATCCAAAATCATTCAACTATAAACTAGTTGCAAATTGCAACATAACTGAAATACTTCATTCTAGCAGATGAAGAACAACTTAACAATTATAGTGTTGTAGTTCCAAATAATATAATAATTACAGCAGTAACATCTAATGAATATAAAAAGTTACTCATTCAATAGTTCAGGAACTAAACTATAATAGTTCCTGCTTCCTGCAATAATAATTATTCTTACAATAGTATGCAGACACATTTATGTAGTACCGTAACTGTTGTGTAATATTTAATACATTCCTAGTGATCGGTTAGTGGAATGTTATTAAATTAAGAATTTGAAAACATTCACACTTCGTATTGGAAATTGTTATTTATTTCTATTTCAAAAACATATATTAGTTCATTTCTATAATATGCAGAATACCTTGGTTTATACCATTACAAATCCAATTTAGCTTAATTAAAATAATAATTAATTATAAACAGTTTAAGATTAATTATAAACTAAATGAATTTAACAACAGTTCAAATAAATCGCGTAACAAAAAATCTACAAGATACATCTACGTGTATTAATGTATTGCAACTACAAATATTACAACAGTTCTAGGAAGAACAAGTAATATGTTTATTTGAAGTAGTTTCATCGGAACAGTTACATTCAACCGTTCCACAAAATTAGTGTATAAAATTCAAATACAAGATTACATTTTTGCTGGATCACAGCACTTCCAAGACTATGATTTTTAAATGGGCATACTGCATTCAGTGCATTGTGAAAAGCATACCTAATATTTAGCATTAAATTGATTTTTTTTTTTTTATTATTTTATTTTACTAAAGTGAATTAAATAATATTGATTGATTAGTTGATTAGCTCTACTCTGAGAATAAAATTTAATATTTTTTAAATTTTTACAAATAAAATGTTTAACCGATAAATATTAATATTTGTAACTTAATTGAAATTATGTATTTTATGTTCACAATAAATTATTATAAATAGATTATATAACAGAATATTATACAATTAAATCTATTCATTGAATAAAAAAATATTCATACATTTTACAAAATAGTATATTATACATGGCAGCTGATGTACACTGTACTGCAGACCTGAGCCACCCGTATTTAAAATTATGAATTTCCAAGAAATAATATTTATAGAAAAACTGATAAATATTTAATTTAAAATCAATAATAGTTTATTTTAACCACTTTATAAATTATAACAATTATTTTAATTATTATTATATCTCAGTTCACATCCTATTTTATTGGCAAAAACTGCAGTTTTTCAGCGATCACTCAATCAAGGAAGCCTACGTATCATAAAGTCCCAGAATGCTTTGTGGTTTGCGCGTATACTTTTCTAGTTCAACCTTTTGCATTCTGGATTTCATTTATTTAATTTAGAAGAAAAATTGTACAATTACTAAGGTGAGTTTTCTTTTCTACACTAGGAAATATTTTATTCAAAAACTTGGAAATGTTTGAATTATTTTCTTGTTGCTCTGCCAAATATGTAAACATTAACTCCATCAAATTTGATTTTCTTGAATGTGTAAACTTGGGAAATTTTTTTTTTCAGTAACCTGTTAGGAGGTAAGCGAAACCAAACCCTAGAAGGAGCTTATACATTTAAAAATTATTAACAATTTGTTTATAGCAGTAAGTTTACACTTTTAAAGTGACTTTCAAAACTGATATTTTTGACAGTGTGTAGGGTTTAAACTGTATATTTGTTGGGGCTGACTAATTCAACTAAGCATTCAAGTCAACCATTTTAACTTTTATAAAATGGCGCTATTTGTTGAAATTCCGATTATCAACTATTTGGATAACGTTATTGTCAAAACAGTGTTTTAAATTATTTATGATGGTAAGTATTGTATACATAAAAGTGATTAGAGAAATGAAATCAAGATATGAACTGAAATTTGAACATCTACAAAAAGTTGGCCTCTGTTTAATATTAGAGACCTTAACACAGGAGTAGGTCATTAACTTATGAAATTATACCAAAATAATTTTAATGTTTTTTACAATTTAAATTATTCTTTCAAATGGTATTATTGAGTGTTTTAATATTGATTGTCACAATAAATTAACAACTACTAAAGTTAGATCCTTATTGTTATTATGTGGTTTCAATTTCCATAGTGTAAATTATTAATTTTTTGGTAAATATGTTGCAGTCCTGTCATTGTGATTTACTAGCAAAATTCTTGCAATTCGTGTTCTACCTACCATCTTTTGCAACAATTAGATAATCCTCCTTTATTACATTTCACTTTTGGATTACCGATATCCATTATTTCTGTCAAAAAAAGCTTTTGATGTTAGTTCAGCTGTTTACGTTATTACGAATGACAACTCATGAATCTATTGAATGCCTCAACTCTCAATTTATGTCCATCTCCCTAAATAGGTCCATTTAAGAATTGTCAAACTACCTAACCAGACCTAGTTAGAACTACAGGTCTGGGAAGGTCAATATATATTTACCTTACCAGACCTTATAGTTCCTTGCTAGGCCTAGCAAGATAAAATATATATTCACCTTCTGTGATCTAGTTCTCATGATTCCTATTCATACAGCATACGAGTAGTAATCTGTGAAATATATTGTAATGCGACCTATGAGTCATTTTATTATGAAACCTAGAGGCATACTTTAGAAGTCATGAAATTTTGAATATTCCTTATTTTTAACTGAAATAATATATTGTGAAACATAAAAAGTGTATGGCCTGCCTAATAAATGATATATATATATATATATATATATATAGAGAGAGAGAGAGAGAGAGAGAGAGAGTCACCTTACTTGAACTTGTAAGGTAAAAAATCGTGTACAAACCTATTTTTACACATAATTGACTTAATGGAATTTAACCTAGAAAATTTGAAATTGTGTTTTTTTGTGAAAAAGTTAGCTCCGCGGTTGGTAAAAACTTATTATAACGTATATATAACGGACCTAACTTACCATGAAATATGTTTTGTAAATTATATATAAATTTTTAGCTGTGTTCTAACACTGTGTAATATAATTGATTACAAAGGTCAAGAAGGATTTTGTTCGGTTCGTTTCGTAACGATTGGGTAGATGTGTAACAAACATAAATAGTAATTTGTCCAAATTTAAACATGTGCGAAGTGGTAGATCTATATAATAGCAGTCATTTTTATATAGCTCATTTTTAGTACTGTATGTGTCATTTTTTGTTGTGCGAATTTATTAATTTTGTGAATGTTTTTATATGAACATGATGCTCGGGTTGTAAAAAATGCTATAAACTAATAGTCTTAATTATAGTTCTATAGTTTTAAGTTTCATGAGAAATATTTGGTATGTAGGACAGGTTGGGGTAGCATTTTTAATTTATGTACAATTAATGTACAAGATACTTTTTATATTTGAAAGTGATTTTTTAGTATACAAAGCCTAATAGATATTCAAAGAATCTTACCTCCTTCCATTTTTGCAGAATGTACGTCCATGTCTTGGAGAAACATGTTGCCATACTTGTCCAATGTATCCGCAAGAACTACAGCAACTAACAGTCCACTAATAATAGTCAAACAATTTAGAAAGACATAAATAAGGTGAGGTATTTTATTAATACAATTGGTTCAATTAATATAATACAATTAATCAACCTGTTCTTATTTGACTATGTTAGCTTATTGGTATTTAACAGTTACGATGATTAGAAGTGAGATCAGCATTGCTGATCCTACACATTTTAAATCCTAAACAATTGAAGGTGTAATTTGTGAATATATAAATTTTATACATTTTACGTTTAATATAGAATATGCTTGGAACATTAATTCCAATTAATCATAATTTAAAAAAATTCTTAACATGTGTTTTATGTATGCAAATAGATTACATAGTGAAGCAAATTGCACAAGTTTCTTACACACTCATCCACAAAATTACAAATAGATTATTAGGTTTTATACCAATGACGACGGAAGGTAGGCTACATGCTAGAACTCCAGATTAAAGAATCACAATATTTAGTCAAAATTCTACAATTATTGAGCCTTTGGAAATTTCAGAAATTAAGAGCTTATTGTGTAAAGATGCTAGTTTAGTTTTGAACAATCGAGTAATATTTTAACAAATGCCCTGCTTCTTCAACCTTTGTCTCTAAACTCTAGACTCTCCCTCATCCCTTCCTAACCTTTTATCTGAATTTTCCTAATATGTATAAATTGTTTGTTTTATAATTTTTTTCTTCTTGGTCTGTGCAATCTCGTAAATGCCATGACTGGCAAAATAATGGTCCGCAAGACTAATAAATTGTATAATATTTACTAAATATTTTGTTTATTTTTCATTTCACAAATATTAATCACAATTTCGCTAAAAATATTTATATATTACTTATATGTGAGAAATAAACTATATGAGTTTAACACATTTTCAGCACCTTTTCGATCTTTTTTCCATTGGACATTTAAGGAATAATTTTAACATAACCTTTGAACTGCCTAGGCTACTATTCTGAAGCATAACACAATAATTCTCAACTCTTAAAACAAGTATTTCTTATGGGGGGGGGGGGAGTGCTTTACCTCATTTAACTGATTTTTCTCATTATACTCTTCTCTCAAATTAAAAAATGTACCTATTTATGAACTTTTCAGTGTTGTTTCAACTTAGAAACTACTTTCACACCTAATTTGAAAAATGTAACTTTCTTTATAAGTCTACAGAGTTTTTTTCACCACGGAAGAATAAATTGGTATAGAAATGTCTCCTTTTATAACTTTTGTGAAATTTTTATTATTATTTCTAATCTAAGATGATTTTTTGTTTTTTTATCTTGGCAGATTTTTAGTATTTGAATGGTGGCGTCTATGCTTGTTTCGCTTCTGCCATAAACTCGCTATAAACTTAAATATTATTAGTTTGAAATCAAGTTTTAAGTGGCTGTGATTTAAGTTCATTATTATTTTTTTGTTAGTTTTTTCAGAATGATAATTTTATAACTTGAAATTTTGCTCACCAATTTGGTTTACTCTTCTTTTTTCATCAAAATATTAATGAAATCAGTAGTCGATTTTGAGGAATTGGGTCATTTATAATAATAGCATAGATTTCTAGTTTTTAAAAAAAAATTATAACTCATGAACTAGTATTTTTGAACAGATAGTGAACAATGTGTTTTGTTTGGGTCTGTAGAACAAAATTTTATCAAGATAATTTGAACCAGTTTTGAGAGAAAAAACTTTGTTTTCTGTCTTTTCTTTAGGTAAAAATATGCTCACATAAATTTTGATTGAAATCTATCCACACGTTTGGGCTTAAGAGCACACCACAGATGGACAGTCTGCATTCTTAAAACCACTTTTTTAGACTCAGGTCTCAAAAAGGATATTTCTGTGAAAACTATTCACAAGTTTTTTTTTAGATCAATTTCATTAACGTATATTAAATAGCTCACTATACAGGGTTCTGATTAATAAAGAAATTAGCATCTTGTATAAGCAGTGTGTGGGGGGGGGGAATTAAAAATATTTGTTTATGTAAAAGTTTTAAAATGTGTAAAATGTTTCAGGAGACGCAACATGTTGTATTCATGAAACAAACTGACTAAAGATAGAAGGCTGTTTCACTCTACTTACAAGAGTGTTTCGACACGAACTTATAATGACGGCAATACTTGGGATCAACGAATACTTGGTAAGAGCACAAATTATTTTTGTTTTTCAGACAGCTAGATAACAATTTTAAACGGCTAGGATTTTAACAAAGTCAATAAATCTTTTCATTACTCACATTACACTTGTCGGCATATTTTTGATGGGTCCTGACTCTAAAACTTTTTCATTTAGCTACTAAAATGTTATAAAAATTAAAAAGAATTAAAACGATCTATTATTTTAAAAATGATGTACAAACTTAACCAGGGTTATAGAATGAGACCTGATCATAATCCACAAAACATGTTTTCAGAGTTTGATCAAGTTCTTATAATATATATATATATTTATATATATATGTGTGCTACTGCTGTAGATGTCTGGCTTTTGATATACAAAGGCGGATGGTAAATTTTAAAATGACAGCTGTTGTAAATAGTTTTTTGAAATGTTGGTATATTGGTACTGATATCTGGCAGCCTAAATTGAAGTCGGGTATCTGTCATATTAACCCTTTGACGAGTGCGGCCGTTCCTGAACGTCCCAAATAGCCAACAGCTGGTTAGTAAGTATTTACAAAGAAAATTGTTGTCAAGGAGTAAGAAAAAAAATTTTTTAAATAGTTGTTTTATTGGTTACAAATGTATAATAATATAATAATATTGTGTTAAAAACTTGTAAGAATAAAAATTTACACTGATAAATGTACTTTAAAAAAAATTTGCACTGAAAAATCATTGTCACCCGTCGGTATAGCAGACATACACAAAAACGTTTGCTGGGCCGCTTTTTTTCTACGAATCAATTTAGTATAGCCTACATAATGGAAAATATAACATTTCTTTTCAGTTTTCTTGGAAGCGTGTGTTGGTTTCGTTTGCTGATAGCGGTATCCCATTGTCGGCGGCATAAAAACACCGTGGCATTGTCACCCGTCGGTATAGCAGACATACACAGACAAAAACGTTTGATGGGCCGCTTTTTTTCCACGAATCAATTTAGTATAGCCTACATTATGGAAAATATAACATTTCTTTTCAATTTTCTTGGAAGCGTGTGTTGGTTTCGTTTGAGACGCGGCTAAATGTGTCAAAAGACTAGACAGAGGGGAATCTGTAAAAAAGCTTTGTAGTGTTTAATTTTTCATGTTTGATGTATAATATACGTAACATAATATAATGATACAAATCACTTATACTAGACAAGGAACATAGGCACAGTTGTGTGTAGGGGGGAAACAACCGCGGAGAAGACGATGCCATCGCCTACATTTACGCGTCAATCAATACGCATGGTGAATTCTCCTGAAACCACGCCCCCTGGAGTTGTCCTGCCTTACAATTGTGAAAAACCCGATTTCATGTGTTCTTAGTACTATTTCTTGTTGAATTGTGACAACACAATAAGCCATGACTAATTTGTTTTATGATAAATACTTTTATTGCTCAGACGTAACCTAAAATGTTCCGGAACGTCCATACTCATTTACGCAAACAGCACAGAGAACGTTCAAGAACGGCCGTACTCGTTAATCGGTATTTCCCTGTACTCTTCAAAGGGTTAAACATGATATTTATTAGAAAATCATTTATATTTAGCTACAGTTTTAAGGTTTTATTGAAAAACTAAAAATACAATCATGATTTTGAACTATCACTTCAAATATATTTTTTAATTTGTTGAATTTATTAATTGTTATGAGATTTCATTCTTTTATATTAATGTTGTCATTTTTCTCCCCCCCCCCTCTAGAAAAGAACTTCAGTATCAGTCTCAAGACATCTATAAACCATCTTTACATCATAATCATCACTTACCATCCATCCTATCTCACTACCACCATCATCAGTCAGCGTCTTTGGTACCTAAATCAGGTATACTTATCATTATTCAACTATTTTTCTATTTAAAGTATGAACATTGTTTGTTTTTGATTTTTATAAAAGTCTAAAATAATTTGACACATCAGCGACTTAGTGTCATCTTTTTAATACAATACTTATTTTTATGCTGAAAGTTTCATACGTTATTATGAAATGTCATTTTAAAAGTAATTAAAATGTTGATTTTTTATTTAAGTTACCATATCATTTATTAAGATTTGATAATAAGTGTCTATAATTGTTCCGCCAATTTTCACAATCGCCTTCATTAGTTGTACATTTCATTTAAATAGTTTATGAAGAAAAAGTGCAATTTTAAATATACATTCTGTCTCGATAAATAAATATTTTAAAATTATATCAAATGTGTGTAATTTGTTTTAAACTTCTTACATAATATCTTTTTCCAAAATTTTTACCTCTTATCTTTGTAATTTTCAAATGACCTTGTTTTTTTCCCCTCCTGAATAAAACAATATATTCTGAGGCACATGGAGTAGATTCATTTTTATGTCTCCAGTTGCAATAGTTTAACAACTAAATAATGTATATTATAAATTAATATTATAAATATACATTATGTAGTTGTTACATGGAGTAGAGATTGGCTACCCGGACTTGGAAGACTCTAAGGTTTTCCAAGAAGATGTCAAGCAGTAAGTTATCCTCTTACCACACTTCTAAAGGTACATCAAGTTGATTGACAGAAAATTAATGTTCCTACTTTGCTTTGGTTATTTCTTGCAATATTTTTACTTATTCTATACAACTGTGCCCAAACCTTTGTAAGCATACTTCTATAAATCTTTTAAACTACACTAAAGTTACAAACAGACCTTATTACCAAAAATTACATGCAGTTACCAAACAAATATCACTAAATTACCAGGGTGCGTTCTTTATGAAACACCTGGGTATTTTTATTATTGTTTAAAGGTGAAAAACCTCTCTGTCATCATAGCATTATAAAAAAAGAAGAAATGGACATAAAATAATTATTCCTAATCTTTGAATACTCGAATTATTCAGCTATTTTACTATTTGAAGTATTAACAATGTTTTGTTTTTGATTTTTATTAAAGCCTAACTAAAATAATTTTGACACAGTGACTTAGTGTCATCTTTTTAATACAGTACTTATTTTTATGTTGAAAGTTTCATACGTTATTAAGAAATATCATTTTAAAAATAATTAAAATGTTGAGTTTTTATTGTCAGCATATAAATTATTTACATTTGAAAATAATTGTCTATAATTGTTCCTCCAAGTCTACCAATCACCTTCATTAATTGTGGATTTCCATTTTGTAGTTTATAAAGAAAAACTTTTGTGTTGTCATTGTAATTGAAAATCTTATCTCTTTTTAAGGTTAAAATATATTACTTTTCTAGAAAAAAAATCTAGTTTATTATACCTATTTTGTTCATAAGTTAAAACTATTAAATAAATAATATTAACTGAAAATTAACAGTTATGAACAACTATGAATTTTTGATTGACTTATCTTATTGAAAGTTTAATTGTGAAAATTAAGAGAATAAACATTTTTGGATCCCATATATTATGTAAAATATGACTTTTTAATTGTACTTTCTGTCTTCGTGACATTTTATAATTTTCTCATGTGATAGTAAAACACACGTAATATAAAATAAAGTGTTAATTAATCAGGTTGAAAATTCAATTAAAATTTATTTTATACTGGTTTTTATTACATTTTTGTCAAATATATTATTAAAGTGAAAATCTATTATTCTATTTTTTTGTCAGCTGTGGTATTTTCCATCATGTTGGTGTTTCATAATATAGTATGCATAAATTTCCTGTTAACTTTTTTCCCCCCTCTGATTAACAAATTTGACCAAGGTATTGGTAAAATCAACCTGTTTCCATATTTGTAGGTCTGTAACTACTACAAAATATTGCTTAAAAAAAAATGCTAAAAACTAGAATATAATCTCAGTAATGCTAATATACAAATATTAGTAAAAATACATTTAGGATCTTTTATTTTATTTTACACATTATCTTAACATTACATTTATTTTTTCTTTCTTGTCTGACCGGACTGCTTCATTATCCAAAACCTAATAGTTTATTGTATTGTACATAGTATATATCTTTTGTCTTTCTTCATTCAATAACCCTCTTGACTTGGCTCATCCTTTACATTTATCCTCCATCCAACCGGGTTCCTTTATTATCCGAAACCACAGTATTCCGAAACTTCCTCTCTCTCATTACTGTTTTGATCTCAATATTATTTTGAACATGATTCAATTTATTTTCCAGATTGGTACCATTGGTGTTTGATGTGCAGTTTTCCAGCAATTTTACAGACACTGAATTTAGGCCTTGTAGCAATTGTTTTGAACTATTATAATTTTTTTTTAAATATTGATTTTTTAATATAGCTAGGATAGAGAGCAAGGATTTGATGATTCAAACTTCAAACTGTTTAAATAAATAACTACTTGAAGTTTTGGTTGTAAGAAATTTTGTTGTAGTTATTTATAATACAACTCTTCCATCCTTATACTTTGTCCATTGTTCCTAATTTTTCTTAGCT
This sequence comes from Aphrophora alni, assembly GCA_963513935.1. Taxonomy (NCBI): domain Eukaryota; kingdom Metazoa; phylum Arthropoda; class Insecta; order Hemiptera; family Aphrophoridae; genus Aphrophora; species Aphrophora alni. Next base: position 137,437,986 of record OY740768.1, read on the forward strand.
AGACACAAGTATCAATCAAATTTATCTGCTACTGTAGCGTACTATGCTCAGTTTTTAAAATAGTAGGTTTATATGCACCTTATAATATACTCAATAAGCAATATTGTTTTCTTTTTATACTAATTTTGGCATTATCTTAACCTCAGTTGAATTTAAAACATTGTCCAGTTGAGTGAGAGAAGAGTCTAAAAACAAAAAGATTGCTGAATTATCATTATTTGGTATTTATAAATCTATTATTAAAATCAATCAATCAAGAAGGGTTTCATTTTCAGATAACTACAGAGCAAGCCTGCCCAAAACCAGGTTGCTAAAAAATAGTTTTGATATTATGTGCAGACATGTATGAATGGAAAAGAATTTTTATCAATCAAATGCCGGGAGTGAAGGAAGTTTTGTCTTTATATTTATAATTAATTGTTTGTTTACAGTGAAAACTGTCATATTATTAATTTTGAGTGAGTCTGTTATTAACCTTGGAACTGCCTAATGTCTGATCTCTAGTTATGTTTGTATTACGATTACTACTGGTTATATTGTCTTTAACTCTTCACAGATTCAAATCATAGAACACAGTCTTTTAGTTGATACTATGTCATTTGAATTATTTAGATGGAATCAGTTGAATACCTGTTATAATCTATCACGATAACTGTGCAATTATATTTCTGTATCAACTTTATAAATTGTCATTATATTTCTGTAAATATTGTTATTGTAAATAGAAGAAAGAAACAAAGAAATTAAGATAGTAAACATTTTTTATTTTTTTATTTGTGAATGTCATTGTGTTTTATGATCCCTGGCTTAAAATTATAAAGTTGCTGCACTCACTAAATGATTTGTGTAAGAATTATTTTTTCCCATATCAAAACGTAGCGATTAGATGAGAGTATAGTTAGGTATATGAACAGTTGTGCCTTCATACATTGCATGTCCATTTTGACATAAACAAATGTTTGCGATGGCTATACAGATGTTTACCCCATACAACCTGTTATAGTGAAAGACTTTTTGAAGATGGTAAGAAACATTTCGTATGGTGGTCCTGGGAGAATAAGGGCTTAAAAAATATAATTTTAATTTTGTCTGGTTAATTTAACATTTTCAAGTACATTTATGGTGAAAGCATTATTTTCTAGTCGAAATTGAATTATATCAAGTTACATTTCTTGGCTTGTAAAACAAAGAAAGGTGCACTAAAAACGATATACCATTTAAATTGTTTTTAGAATGATTTTAATAGAAGATAAAATCAACATTCATAAATCTCGTAAAGACTAATGTGATGTGTGTGTTTGGTACACAATGGGTTCATCTGATAAAGAACCTTATCAAGACCACATCTTTAAGAAAGATGGGCTACGAACTGCTAAAAAACTAGAAAAGGAGCGTTTGTCAATGCAACCTGACAAACTGGTGGACATATAAAGTGTTCTTTTATGTCCAAAAACGGAAGTTAAGTGTATATACAGGGTGGTTTGCATAAGGTTCCGAGCACTTTCTGAGCTGATTCCACTAGCAAAAACAATGAAATAAGTTCATTTAAACATAGGTCTGAACCTATTTGTTGCCTAACCGTTTATCACCACTGTACTATAAAGCAGAGCATTCTTTTGAATATTTTCAAAATGGCGGCAGTTTATACTTTTTAAATCAAATATCTCAAAAACCGCTAACTTTACAAAAAAAATTACAGGAGACAAAAAATTTACTTTGTTAATGATAAACATAACAGTTTTTTAAAATTTTTGTCTGTAGCACAACGGATAATAGAGATATTGACAAAAAACGAAAAATGTATTTCTTGGTAGTTGTCAACAATACCCAGAATTTCTCCAGAAACAAAATATTTTTTTATCAAACAAAATAAATTTAACATTCAATTGACATAGCAATAAAATAAATTATGATCATTGCTACATTTAATAAGGTTTACAGTAAATGTTCGAAAATATCTCCTACTTTTTAATTGCAGCTCACCTTCCGTTCTGGGCTGTGAAAGCCTCCTTCAGAGGCCTCACCGGCGTCGACCTTAAGATCTTTTGCCGCAACCTTTGCTCGCCTTTGAATTGTAATTATCTGTAAATGAAGTTTAATTTATAAACTGTATCAACTTTATAAATTGTAATTATATTTCTGGAAATGTTGTTACTGTAAGTAAAAAAAAAACACACAATGAAATTAAGATAATAAAAATTATTATTATTATTATTTAATTGATAGTGTTGCTCTCCTCAATCCTGCACGGCTATCCTTGATTTGTGTGGCGGTATCTGTAATACGAGGAATTCATTTTTCTCTTGTATTAACTTTTTTCTTGTACACAATACTTTTCAGCCAACTTCACACGTAAAAATGATGTTGTTGCTATGAAGAGTCCTCCACACCATAGAATGGGAAATTCCGAATCGCCAGGATAGGCATCTTGTACTAACACCCAGACTGTGTTGAGTAGCCTCGATAAAATGCTTTCCTCCATATCCACTTCATAGTGACCACAACGTTCGCTGTGAGTACTTATACTTGGAAGGTTAACCCTTTAAGTATGAAATGTTCCACTCATAATTTTATGATTCGGGATTCTGGGGTTTGGAAAATGGTTTTTATATTCTGCAGAAGTAGCTGTTACATTTCCTTCACACACGCCTAAGATAAATACCATGTCTGCATATTCCTCAGATGGAAATAACAAAGCCATAGATGTCGTATTACAGAAATTAATATGTAGCTAATTATATAATAAACACATTGTAAATTGCACTCCACGGTTTGAAACAATTTAAGGCTATATCAAGGAACATTCACTAATGACAAACATGTATTTTTACCATGTGTTTTGAGTTACCAACTCAGTAAATGATAGTTTAACTAATTTTGGGTATTGTAAACATTTACCAAGAAATACATTTTTCGTTTTTGGTCAGTATTTTGTCTCTGTTATTCGCTGTTCTTTCAATAACAACAGTATGTCACGGACAATCACATATAAGGGAACATTAATAAGCTGTAGATACAGCTAGGATCATTCGGGATTGACCGTACAAAATATAACTGACTTACTGAAGACGGTTTTCATAATTGATTTATTACTTTCAATTCTTTGTGATTTCTGCAGGTGTTCAATGAACGTTTGACCTTAATAAATCTATTCATAAAAACACTTCACCTTATCAAGAACTAGAACGTCAACCAGCCTTTTGTTTATAGAGTGACTACCTATACGTTATTCATAAAAAAATTATAGTTATTCCTACACAATAACATAACCTTGCTATTACATCATTACTATCATAACTAATAATTAAACCTTCAATAATATGCAAATAAATATAATTACAACCGCTATTGCACGTGTTCTTTACGCTGTTCTAAACATTATTCAAACAAAATGTACAGTTATTTTATTACTGACATTACTTGATTCCACGTGTATGAGAAAAATTGGGGATCTGTTCAAGAAGAGGAACACCACTAAAACACTACTGCCCAGAAGGTTACCTAACTTTCTTAATATACCAAACCTAACCTATATTAAAATAACCTAACCTAACCTAACCTACATAATTACTCTCTTATTAATACTTAAGCCTTCAATAATATGGAAATTATAAGAGCCACACCCACTGCCACATGTGTGTTGTTTACACTGTTCAATTCAAACAAAATGTAGAGTTACTTTCAAATTTCACAGCCCAACACTCAAAAAGTTTCCGGCAATGACAGGTTAGGGCGCGGCTTTTTATTGACCCGTGAAATTTTACCAAAGGGTACAGACAAAGTTAAAAAATTGTTATGTTTAATATTAACTAGGTAAATTTTTTGATCTCATAATTTTTTTGTAAAGTTGGCGGTTTTTGAGATATTTGACATTAAAAAATTTAAACGGACGCCATTTTTAAAATATTCAAAAGAATGCTCTGGTTTATAGTACAGTGATAAACAGTTAGGTAACAAATAGGTATACAAAGTTTTAGATCAATATCTTTTTTACTTTAAAAAATATTAGGTATTTTGTAAAAAAAATAAAATGATGGATAACTCGAAAACAAAGCCGTTTCTGGACCTATGTTTATATGAACTTTTTTCATTATTTTTGCTAGTGGAATCAGCTTAGAAAGTGCTCGGAACCTTATGCGAATCACCCTGTATTATGAACAAAAATTACAGGTACATAATTTCACCATTTATTCTCTAAATGATTTAAATGTAGATTTATACTTTTGACATGAGGATAATGGAGCAATGAATTTAGTTCTTGTTTAGTTGATTATATTATGAACTTAGCTGATATTTTTAAGGAAGTAATTTTAACTTCATATAGTTACTAAAATCGCAACAAAACATTAGGTAATGCTTTAAGTGATCTTGATAAACAAATACAGTAACAATTAGACAATTCATTCAGGGAAAAGAACACACAATGATAGAGGCTGTTAGTGTCCATGACACATTAAAATTCTTTTTTTTAAACCTTCCATAAGTTCTCCTTCCGATTATATGGCTATAATTAGACTTGCTTACACAAAACAACCATATAAGGATGTTCTAGATTACACCTTGAAAAAAAATAAGGGCTTTTGTAGAAATCTTTCATCTCTGCATCCAGGAAAGAAACAAGGAGATCATATGGTAAATGATCTTGGACAGGAAAGTATTTACCTTCAGAAGCAATAGAATATCAGATTCCATATACTGGTGAGTGGATATCACTTCAACAACGAAGAAAGAGTGAGGAAAGTCAACCAGACATCTTATATAAATAGCAATTACTAATGTCAGAATCAAAGTTTCATCATCTACATGACCATCCTCACTTTTATGATTCTTTTGTACTTAAATCGGACCCATAAATAAGGAAGTATTCATTTTCAATTAACCCATTGCGGATCGCGAAGCTTAGCGCCCGCCCGGGCCTAACGGTACGAGTTAATTCCACAAAACGGCGCGGCACCGGCCGACCTCGTTCGCTCGCAAATTCTACATGTTTTGTTGTTATGTACGTTACATAAACATAACACAGACCATATTAGACTACAACATAATTATATTATACTGCAAAATATATAAAAACTAATGTTACATACATAATATTTTACTTACTTTTTTTGCGTGTACTAGCTGATTGATGTTAGCTGGATCAAATGTATTTCACAATAAATAATTACTTTTAGAAGGAAAAAATAAATAAATAAATAAAAAAAACTAAAATAAAATATAAAAAAATAAATAAATTTAAAAAAAAATAATTTAAAAAAACTGTCACTTGAATAATGTCACACCTACGCAATAGTATTCGATCTAATTCAGACGATCGTAAATTATCCGCCATTTCACTAATATTTACACGAACGAAAAATAACACGACCGAACGCAAAGACTGAACTCCCCTAACTAGTCTCAAACAAATAAATTATTGTTATTGTTCGAAACAGAGAAATGTTATGAAGGAACTGTCACAGAGATAAGATAAGCGGACAACAAACTGATAAGAGCTCGACACATCTGAGTGCATTGTAACAGCAAACATTGACCTTAGATGACGCATTGAAAACAATACGTCAACGTCACGTCGTTGAGCTACCAGTCCACATGTGTGCGGGACGTGAACGCCACGTCTTTGATCCGCAATGGGTTAAGAGAGTAATGAAATCATTCATCACTGTTTGTCACATTTAGTACAACCAATTACCAATAAGCGTAAAGGTGATTTTACAATCACTTTGAGAGGATCACAAATAATTTATTTGAAGTGCTCTTTCACACTGGCTGTAGAGGAAAGTGTACATTGATCAATTTAAAAATAAGTACACAGATGTGTGTCCTAGCTGGTCATGTGTTATCAAACTTCATGTGTTATTCCTGAATAAAATTTTCAGGAAATATGTAAAAAAAAATTTGTGATTATAGAAATTCACTTTCTGTGATGAATGGTTGGAAATGTCAATAGTGAATATATATATATATAAGATAATATATTTATATTGATATATATTTCAATCTAGACTTTTTCCGTTTCATTTTGAGTTACAAGTATGTTATTATTTTTTTATTTTCACTCAATTTATTTTGAAAATGTCTTGTTTCAGGTTTCTGCAGAGTCTCAAGCAAAGTGCTTTGTGACATGGGTGAGTGCAGAACACGGTATAATTCCCGGGATACCGAAATTTTTACAATAACGATACTTTCCTTACTACGTGTTTGGAAAGTGAAAAATCATGACAGCCAACTTTGTTTCCATCACTACCTTTGATTTTCACCCTTTTTAAAAAATTGATTACGACCCAATGGTTTTTCATTTTTAATATATAAACTTCAGAGGTTTGGGTTCTAATAGGCCTAATTTGGCCTAGGTACTACAAGGCGCATTTTTTAAGTAAGGTCGAACATTTTTATCCATTAGGCACACAATTTTTTGTAATGAAATTTTTCGATCACATTAAATTATTGATCGTGAATTTTGTTCTCACACCACAATAATTTTGTAAGAGTTGCTGACAAAATAGCCAAAAGCTGGTTATTAAGTCATAACAAAATGCTTTAACAAAACAAATTGCACCAATATCTGTGTTTTTACTTTTTGTTGGTTTTTTAAATGGAGCTTACCTTAAAAACACGCCTTGTACTCCCTATTTTCAGATTGTATTTTCAGATCAGGAGAAGCCCACCCCTGAAGATAGTTAAGTTACATTTAAGTTTCCACCCAATCTCTGATCCTACTCACACACAAAGGTTTTGATGGAATTCCCTGAGATGTAATGAAATGGATGTTCGATATTCCATTCTTTCCCATTTTACACAAATGTACTTCCAGGTCACATTTTTACAAACACAACTTCTAACTTTCATTTCATTACATTTCTTTAGTTTTGTTTTCATTATTGATTTCAACATATTTTCTGTCAAATTATTTTACTGAACCATTTAAATCATTTTTCACGTACAAGAGTACCGGTATTTTATAAAAAATATATAACCTTAATTAAAATGTTTTATATTTAAATATTTAACCCAACATTAGTTAGGTTTTTAAACATTTTTAAATATCGTATAAATATATTGATTTTCATTTTTTAAAGTGTTTATAAAATTGAAGTTTTTCCCTACAAAGTTGGCTGCTTGATCCCTCCACTATAGTTTAAATCTTGCTTCATTTTCTTATTCAACAGTTATAGTAGATACAGTATGTATACAATAAAACAAAATAAATAAGCGTTTTAAACAATTTCTCAAATTTTAATAGTAGTACAATAAAATTGAAAAATTAAATATTCTGAATATGAATATTGTTTTTTAATATATAATTTTTAAGTTCAAAGAAAAATAGTAGTTTTGTATAAAACAATTAATATTGTTTATCTAATGATATTAAATATTGTTGGTTATGTCTGGTAGCCTACATATTTTAAATATAAATAACGTCATTTAAAAAATATATTAAAATTTCTAGTTATATTTAATGTAATTAATTATTTTGATAATCTTCTATCTTTGTTGAGTTTTGAAATGGAGCAAGTTAGTTTTGATTATTTTAAATTTTGTGTATCAATGTATGTTAGTGTGTTTCTCTTTCAGGCCACTTACACACCCGGCTCAGCAGAAGGGTGAGTATAATCTTCTGTTGAGCCCATCGCACTAACAACACCTATGCCTTAACATGTTTTAGTGATGTTGATCGTTGATGGGTTGACTCAGCAAGGGTGATACATCCTTCCCTCTTGTTAGGTTTACCTAGCAAAGGGTTGTATGTCCTCGCCTTGTTGAATCTACTCAACAAGAGTTTTTACGTCCTTTTGTTGAAGTCTAGTTACAACATTTATCACACACTTGTACAAATTGTCCAAGTGTACACCACTTTTGTTACACTTCTTCAGGCATAAGTCCTCAACACTTTAGAGGCAGCATTAGTACTCGCGTTGAAATTAAATTAGAAAATAAGCATACGTGGCCCCTGTTAGAAATGTTAGGGTGTACCTTTTGTTAGGATGTTTTTGTTTCAGGTTTTTCAGGTTCTGCATGAAAAAACATTTGTTTTCAATCTCAACGTCAGAAAACTTTGATCAGCTTCATTAGAAAATGTCTAATAATTTGCTACATCGTCGTATGGGCTCTTTTAGATTTAAGTCACTTAAAAAAAAAAAAAAAAAAAAAAAATAGAATTACATTTTTCGTTTCTGAGACCAAAAGTGAAGAAGATTTTCAAATTGAAGAAGACGCTGCTATGCTATGAAACATGGTGAGTATTCAAATAATTGTTTTTGTTTTACATTATGTGAATGTGTGAGGTGTGTTTCTATTGGTTGATATTATCACAATCGAAGTTGATAGGTCGTTGGTTTCTGTGGTGAGAAAATAGATCGAGCCACAGTTACCCGCTTATCTCTTCTATATTGTGATGGTTTCAGATCATCTTACCTTCCTTACTGGTGAAAAGTTTGATGTGTGTGTGAATGTAAGGCATTTTTTATTTGTCACAAGAAAATTAATCTTTCATCTTTATTGTCAAATAGGTTTTCTTTGGATTGTTTTACTTGAACAGTCATTGAAGTCAGATAACTTCATATTTGGAGAAATTCACAAACTCAGAGGACTTCATAGACTCGTAGGACTGCGGTCAGATGATAATAGGTAAATAAATATGTTTTACGAAATATCATTGAATTAAAACACTGTGTATGTTTTTACAAACACTACACTATAAAATGGGGTGGAGCCGAAATGAATTAACAGAAAATAGTGTGTTTAAATGTAACACTATTTATGTCCTGTCTTGTGTCTATGATAAGATCCTGAATAAAATATACAGCGTTTTGAAGTAGTGGTATCACAAAAACATTATTTTCAGTGTCCAAAATTGACAATTTGGAGATTATTCGCTTTACGAATTTCTTGTCTACAAATTTTTTAAATTTTTTTAGGCTCTTCTCTACACTCAACTTTGCACTTCCATGTTTTTTTTTTCTACAAACCTGTGAATAAACTTAAGATTTAAATTATTACAAGTGACAATTTTTTTCAGTTCAAACAACAAATCTACAATGTTCAATCACCTTTAGTACAGCAGTTTTATTGAAAATGAAATCAAACACTTGCATAGCAGTGTATAAAATAATCAACCACTTTGGCTAGCTGTCGTAGCCTAAGGGTCTCATTGTAGGGAGTTTAGGGTTGGCAATCTCGAGGGAACCTAGCTGGATGTATACATTATTTCATGTAGTTTTGGACCAGATCCTTTTGTTTATCTTTCCTATCTGGTTTCTTTTTAACTCTTGTTCTTTTCCTATCCTTATGCTATTTGAGAGCTAAGGGTCTTTATATATTCTTTCCTTCCTTTTTTAAAAAAAAGGTGATGATGACAGAGAGGTCATCCTTTAAACAACAAGAAAAAAACTACAATTTATCAGCCAAACCCACCATTTATAATTGTATCTCGGAGATGAAATATGTCACTAAATTATCTTGTATATACTACTAATTTGTACTGTATCACAAAATATAGTTCTACGTCAAATGTTAAATTAAGAAACTGTTATTTCCGTTAAAACTTACTGACTTTTCATCAGCCATTAGTGGTGAATGTTAGTGGTTTAAAATTTGATTGTTAAGAAACACTTTGATATGTCAGATCTTCCTGTCACTCATGAAGGTTACTTTAGTGATAATGCAAAATAATTAGGATGTTTTAAAGATGAATGTAAAGGTATTGGACTGTTTGAGTTTGTCGGACTAAGAGCTAAATTATACACTTTTTAAACTGTAAATTATGTCTAGCCATATGTTTTTTCCTACTATCGGGTCTATCTTTATAATCGTAATCTTCATAATCATCAGCATAAAAATATAAACTTAAATTTTCATTTTTCTTAAGTTTCTCACCATGTACAGGATTAAAAACTTTCTTTTTTCTCTTGAGGTGCACCAAAATTTTCAAAATCTAATTCTACTTCTTCCTTCTCTGCTTCACTTAATTCTAATCTACTTTTAACAGGCTTCCTTTCTTTCTCTATCAATTCTGTTTCTAAATTTGTTTTTCCTCAATTACTTTTTTCAAGGGATCAACAATAGGCTTTAATTATTTTTGAACTCTGTCTCAATAATGCCACGATTTAAAATACGATATTTGTCTTTATATTTTTTTGTAAGTTATTTATTTCAATAATAATTTCACTTAATGTCTTTGTGTGGATAATGAACACTAATAACAGAATGACATCAATTTAGATATTAATCAATAAATGTATCAAATCCAAATCGATAACGACCTTTGTTTATTACACTCTCTTTATCAATGACTATGAATGAGTTACTTACTATCCTTATTCGATGCTTGTGAACAAATGTTTTTAAAATATCAAATTCCATATTTGCGTTGACATGATCATTATATAGATGATGTAAATTTCGTTAATCTTGTTTAAACAATACAATAAAATTAGTGTTATCACGGATTAATTGTTTTGGAACGTAACTATATGTCTGACACAAATAAAATGTATCAATGTTATTATGGCGACCCATTGTAAAATACTTTCTAATATTATTTTGTTTTTCACGAGCCATGTCGTCAAATATCAGAATTGAATTTGATTTGAAATCTTTGGGACTTGGAATCTCTTCATTTTCGGTGAATGGATAATAACCAACTTCCGGTATATCATCTACAATACATTGTAAAAATTTGTATTTTGGTTGATGTAAAAATTTAGAAAATACATAAATATTTTCAAAATATCCATTTTTGGAAACCAATAGATTTATTACCAAATTTGTTTTACCTGTGTTTGATGGTCCACAAATAATTGATCTAATATTACAAGGCATTATCATTCCGTGTTATTTAGTTTAATTTTGATTTTCCACATATTTAAAGGATCTGATTTATAATTGGTAATCTAGACAACTGTTTTACAAATTTCATTACAGTACAATTCTTTTACATTTATCCACGAGTGTTTGTGGTTGGGAATTTACAAACCCCAACCACCGTAGTAATAATTTGTTATCTAACTTACGTAACACTTTTTCTATTAAATACATATTACCAACTTCGGTTTTACTCAATTATTGTAATGATAAAATCCACCTTTTATATTACTTGTTTCATCTTTTAAAATGTAAATTACTGGAACTGTTGATTGAATTCTTCACACTTTAGACACTTTGTTACTCCAATTTAGTAAATTTTACTGATCGATTTCTTATATTTATATATTCTAACTTTATCCCCTTCTTGAAATTGTGCCACTGTAACTTTTACATTTCTTTTTTTAACAAATCTTTCTAATACTAAACTTTCATTATTTTGTTAACCTCATCATACCTATTGTTCCATGGGCAGTATTATTATATTTTTTGACTATAAGTAGAAGTATAGTCACTTGCTTTGCACTAAAGCACCTTGCTCACTAAAGCTTTGACACATTTTGCCCTTTAATGTTCTGTTTAACCTTTCAACTATGGAAGCTTTTTATCAGAAAAAGTAGAATAATGATTTATATTACATTCCTATAACAACGATTGAATATTCGTATTTTATAAAATTCAGTACCTTTATCTGTTTGTAAATTTTTCATAGGATATTTTTCTAAAATGGGTTTCAATGATTTTTTAATTTGAAGTAAATTTTTAGATTTTACTAGCACAGCTAAAGCGTATTTAGTAAAATAGTTTACTAAAACTAAATATACTTAAAACCTTTGTTAACTTTAGAAAATAGGATCATTTCCTGAGATCAGCCTGACACAGATCATTAAAACCTTTAAGTTCTACATATCGACTTCCTTCGAACTTGTTTATGTAACTCTTTAGCAATTTCACTTTTTATATTGATGTTTCTAGTACACCAGATATTTAAAAAAATGTTTTATTATTATTTATCAAGACCAATCTACACTTCGAATAATGATTTTACTAGTATTCTACAAACATGAGTAGGATGATTTAAAAAAAAATAACGTCCTTAACAGTTACAAATTAATTTTCTTAACAATTCTAAAACAGTTCATATTGTTTAGTTCTTTTAGGCTATGCACACTGATGGTCGCTTCAAGCACTGCTCCTATTTCGGTGTTCTCACGTCTGAGGAGTCGCTTGTTGTTTTTAACTGTGTCCTTCTTTATTCATCCACGACATAATGGATGTGCAGGTCGCTAAGCCAATCTTTATTCCTCACATACCGCATTTACTATTTATTCCATTCACTATTCCGCGCAACACCTTATTCTGGATGTTTTTTTATTATGGTTATGTTAGATTTCTTTGAACATCCCCACAGCTGGATACCATATGTCCAGATAGGCTTCAGTATCTGCCTGTATATCAATATCTTACATTCCACTGAAAGTTTAGAATTACGTCCAAGTAACCAGTAAAATTTTCCATATTTTATACCAAGCTCTTCTTTTTTTTCACATGTACCTTTCATCTGCGTCTTACGTCTAATGTCATTTCCAAATATTTGACTTCTTTAGCATGTAGTATTATTTGGTTATTTAGTACAATAGAACGGAACTATTCTCTTGTATGAAAATTTTATATGGGTTGACTTTGTTTCATAAATTTGATTCGTGAATATCTAGTCCAGCTACTCACGTTATTCATTGTTCTCTGCAATTTGTTTGTAGTATCTTGTAGCTGCAGCAAATGTAGCTATTACTGTGTTTTCATCAGCGGGATATTTTAAGTATACAACAAGTATAGTATAGGTCCAAGGACACTTCCCTGCGGGACACCAGCAGTTATTCTTTTTTAGTTCCAAATATTCTCTGTCATGCCTGACACGAAAATATCTCTCGGCAATATAAATGACTTTAAGATCTCGAAATACTGTCTTGGTAAGTCTTTATGCAACTTATACTCTAGTGTCTAGACCCTTATGCCATATTTTATCAAATGCCTGAGATACGTCTAGGAAGACCGCTGAACACACCTTATTTCTTCAAAAGCATTTTCAATTATAGTAGTAATACACTTTATCTGATCAATTGTTGAATGGTTTACGGAAACCAAATTGATACGAAGGGTTTTCTTTCTCAAATGACAGGTTCGAGCCTTTTTAGAAGTAACCTCTCAAAAACTTTTTAAATAACCGGTAGCAATGATATCAATCTGTACGGTGTAACCTGCGTCGGTGTCTCTCCTGGTTTTAATAAGAGTATCACCTCTGCAATCTTCCAATGACGAAGTACATACTATTGTAGTTTGAAACAGACATTTATATAATTATCAAGTGTTGTAGCTCAATGAGAGCAATGTCTGGGAGTTCTTTCATAATCTGCCCAGACATTAAATCATATCCTGGTGATTTTCTTGAGCTTAAATTACGTTTAATAATAAAATTTTTCTAAGTTCTTTTAACGTAACAGATGAAATTCCCTATTCATCTACCTTACTAATAAAAGATATGTGTTTCTGAGTCGACTTTTATGGAAATGGCTTATAAACGTCTGCCAAATGCTTTGAAAATATATAAGTGCTATAATCGGCAAAAATGTTACTCTATGGTTACGATAATACCACTGATCTTTCAAACACATTGATCATTAAAGTATTAATCTACGGTATACTATCTATAATCTATTAATCTATAATATAGGCCTACTTTGTCTCTGGTATTCTTCCTCATTTAATTCAACATTCACTTCAGCTTCAGTCTTCAGTGACTTGAGTGACTCCACTGACTTCAGTGGTTTCCATTCCTTATTGTAGTTTCTATTATCGTGATTGTGCTTTATCTTGGTCTTGTTAATTAGTAGGGCGTGGTGAATTGTCGTGCGTTTAAAATCTATCTATTATTAAATTAGTGCTTAACACACTTATGTATTGTTTGTGTTCAATAATAATCTAACTACGTTCACTTACTTCTTATTCTAAATGGAAAATATTTCTAGTATTGCATCATCTCAAGATGATGGTGCAGGAGAGAAGTTGGTTGGCGATGAAAAGAATGGACATAATTCGAAAGGAAATATTGAAGTAAGGTATATGACACCAACTTCTCAAAATGGTGATGCTAAAATTGATATTGATAATTTAAAGAATGCATTTGCTGGAATGAGTAAAGAAGAATTGATGAAGTTTGCCAACGACCCTTTTTGGGTTAGAACAAGGTGGTTTCTATTTTTTCTTTTTTGGTTCTTATGGGCAGCAATGTTAGCTGGGGCTATAGCTATTATAGTCTTGGCTCCAAAATGTGCAGCACCATTACCAAGAGAGTGGTGGGAACAGTCTCCAGCATACAAAATGGACCTTACAACATTTACTAAAGGAGACAAAAGTCTTACAGGTAAGCTAACCTGTAGGGTTAATTCATTTTATGGTAAATATGGAGAGAAGTTGTCGGATCGATTTAAGTGCGAAATCTTGGTAGCTCCGTGATTTTTCAATCAAATAGAATTTAATGAACAAATCTAGTGGTTTTTTGTCTCTCACAATTCATTATTTACTTAACAATATGAAATTGACAAAATTTAACATATTCAATCTGGTAGCCATATTGAAGTCGCTCATGGGGGCACATGCGCACTTCATTCACTTTTACACATTGATATTATTATATATTATATGTCATTATGTATATTTAACTGTCTGGTTAGGTAACCATATATTTTGACAGTTCTTAATAGTTTTACAGTTCCTAAAACGGAACTATTTTCCACGCTGAATTACTTAGATTTCTACATCCATAGATTTTACTTGAAATTGATGAAATCATTGTCAAAATAACCTTTAATGCCATAAATCAGTCATTTTAAATAGCTGATTTAGGATAGAAATAACGAATTGTGAATTATTAAAAGTGGTGGTAGGCCTAATTGTTTACAAAGAAAGTTAGGCCTATTGCTTTTTCTTTCCTTTTTCTTTTTAACATGTTCTACATTATTTCGTAATAATAAAATAAGTTTTCAATACAGAGTTAACTTTTTTCACAGAAAAAAAACATAATTTCAACTTTTCTACATTAAGGTTCATTAAGTGAATTACTCGTTAAAATAGGCAGGCTATGTACATGAATTTTTACCTTACAAGTAAGCTATAGGTGCATTGAAAATGGTGTTGGGACAAATGCCATAATTAGTAGGATGTGAATTGTACCTAATAAGGTACGTATTTAACAATTTCACAAAATAGAAACAAATATTCAACATGTGTGCTACAATGCATATTTACCATCGACATTTGATCTTCAATATGTTTCAGTGTAGGTAATTAATTATATACTAGAGTAGTTGGTAGGCCTACATCTAATTTTGGTTATTATTATTTTTTTGCAATTCCTTTACTATGTACCTTATTTCTTAAGAATAAATTAGTTTTTCAGTGTGGAATTCACTTTTTCACCAAGAAGTCACAATTTAAAAACTACGAAAAATCCACGTATTTATATTTTAGACATAATGGCAATTCTTCACATTTACGTCTTGGACGTTAGTAAAGAAATTGCAATTTTTATATTCGTGATCACAGGTAATATGAAATGCTGTCATTCCTCCAACAGTTCTTCCTACCGGCTGTGAAATTATATTGCCCTACATATTAAGCTAAGCAAAATTATTGACCTCACCAAACCTCCTACAAGTATAAATCTGGCGTTTATAAATCATATTTGTAATAGTAATGATGTGTAATATTCATGTGTCAAACCATACGCGATTTCCATTCCTATATCTACATAACCTATAAATAAGTGGATTTCGTAGTTTCTAAATTGTAATTTTTCAGCGAAAAAGTGAAGTCTGCATTTAAAATATAATTTATTCTTAAGATGTAAAGTGTGTAGTAAAAGAATAATGAACAATTAGTTGTACCAGTTACTCATTTCGACAGTGACTAGACTAAAAGTCGAAAGTCATCATGCAATAAATAATTAAAAACCAATGCAATAAATAAACCAAGTTTTGATAGAAATTCAAGATAATATATTATTAACAATCCAGTTAAGCTGCTACAAATAAATATCATTTACGTAATGTTTTCTCGATACTTTGATCTAAGGAACATATTCCCGAAAGTTTGGCAGATTAATTTTGTAACAACTTTAAAAGTTTTAATCAATTGATGATCATGTGATTTAATTAACCTATATAGGCCTACTTATTATGAAATGGGTATTTTTAAATTTAAAAAAATCTATAGAATTTTTTGAAGTATTCAATGTCTAAAGTTGATATACTTCTGAAAGAAAAAAATTGGGAGAATCAATTGTGAACATCTAGAGAAAATATATAAAATATAGGATTTACTGTGTATTTTGTCATATTATGGTGGTTGCCATCTTCCATCTCGAGTAATTGATGTTGTGTGTTAATGTATGGAATGTTATAGTATTTTGTTATGTTACTATGATCAATTTGTGTTAACGTGTCTATTTTTGAGTTCTTATCAATATGCTTTGTAATAACTATCGTAGGTTTTTATTAATAGGCTATCTTACTTTACCTAACTTGTCCTAGATACAAAATATTTATTCGTTATAATTAATTGCTCCAATTTTGTAATATTTAATGTTTTTATATATTTTATAATAGGCTACTTATTAAAGAAAAAAGATAACATCATACTTCGTATATACATGGGTAACTGTAGATAATCTATTAAATATAAAAATTTAGACCCACATAATAGAGTTGACAGTTGGTAAAATGGACTTGAATATTATTAATGACAATAATTTTATGGTAAATTATAAAAAGGAAAAATTACATGAATGTATGAATTAATAGTTATTTTTGGTACTTGTGTATTAACGCCACTGCAGCAGAAGTTGCGCTAATGCGCATGCGCCAATAAAGAGCAAACTGGTTTAAGGGAAGCAGAATTCCATTTTTTTCAGCTTTGAGATTCATATACTTTCATTTTATGATTTGTCGCAAAAATTTGAGGCGTAGATTGGCGGCACTTCACTTTTAAAGCTCATGTTTATCCATGATCTAATTTCAAATTATTAACTTCAATAAACTTACGAAAGATTTGGCCAGGTGATTATATATATATATATATATATATATATATATATATATATATATATATATATATATAAGGTTTGGCTATGTGTTTATATATATATATATATATATTATAATACTTTTCTAGAGTATTATATTTTTTTTTAAATTTATTATAAATAAAAAAAATTATTTATATCATTAAATTTTTTAACAGAACAATAAAAGAAATATTAAATAAAAAATAAATGTTTTTTTATATTCTTAAATTTATTTTTTTATATTCTTATCTCGGGGTATACTTGGGCTTCACAATTTACACAAAAATACATTTAAACAATAATCAGTTCATCTCACCATTATTCACAATGCTCCCCTTATATCTTCTTCTTGGTGATTGTTCAAAATAACAAATATTCAATATTATAATAGTTCACTTTTATTAGAGTGTTTTATTTTTCAATTGCATCATATATTTTTTTTTTATCTTAACTTAACTTCAGATCCTCTTACTCACACTAGAATAATTTGAAAAATTTTCTTCTTCCTTTAAATTGTTATTCTAAATCATATGATCCACTGTTGTTTTTCTCACATGGTCCCCCTGCACCTGCCTATCAAATTTTGCATTTCTGTATATAATACTTGAACAACCTCCCACAACTTTATATTTACAATTTCCATTTTACTTTTTATATCCAAACCTGAAGAAATTCAAAATATATATCTCGAATTGTTATACAATTTATATAAATGTTACAACAGTCCCCTAAATTTATAATTTTTTATAATATTTACAAATTTTATGAATAAATTATAAATTTACATAATAACATTTCTATTTCAAATCTGTCATACTTTAGCATATATTTGACATATCTTATTCACGACATTTAACGAAAATAACAAACAATTAACAACATATTTATATACAACATCATTTTAACAACATGAACAATAAGCAATATATTTTTTTTTTTATATTTCATTTTGCCTACTGCAATCTCCCTTTAATTATTTATTTACAAATTTATTCTTTCCCAATCTTAGTTTGGTTTCTTATTGGTCATTTTCCTTTTCATGGAACTTTTTTAAACTTGTTATATGGAACATTCCTTTCCTTTTAGTTGGCTTACCCTTATGGACTAATATGTATGTTGTTGTCCCTAACTTTTCTCCTATAATGTATGGTCCGGTATAAATTTCAAAAAATTTGGACATTTCACCCTTTAACTGGTGTGAGTATCCAATCTCCTTTAATAAAACCTTATCACCTTTCTCAAATTCTGTAATTTTATGTTTTTCATTGTACCTTTTGTTCCGAATAATACCCTTCTTCCTCATTCTCTGGGCTGCCAGTTTAATTTTTATTTCTAAATTTAGGTTATCTTCTTCTAAATATTTTAATTTTAAAACATCATGCCAAAACCTGGGAGTTACTTTATCTAATTGGAGTTCGTTTGGTGTGTAACCCGTTGATTCGTGTGGGATCTCATTTAAAAACTCGATAATTAAAGGTATAAATTTTGTCCAATTTCTGTGGTGATGGTGACAATATGTCCTAAGGCATCGACCAATTTCTTTATGGACCCTCTCTACCATATTACTATTTGGTCTTCTTACCGGCGAATATATAGGTAAGATGTTTTGTTCCTCCAAATATCTAATCCATCTTTGGTTTGTAAATTGTGTTCCATGGTCTGATTGTACTCTGTTCACTTTACCGAATCTTGCAATATAGTCATCCATGCTTTTTATTGCACTAAGAGTTGTTGCCTTTTTTATTGGATATGCCTGTATGAATTTCGAAAATGTATCCATTACCACAAATAAATACTTCTTACCTCCACTTCCTGTTGGTAATGGTCCATAAAAATCTATTGATAGTTGGTCTTTAGGTCCTTTTGTATTTACACTTTTCATTTTACCGAAACTGGTTTGATTTGTGGTCTTACATTTTCATTTAAATTGATATTTTCCTCCTCCATCTGTCTGTCTTCAGTCACATCAATAATGTTCACCATTTCCCCTTGAGTTTCCTTTAAATTTTGCTTAGGCCTAGTTTGTTTTATTTGCAAATTCGATTCTATTTTACGTTGGGTTTCTTTTGGATTCTCTCTTAAAACATAATTTCCCTTATCTGCCATTTTATGGGTTTAAAAATTTGTTTAAAATTATAATTTAATATTAAAATATATATATCTCAAATTATTAAATATATATTACCTGAAATATTGCTTATTATTCTTAACATAACCAAATTTCATATCAAATAGAGCCAATACGTTGTGAGCCTTATTTATAATAAGAAATTTAATTTAATATAGTCTCCTTTTATTTATCGTGCCCCACGTTGTGGATGCCAAATTTATAATACTTTTCTAGAGTATTATATTTTTTTTTAAATTTATTATAAATAAAAAAAATTATTTATATCATTAAATTTTTTAACAGAACAATAAAAGAAATATTAAATAAAAAATAAATGTTTTTTTATATTCTTAAATTTATTTTTTTATATTCTTATCTCGGGGTATACTTGGGCTTCACAATTTACACAAAAATACATTTAAACAATAATCAGTTCATCTCACCATTATTCACAATGCTCCCCTTATATCTTCTTCTTGGTGATTGTTCAAAATAACAAATATTCAATATTATAATAGTTCACTTTTATTAGAGTGTTTTATTTTTCAATTGCATCATATATTTTTTTTTTATCTTAACTTAACTTCAGATCCTCTTACTCACACTAGAATAATTTGAAAAATTTTCTTCTTCCTTTAAATTGTTATTCTAAATCATATGATCCACTGTTGTTTTTCTCACATGGTCCCCCTGCACCTGCCTATCAAATTTTGCATTTCTGTATATAATACTTGAACAACCTCCCACAACTTTATATTTACAATTTCCATTTTACTTTTTATATCCAAACCTGAAGAAATTCAAAATATATATCTCGAATTGTTATACAATTTATATAAATGTTACAATATATATATAGCTACCTGGCCAAACCTGTCGTGATATATAATTAATTATATCGCAAAGTAAGCAAATATTGGCGCATGCGCATTAGCAACTTCTGCTGTGGTGGCGTTAATACGTAAGTATCTTATTTTTTTACAATGATTATATTTTGATATATAATAATAATTTGTCATATATGTAATTAATGGTATTATTATTTTCCTTCTTATTCAGTGTTAGAAGTTTATATGTTCGATGAATATTATTAACAGCTGAGATATGTCTAAAATATCCTATATTGTAAAATCTCAATTTTAATATTTTTATTGAGATTCTTAAAATTGTTTGCATCAATTTTTTCCCTTTCATAAATATTACCTTTGTACAATAGTTTAAAAACATCTAAGCCTATAGAAATTTTTTCTTTTTCAGAACTATTATTACATGCAATTATTTTAAACTAATAGATTAAAAAAAATAAAAACTCAAAATTCATGTTTAAAATGTCTTATAACTCTACAAAATTTATTGTGAACTAAATACCTTTTTATAGGTATGATTTTAAGTTTATATATGTATTTGTTTTTAAGTTACAATTTTACTCCCCATTATCAAAATATACGGTATAAAACTGTAAAAGTTAAAACCTTTGAAAAATTCTTTATAAATGTTTGTCATTATAACTAAGGAGTCTGATAAAGTAATGGGATCAAGCTTTGGTTATCTGTATTTTTTCTATGATGTAGGTTCCCATTCTTACAAGTCTAGTCTGCGAGAAATTGAAGCTGTTTCTGAATTATGATTAGCCTAGTAAATTTGTAGTCTTGAACAATAATATTTGAATGTTTTGCACTGTTTCAGGAGTAACCACTAAATTAGATTATCTAAGAGATTTGAGTATTAAGAGTGTTATACTTTCACCTGTAGTTGATGTCGAGAAAGAAGGCTTGACATCTATTTCTAGTAGTTTTGGTACATTAGAAGATCTTAAGAAATTAATATCGACAGCAAAAGAAAATGGTGAGTAGTAGCTGATAATCTTTTAATATACTCGACTGTAGATTTCAACTAATTTTGTTTGTTAAAGGTGAAAAACTAATTAATTGTTATTGATAGCTATAGCCTACTAGTTTGTCATAATTTGTTGATACTACAACTATACATGATATAAAAAATGGATAATTATACATTGAAGGTCACCCTATGTTTAGTCGCTAAAAACTATGTAAACTTAAACTATTTATTATGTTTGTCATTAATCTGACAATTTTCAAGTCTTAAAATCCATTATTATTGAAGAACTTCACATTTTAGACACAAGGATTTTAGGTTTTTTTCGGGTTATGACGAATGTGTTCAATGACAATGTAAGTTGTCAACTTTGTGACTGCATTACCAGTTTATGTTATATGTTATAATATATATATATATATATATATATATATATATATAATTACCTTCCCTGATATTTGTAAGTATATACACATAATACAGCCACAAACTTGGCTCACGTTGTTATTGTACATATTCGTAATAACCCAAATAATCCTTAATTCCTTGTGTCAAAAAGTGTCAGTTTCTTCAATATTAATGGATTTTTACACTTGAAAATTGTTGTCGCGTTGTTAAAAAATATTTAACTAATAACAAAGAAAGCAAATAGTTCGTTTGCATGATTTTTAACAACTAACATCTATGGTTAGCTTCAATGCATAATTACCAAAAAATGACTTTGGATAACAAATTATAAATATGCATACATTTCATAAAAGTCTGGAGATTTAGTTTGGCTTTAGAGCACCATCTCCTCTGTAAACGGTTTTTGATAGAATCTACGATTTCAACACTACACATAATTTCTCTGTAGTAATCATCTTTGTCCACTATATCAAAAATAATTGATTTCATATTTTCACTATTTTCCATTGCTCTATATTACATTTAAAGTAAAATATAAGGAAAACTAAATCACTAAAATGTAACATGGTGTTATTGGGCTTGATTGTTAACTACAGTCTAGCACATATCTAATAATAAATTGATTAAATAGCTGATGTTAACATAGAACAGGGATATCTAACATAGTTTTTTCTTATATATCTATCACATTCTAGATTTACACTTGGTAATGAGAGTTGAGTTAACTCTTGAAACATCATTTATTAGTTTTCATATGCACCAAAAAAATGATAGCAAATGTCCGATTAAATCATATTAATAATTTATTTATTGTCCAGAAAAAGATTATTAATAATAATGGTAATAATCTGTCAATACTTAAATTTCTGGACTACTTTATAATCAGTCATCTAAATTTCTCTGTCATTTGATCTTTTGCCATATGTGGCCAAAAGGGAGATTATCTGAACAAAACTAAGTTGTTGTTTTTTTTACTAACTTATTTATGGTGTTGTTGAAACAAACAACAAAACTGCAAGCCTTACTTTGCTACTATGTTAAATATTTATGGTGTTTATGTTTGAGGTGGTTTTAAACAGTTGAATGCTGTAATAAATTCAAAATGTTTGACAATTAAATAGTTCAGAAAGCAAATATTTTATTTATTTTTTTACTACGAAAATATCAATATTTAGTTACCTTTTTAAAATTTGTAAACATTGTAATGGCAGTGGTGTGTATGTACATGGATTAACAGTAATTTTCCATACTTTTATAACAATGTTTATTAATTTTTATAATTTTAATAACCTATTATATACAATTGTAAAAAATAGATAACATGATCTGGGAAATAATTAAACTTAAAAAATGTTCGAACGGGTGGTCATCTTGATTGATGCAATCGTGCAATCTTTCTTTAACAGACCTACAAATATGTCAACAAAGATCTTTGTCATTTTTGATTTCATGAAATGTCTCGGAGATGAATTTTTCTTATTTTTTTAGTATGCATTGCTAAAATATAAATAGAAACCAGTATGATAAAATTAAACTAGATACTGTTAATATGTGTCTGTGTATATGTCTGTACACTGAGCTGGTGCTTAAATACTTGAATCAATTTTGATAAACAAAATAATACATATTTTTATGTACATTTCTGTAGTCATTTTGAAATTTGTTGAACAACTCAGAATTAATAAGGGTACCTTGCTTTAAGACCAAAACTCCAAAATAAAACTTTTTTTTTAATTGGTACAAACAAACATATTGCTCTTCATCTCTCCAGGAGCTGTTGGTAAAAAAAAAGATTAAATATATCAAAGTATGTCGGGAGATTTTATCTTTCCAAAATTATTTGAAGTTTGGTATAAACTATAATTTTGTTTTACTGAAGTTTGTTATATTATTTTATTACATTTAAGTAAAATTTTATTGTATTAGCATTCCAATTTTGAGATATTTAATCATTTTGGGCAGCATCATGAAGTCTTTTCAATTTTTGTTTGATAATTCTAGAGGATTGAGGGAGAGTGAATACATTTTAGTTTGCAGAGGCTGTGAGAATGTTAAGTGTAATGTTTATGAACGGTTTTATTATTAAATTTACCAATGTATATAAGTTTGCAATTGGATCGATTCAAAATCTGGAAAAACTAAAAATACTAATTTTGTCATTGAAATTTCAGTTATAGTTATTATTAATGGTAGTAGCTTAATTTATTAAGAGCTAAATTGATTCAATTGGGATTTTATCAGTTTAACCTTGAACTTAGTCCTTGGCCATTTTTAGAATGATGTAAGTTCTTTTGAGTGTTGACTACTTTATTTTATTCGTGTTATTTGTTTATTTTATAACTTATGCTAAATCCATATTGTTATACAAAAGAAAGGTTAGGTTAAAATTTAAACATGAAACTCTTAATACTAAAGATTAAACTCTTAATAACTAAACATGATTTATGATTCTTTTATCGAATTAAATATATCGATTGAAGAGAAAAAAAAGAAAAGAAAAAGAAAAAACTTGGTTCTAATCAAATGAGTGGCCAAAAGAAAATAAGGAAATTTTATTATTTTTCTTTTAAAAAAAAGGCAAAACCTTTAGTTTAAATCCATCTTTTTTTTACCCTTGTCCTCTTAAAAAAAACATGATTTACGGATATAAATATGGACATATTTATTGTTTTACAACTTAAACTGCTGGACTGGTTTTCATATTATTCAGTTTTGTAATTTTACATTCATGGAGTGGTCTGGGTGGGTTAATTAATTGTATTGGGTGACCCTATGATAAGGGTTTGAGCTTTGGTGGTTCCTCCGTTTCCCTTATTCTTACAGTCATAAAATTTAATTTAAGGAAAGCATATAAAATCCAGTTTTTATCAACAAAACCTAAATCAATAAAGAAATTCTAGAAAAAAATATGAAAAAGTTGATAAGGGAATGCAATAACAGCAAGAGAGGTTATGAAAACTTTTAAGTTATGATGTTAAGGAAATCTTTAGGTGTGATTTTCTGAATAATTTTGTTGTGGGAGAAGAGAGACGAGCAATTATTTGGTCCATATTAGAGAAATAAAGCTTAAAGGATTAAGGAAAAATTGGAAAAAAAGTGTGGGGAATAGGGAATAAAACTAATATAATAAATAACTGTCCTGGCATCATAGACATAATTTATAAATATTATGACAAACTTAACTTTGATAGATGTAATGGCATAAAATTAACTTTGTAACCAAATAAACATTAGGCTGGTTATTGTTAGACATTAAGAGAAAGTGGGTAGATAATATTAAAAGATTTGATTAATTTGATTATGCTGTATTTGTATGTTATTGTGTATGTGTGTACTTGTGTAAGGCGTAAGAATAAAATTGTTTTAAATTGTATGGGAGTGTTTTATGTTTATGCGTAATGAATTTATATTTATATTTTAGGCTGTAGGAATTTTTACCATAATAACTAACAAAAATTAATTTAAATGAACACACTGTTTTTTTTCCATATTTTGTCTGGCCTTGTAATTATTTTTAGGCACTTGTAATTATTCTCAGGCATTATTTTAATAATTTTACTAAACAGAACAGTTGTGCACACTAACTGCTTAAAAAAAACTATAATTATATAACTTATATGCTAAATACTTGTATATTATGTCAATATATTCCACTCATTAGAGACAATTAAAAAAAGGGCTCTTTTTGGCTATATAATATAGGCACCTACCAGGGCCAGTAGCATCATAGATTACATTATAAAATGAATTAAGGTTTTTACTAATATTTGCATATTTTAAATAATTAAATATAATTTACCTTGTTTTAAAGACTAAAAGCATCTGTCATCATCGTTTTATTTAAAAAAGGAAGAAAAGTGCATCAATAAAGACTGCTATCCCTTGAATACTCTAATAGTGTCAGGTTCGGGGGAAAAACTGTAAGTCAGGAGACTTTAGATTTTAGGAAACTTGATTTGGGGACGATTTAATTTTTGGAAGGATTGTGTTTTCATTCAGTGACCATCAGATGGTATATTTCGGAGGAGTGCATCAATCACATACTTTGGTGGAAATTATATGTGCTTACCTCTTTCATTGAACACAGATTTGTTAATAATATTTCAAGTGAAAAATATACGACCTAGACTGGGAATCGAACCCTGGACCTTTGGCTTTACGCGCCAATGCTCTACCAATTGTTTGGCTTAGCAGCGCAGGACATGATGTTATTCATTTTCAATATTATGTTTACAGTTTTGCAAGATTATGTACTTATGGAAAGAGTGCTTCTAAAGGGACTAAATATGTAGAGAGAAGTAAGGACAGTCCCTTTTGTGTACCCTCAGCAGCGCATGACATGATGTTATTCATCTTCAATTTTGAACTCGTATTAATTTAGGTCCAACTGTCTAGAATTACTATTTTATATTTTAGGCATATTTGAAATGCTTTTTTACATAATTCTAAATTGTGTTACAGATAACGTTTATTAGTCATGAAATGTAAAAACTATCAAATTTTTCTTGTTTGACTCCATAATCATCTTCACCTTTGACCTTGTTCTGATCTTAGGTTGAACTTAAATTTTAGGCCAAACTCTCTATCATTTTGTATTTTAGGCCTAATTGGAATGCTTTTTATTTCACCACAAATTATGTAACTGAGTGATGTTTGTTAGTAGTAAAAAGAAAAACAATTTTGTAGTTTTTCTGGTATGGATGTGTTTTAATTGTATTTTATACAATGTTGCTGGCTGTTCTTTTATATATGGAGTTGGACATTCTTTTACTATTTTATAGTATAATCAAATTATTTTATTTAGATCATTATCTACACCCCAACTAATATTATCATAATAAATTTACTGGGATAAGTACTTTGGTTTTTTACACTGCTGTCATAATTTATCATCAAGAAATTATATGGCTTCATCGTTGACGTGTTAGTGAAGTCTCTTCTCATGCAGCAGTGCATTTGTTGGTGATATCTTCAACAAGTTTGATGGCTAGATCTGATTGTAGATAATCGTTTCATTGGTACCATCTTGCATTGATAATTGAGCGAATGATGCTATTTTGGCAACGTTGAATTAACAGTCAATTCGAATTATAATCAAATGACAATGCATTTCACTGGACAATCTTTCTAACAAGCATCTACATTTGCTTTTAAAAATAAATAAAACTTGTAAAAACGAATTTTTTTACTGTATTATATATATATGTTCCTGAATTTTTTTTTCACATACAGTACACTTTTTATGTAATTTGGGTAAAGGGAGGAGAAAAGGCTTCTGAGGTTTCAAAAACAAATAAGTTATATCTGAATTGTATGCACTAGGAACTGTGTTATCATCAAAGACTGTGCTAAATTATTTAAGAAGTACAGCAGAAGAGAGATCAAGGTAGCAACAAAACAAAATATTTGAAAGAACATAATATGGAAATGTGCAGCTTTTACTCCTACCTTGATTTCTGTGGCAACAAATTAAGTATGTTTATACCTCGGATTGGGAATTACCAATGATATGCACAATATTTAGTATCATATTTCCTGAACATCCGATGATAGTAAATATTGAAAAGTTTTTAAATTAATAAAATAACACATTTGTAAAAAATGAGTAATTATGTTCTAATGTCACCTATGTGATTAAATCTTGTCCCTGTTAGACTCTCGTAATTATGTGGATTTAATATTTTTTCAATACATGGGCGTCATCACCAGTTCATTATTGGGGGGACATATGCCGGGGGTCTGGGGGTATGGAAATTTTTTAAAATTAAACTTCTCAAAACATTGTTTTTATGCATTTATTTATGCGATTGTAACAGAAATGTAATGTTAAAAACCCCTAGTAAAGACAAAGCCCGATCTTTACCTTTTAAGGTTTTAAGTAAATCATTCGTTTTTAGCAAAAATATTTTTACATCTCAAATATTGGGGAGACGCGTCCCCCCCCCCCGGCGATGACGCCCATGTTTCAATAACTTTGTAATTTTTTGTTTTAGAGAGTTAGGGTAGCTACTACATTATATGTCAAATTAAAATATGCTTATTTTGATCTAATTTTGTAAATTTTAAGTTCACTTACATTAATCATATAAATAAAAAACCAGTTTAAAATAGCCATAAATTTGAATTTTGTTGTTGATTTTTTCCTCAATATTAATAGATTTTTGTATAAGCACTAGAGTCCCTTATACCAAATTTCATATTTGTAATTTAACTTTTAAGACT
The DNA here is from genome assembly GCA_963513935.1 of Aphrophora alni. Lineage (NCBI taxonomy): Eukaryota > Metazoa > Arthropoda > Insecta > Hemiptera > Aphrophoridae > Aphrophora > Aphrophora alni. The sequence goes on from OY740768.1 coordinate 137,465,546, forward strand.
CCAATCATGAAGAGGACTATGAGAGATAGAAACCATATCAAAAATACTTTTTTTATAAGTTTTTAGTCAAATGAAATGTGAAAATAAGACAAAACAAAGGTTAAATTTATTTTGACCATACCATAAGATGGTAAATCTTAGAATCAGATTATTTAGTTTTCCTTCAGTAATTATATTTCAATAAGGAAAACAAGGATTCCCTGAACCACAAAAAGTATGAATATCTCCACAATGCTCCTTGAACATTTTAATTATATCTCAGTTTAGCATTGTATTTTCCTCAAACATTGTGTGTCCTTAATCATGCAAATTTCTAACATTTATTAAAGATATAGGTGTATTATAATTTATTATTAGTAAGATCTTTCCTTGTCATTTCTTGGAATAACAGTTCTTGAAAATTTCCTTATAACTTCTATGAACTGGACCTTACAAGAAAGTTGCCTTAATCAGGAAAATGTGTGATAAAAAAACATTTCTTGAAGCAATTATATAAATTTATAGTAAAATAAATGGTGCAAAACATTGCACAAACTTTCTCACTTGCCCACTGACAAAATTTCAGGTCGGTAGTTGTCAGTCAAAAGTTAATATTAACTATAAAGACAGTTTCTTAAAAAATTATTTATATATGTGAATAGTGTCTAAACTTGCTTTGTTTATCTCATAAATGCGTTCTCAGTGTAAATCGTATGACATTATAATTGAAATTTTAATTACGAAGGTCGAGATTCATTTTCGAATTATTTCTGAACCTATATTTTACTACTTTTTGGATACATGTTTGTGTTTAATCTCTACATTTCATTACAGGAATTTGAGAAATTACATCTTTTATAACGGCATTGTTGTTCATTTGAAGAAATGGCGACCAATACGTTTTGTTTGAGTTATGTGTGAAGATTATACTTGGGAAAAATTTGATCAAAATCATTGAGCTGATTTTTAGATAAACTTTTTTTTTGTATAGTAGTTGTAAAAATTTACTTACATGAAATGTGAAAATATTTAATCATATCTGCCAAATCCAAAAATTTCTAATCAATGTATACAAATTTGGAATTTTAATCAATTGATTTTTTCTAAATAGAGCTTACAGGTTTGTCCTTTCACTGAGTTCTTATACCAGAGAGCTAACGCAGGAAAACATTAATTATGCATATTACATCAGTATGATATTTAAAATTTGTATTTATCAAAAATTAAAAACTAACGTAACATATTAAATCTGTGTACATTATTTTTTATGATACGAAATATCGTGATGGAAAGTCATTAAAAAAAAATTTATCAGTTCGCAATATTAAAACAGTTCTCTCATTGCAATGAAAACGTGCCGAGTCTGTTATAGGTACATCCAACTAAATATGTAGATTCGCTTTTACTTTGAGGAAGTCCTAAATTATTTATTATACATACCAATTGTCCGTGTCTGTATTCACTATATTTATCACTTTAATTTCATTTAAACATACTACTTCACATAGTTTCTTCTACTTTCACTGAACACATTTTAAGACCATCCTTCTTCTAAAACCGACCAGTTGCCTTCTTCTTTCTCGACTCCTCTAAAAGTTTGAAAACTATTATTCCTTTCCTTGTGGGCAGATTTAAGTTCCTTCTGCCTTCTCTATTTCATTGTTTTCAATACAAAATTCATTGACAAAATCTCAACTGACCATAAATTAAGTAAATTTTCTACACATGCGCACAGATATCATCAACGTTCTCACTTATCTATAATAAACGTTGCATTCATAGATAAATCAATTCATTATTGTACCTTCAATCTGTCGTTCCTAAGTTCCTATCTTTGACACTTTAACATTGTACAATGATACAATATAGGCTTTCCATTTCATTTTAATTATTTGAAGTAATCATTCATTTATGAATATTTCTCATTATAATATTAAAAGAAATTATATATAACTATTCATGGTACTATCATGAAGTTAATTTTTAATTTACAATAATTATTTTCATATTTCAACCTAACCTATGGGCATTTATTTCTAATTTTAATATTGCATACCTCCAACATTTGAGTTATCGAAAAATGAAAATATGTTCAGAGATATGGCTAAAATATGCCCACATACCAAATTTGATTCAAATCAGTCCACACGTTTGGGCTTTTTGGAGCACTGCATAGATGTCAGACGCTAAATAGGCAAGACATAATTCCAAAACCATTTTCGTCTTACTCAGGGAAAAAACTCGACATATATGTTTTGACCCATCATAGTAACTTATACTAAGTATATGTAAGAAAGTAAAAACACATTATGTAAAACTCTTATTTACACAATCTCTTAAGGTTATTGTTTATATGAAAATGAATATATGATAAATATTCTTATTTATATACAAATAAATAATAATAATTAATTGTCAATCGCTTTAAGATTATAATAATTTGAGCATACAGTTTGTAAGAGTCTATTCAAGAAGATCAGTTTGTTGAAAGTCTATGTTCGCTATACAGTAAAATTAATTTTGTTGTTTAATAGCCTATGAACCTTTTAGAGTTTATTTTCATAAGTGTTTAATAGGCCCATTGGTTAAGGTGATATGTTTCACAACTAAAAAATGAAATAGGGTGCATTTTTACAAAATAATGGTTAGTTCATTTTATTAGGAATAACTTTACACACAATTAATAATTTTATTATCTTTACACACAGAATGTAAAATTGCAATTAGTTTATAATGTATTTGTATTAAACACATTATACGAGATTAAAAATATGTTTAATTAATCTAATGTTTCTGTTTTTAGGAATAAATATTTTGCTCACTTTTGTTCCCAACTTTTCTTCCATCAACAATCCAATATTTAATAAGTCTGCATCAAGAGAAGAACCTTTTACATCATATTATATCTGGTCTCCACCAACTAAGGGTTATGATGGTGGTGAAAAACCTATACCACCAAACAACTGGGTAAGTGTGAAAAATACATTTAAACAGTTTAGCTTGATTAGTGTTAATTGCTAAAAATGATGTAACTGCTGGATAGGTATAAAATAAGGATATCTGTTTCTTCATTTAACTGACTTCATTCAACAATTAAAGTATATGTAAAGAGGATATGTTAAAATATTTAAAGCTTTTTTGGCAATGAATGTTATAGAGTTTTTATTTCCGAACACCTTACAGTCTCTAGTCACACTCATACAAGTAAACTATCATCCGTATAGTCATTAATACACATACATTACACCGTTACTTACTTTTCACCTTTGCTTAGAGTTCCTATTTATGGTCTATATCTCTTTCTTAGGCAGAGCTACATTTTGAATGGGGGAAAAAAAACTGAAACACTCGTCTAGTGCGTAGATAAGATTCTGTTTTGTGGTGTTTGTTTTAGCCATCGTTTTCATATTGTGGTTAGTAAATGACATATATGTGAGTTTAACTTCTTCTTTTTTTTTTTTTTTTTTTTTTTTTTTTTTTTTTTTTTTTTTTTTTTTTTTTTTTCCCTCTTTTTTTCTTTCTAATATTGAAAAGTGCCTGATGTGATGGTGGATGAATTATTAAATGTAACTGGTATTGTTCTTATTTATTGTTAGATACAAAAATACCTGGGAAATCTGTGTTTAATAAATGTTTTTAGCAATCATTAGGTGAAGACTTTAAATTGTAGATATCAGAAATGTCATTAGTGTGGAAATAATTTAGACCTTAAATAAAGTTTTTCTCACACTTGTATTTAAAAAGGCCAGACTTTAAATAGCAGTTTTATAATGGTGGTGTAAAAATATTTCTAACTCTTCTGAAAAATGCTAGTAATCCTTACATTTTTCTCCTCCAAATAATTTTTGCTATAAATCCAGTAATAAAATCCAAATTTATTTTATTTTGGCTAGAGTAATAGTCCTATATTTGTTTTTTTTAAATTTTTTAAAATGTTAATGTATTAAAAAATGAACAAACATATTTTTTAAATACAGTACATATGACATACTTTAAAAAAAATACAAAATTAACTATTACAAAACTTTATAAAAACTAACAAGAACACAATAATTCAGTAAAATACAACGTTATCTTTTATTACTCTTAATTAATTGAAAAACGAGTACCAAACTGTAAAAAAAGCTATGACTATAAACACCATCACATTATAAACATAAATTATACAACCTGAAACGAATATGATTGTAATCGAGAGACAACTGACTGTCATATGATTATACAATTTCTAGCTGTAAAATTAGACTTACATATTTTCGTTTAAGAACTATAAATATAACTTAGTTTTAAAAACTTTCTCCACATTTGTATCATTATTAACACAAACTATGGTGGTTTCTATTTTATTTCCAACAATTGTTATGTAAATTATGTGAACAATAAAGCATGTTATAACCAAAAAAATAACAAGCCGATATTTCAGCTCTAGCATTGTTGGATCCATGATTAGCTATATCAAATTAAATTTATTTCCCTGAATTAAAAAATGGTTTGTTTAGTTAAATTGTTGTGTTTATTTTTATGTTGTTTAATTTTCACAATTATCAACAAGTTCAGGAAAATATTTATGCCAAATCTGTGAGTGTTAAATTTTGATTCCTATGCACATTCTTCGGAATAGCTATGGAGTGCCTCGAAAAGTGTGATTTTGGAACTAGTTTTGTTTATATTATATATTAATGACCTACAGATCTAGCATTGAATTGTCTTTGGGTTTTCTCTCGTGTGTCAAAATGATAAAATCATCATTCTGTCAAACCAAGATCATAATTCTTTGGCAATTAAATTTTCCATACCCATTAATAAAGATATAAAGTATTTTGAAAAACACTCTTTAGTAAAAGGTATTTTCCATAAAATAAAATTCCTCAATCTATATCTTCAAAATATTATCAAATTATTGCTCAACCAGTTCCTAAAATGGCATATTTTGGCCTATTTTACTGTCATTTTCATTATGAGGTCATGTCTCCAAAGGAGTTATGTTGAAAAAATTTTAAATACAAAAAAAAGTATACAGTTAGGATTATATTTGTTAAGAAGAATAAAGACTCATGCTGGATGTTTTAATTCTTCCTTCCTTTTATATTTTGAGTATTACAAAGTATTCTCAGTTACATAGAGAAACAGGACAGAGTCGGATACATAGATAACACAAGGAAAACATGCAGCTTAAGCATTCCAAAACATAGGCGTGTTCAAACTGATGAATCGCTAGCAATTTCCTATGCTATTCTTCACAACTCTCTTCCACATAGAGGTATTCATGGGATAGCCAACTATGGAATAACAGAATATTTGTTTTTCCTCCTGTATAAATAATTAATATTTTAAAATTACAGTAAAAACTCTCTAATCCGAATTATGTGGCGCCGGCCGATCCTGATATCGAAAAATTCGGATCTCAGGGTGGCTATTTTTATATAGTTAAAGTGGTTTTAAACGTGAACAAAACGTAGCAAATTTACGTTTTTAGCGCTAAAACGCGTTGCGCTTACGATAAATTGTAGCTTTACCACAGTATTCTAAAAATTAACTATGGTTTTTCAAATTACTGTGATATATAGTCGTTACGTTTTAATTGTACTATTATGTAATTTGCCGTAGTTTGCCGGTACGGTAACCGGTAACAAAAGAACCAAAACAACAAAAGGTAGGTTAATTAAATAAATATTACAATAGCTATGTTTAAAATTCTAGTTATTTTAAGCTGAATGAGGATCAGCATAAAGTACACAAACAACAATTAATTAGGTCTACAGTGTTAACTAAAAATATCAAACGAAAAATGAAAATTAGAAAATAAAACAGTACAAACAAAATATTGAAATTTTGATGAACGACTATAAATGTTGGTTTCCATTACAGTACAGTAATTTGTACTCAACTCAGTTTTTATTAAAAAAAGATTACACTCTTCTCAGATGTAATATCTCTCCATCTACGAAAAAGAAGGAGATCGGCCAGTGAGGATTCTTCTTGTTCTTCCACATAGTCTATCGGCTGTTCAAGTGCTTGACAAGCTTCGCAATGAGTCGTGATTTGTTTTTGTTGTTGAATCAGAACTGCACTACTGCCCAGTGCCCAGCTCAAAAACATTGTTCACTACTATTCGGCCCGAAAATATTATTTTTGTATAGACAATTGTATTTTTATTATTTTTTATACGATTGCATACGACGGCCAGATATCGGAGTTTCCGGATATCAGAGATCCGGATCAGAGAGTGTTTACTGTATATACAAGGCTTATACAAATAAACATTGTTGCCTGCCTACTAAATGAAGATATGACTGGTAACAATGTAATGCCCATAACAAAACTTTACATTATGTTTTTGATTAGTAAACTGATACATTAGGCTATAATGCCTGTAGTAGATATTAATTTATCTTTTTAGTCAAGCTCTAAACTTATAAATTTAAATTAGTCTGTCATCCATTTACACAAATTACTAATATTATTATTAGTCAACTAATTAATTATGTAATGAATTCAGTTAAGCGTGAGCGGTGGATCTGCTTGGGAATGGCATGAGGGTAGAAAAGAGTTTTATTTGCATCAGTTCTCCAAGGATCAACCTGACTTCAACTTCAGAAACCCCGCTGTGATCAATCATTTTAAAGTAAGTAAACGTTATCCATCTTTTTATAGATTTCTTTGTTAACTATTTCACCATCTTTTTTTGGGTATGTTAATCATAGCAGTAACTTTAAAATTCTAACATTTTTACACTGTTATATTATTCTACTCGTACAATTTGTTCACGATGTACAAAAATATTCTAATTTGTGCGTTATATGAAAACATAACTTAAGTATGCTAATTAAAGTGGTAATTTAATGTTGTAGTTAAATACTTGTACACACATATGCAAACAAATGAATATAAATCAACTCCTATTATCAAGTGATAAACCTAGAAACATCAAAATTGTCTAGTGGCTTGGGGCCATGTTTGAAACTAAAACTATAACCTAAGAAAGTTTTATAACATCATTAAAATTTGGTATGAAATGGTAATGGAAACTTGAGCCAGGATTTTGGAAATTTGGCATAATTAATTAGAACTTATAAGACAAGACAGCTTGAAATATTATTAGTTAGATGTAGTTAAGAGTAAATTAAATAACATTAAGCATATTTACAAGTCGTACATTTCATTTTATTAGCTTTTGTTGTTGACAAAATTGTTTTGTATAACTACAGTAGAACCCCTCTAATCCGTCACCTTCGGGACTGGGGGCATGGTCGGAACGCAAAAAAGGTCGGATTATCCGAAAAAAGTCAATATTTATTACATATTATATAAACAGATTTTTTTAAAGTGAAATAAGTGATATATAAACTTTTAAAAGTCTATAATAAAGTCTATATATAAACTTTGCAACTACAGTAGAACTTCTGTTAACCGGCCTATATCGTAGTGTACTGGTTGGATGAGAGTTTCCGAAAATAAATTGTACAGTAATTGAAACACCAAAGCAGCTGCGAGTCAAACGACTTTGTCGATAGCGGTATCCCATTGTCGGCGGCATAAAAACACCGCGGCATTGGCACCCGTCGGTATAGCAGACATACAAAGGCAACATCGTTTGATGGGCCGCTTTTTTTCCACGAATCAATTTAGTATACATTATGGAAAATATAACATTTCTTTTCAGTTTTCTTCTTGTCTTTGACTGGTTATGATCTACGTACAGTATATACAGTAAATAAAAGTGAGCGAGTTACGAAAACGGGAATACGGAAGCGTGTGTTGGTTTCGTTTCAGACGCGGTTAAATGTGTCAAAAGACTTGACAGAGGGGAATCTGTAAAAAAGCGTTGTAGTGTTTAATTTTTCACGAGAGATGACACAACACTGATGCGGAAAAGCGATAGCAATTACAAACAGATAGCGATAACAAACCGGAAAGATTGGCGCCCGCCAGGCGTGAGACATTCCACAAGTCTGCAAGTCGGCAGAATAGTATCAATAGCCAAGAGCTCGAGCATGGTCGGACTAACCGAGGTGACGGACCATCCGAGGGCGGATTAGAGGGGTTCTACTGTAGTATCAAAACGTTAACACTAGGCTACTAAAGTATAATTAAAACTCGAGAAATATATATCTACATAATTACCCACAATATAACAGTACAAATAGCAAATGCTAATTGAATAACAATAAATAATACCAATTAGATAATAAACTATTATAATAACGAACCAATATTTATTGGACACAGTGAGGAATTCATTTCTCATCTACAGCATTCTCAAACAAAATTAATCCTGCGAATGCATACTTCTCAACAACAACTGATGTTTCAATTTATTTGAATTTTGTATACATTTTTTATATCCTTGATAGACTTTGGAACTTCACTATAATATATAGAGTACTTTTACTCTGAATAGGCTTTTATACATGTTAAATCCATGCTCATTATAATCTAAAATCCGCTCTTCTTGTGTCACAAAAATGAAAATTTGTAGATCGAGTTGTATTGCTCACCAATATAATTTATAATACCAATATAAATCACCAATATAATACTTCAAGGATAATGAGCTTAGAGTATTAGGGCACTTAAATCTTTAAAAAGCTTTTCTGCATAACTCTTTACGTTTTACTTTTGAAATTATTTTTATTTGATAAGACTAATAATCTTTGTAAATTCTTTTATTAGAATTCCCTCATAAAATATCCCACACCATAACTTTAATACATGAGAGTTACAGTCTTTGAATAAACTCTGGATCAAAACATTTCTGTAATTATTTTTATGATGCAGGTTATCTATATGGCCCACCCAAGACAGGCCACTGTCTGTAGTTAAACCCCAAAATTTAGCAGACTTACATGTGTTCATATATACTAATTTCACATCTGGATATTTGTTAACTTGCAGTTTCTTATAGCTCATATTAAATAAAAAGGTCAATTTGAACAAAGATAATATTTTTAACTGGAGATCAGTTGAAAGCATTTTTTTATAAATTATCTGAAAAGAATTAACTTATGACTTGAATTTTTTTAATAAACAAGAGATAATTGTATAAAAAGAATTAAGAATTGATTTAGTTTATCTACAATTACAAAGACTGAAGAAATGTAAGCTGATAAGAGTCTTTATAATAACAACATTATTGGGTTGATAAGACATATTTAATATTTTAAGCTGTATCATCTGCAATACCCTCCATACAATCTATGTAGTAAGAAATCAGTTTTTAAATTTTGTTTATTTATCAACTGCTTAGGATGGTTGTCATATAGAGGTGGTTACAAATTTCAGCTATAACTCTTAGAACGTAAAAGTCTGGATTTGGACAATTTTTTAATTATTATCCTTCATAACATACTTAATAGAACACTTAATAACATGATAATGAAATTAAACTAAATAAATCAGTTTCCACCAGTTTTTAAGGAATGGATTTTTAAAAAATAATGTTTACCAAGAATCTCTTTATTGGTTGACGAAGACTTAATTAATATACTTTTGAATACTCAACAATAAACTTTAATGAAAATATGCTACAGTTTTGGAAAAAAAATTGCTGGGGAAATATTGGGCCCTGAGAATTTTCTGCAACTCTGCTCCCCTGTTGCCAATTTGTTAAGAAATTATTATTCAATTAATAAACTGAGTTTCAATATTGATAAAACGGACTTTAGCTGTTATGGTAATAATAGTTTCGTCTCTCAACGTTTTAATTTTGTACTTTATAAAAGTTTTTGGGATTGGTGGTAGACAGACATTTCATCTGGGTGGACCATGTGGAGATAATTTGTAAAAGAGTTGAAAGACTTACCTTTCTTATTAGACCTTTGTCTTCTTACGTTGACAGTGATGTTTTGAAAATAATATATCATATTCCCTTTTTTTAATCTTATGATGTTAAAATTTGAGAAAGTGGGTCTTTTGTACATATGCATAGAATTCTGGTGCTTCAGTGTTTCAGAAAAGGCTCTTAGAATTTTCTTTAATTATGGTTTCTGTGAAAATTGTAGGCGATTATTTAGAAAACACACAGTATTTACCATTTTCTCGCTGTAGTATGCTTACTGAAGTAATTTTACTTACAATGAAAACCTCTGTATGGGTTATATATATTTTTAATAATTGAAATTGCCAAATTCACAGCTATATTACAACAGGACTATACGATTTGCACAGCACAAAGGTGAACCTGAAAATATTAGATAAGGAAACCTTTAATACAGGTATAATAATTGTTTAATAGACTCCCTGTAGAATTTAAGTTGTTGCTAAAGGATGCTCAATTTAAAATTAAATTACTCATAGTGCAGGATATCTTGAAGTTTGGCAGCTGTTATGATTTAAAATTACCGTAGTTTGGTGCTGTACAGCCGCCCCATTGGACATGCTTGACATTCTACTACTCTGACTCATAAACATCTGCCACTTGCTTATCATATTATATTATGAAATACCGGTTTGGGTTAGCTTACAAAGAATTTACATTGCTTTTATTTGTTTTAGGCATTACTTTATTTACCAACCGAATGTTTTAAAAATTTCCAAGGATTCTAAAAGAGGTCTTAAGTTCACTATAACATTATCAGCCCTTATTATTAAACACCTAATGGCTTTTTATAAAGAAAGCTCCCTTTTTCAACACTTATGTAATTATTTTTCATCAGATCAAACAAAATTACTCAAGACAGTATGGGATAGAGTCTACTGTACTAAAAAGACTTAAAATAATAATTCAATAATTGTCTATTTAATTACAAAAGTAATAATAAAACATAAATATAAAATAATAGGCCAGTGAGGTAACAGTGTAAACTCATGAAGTTATTGTAGAATCTAACTGTTTTGTTATAATTTTTTTAATTAGTGATATTTTTATGGTAGGTCTATATTTTCATAAATCGCATGCATATTTTCAAACAGATTAGTTGGTATAAATATCATGCTTACAGCCAAAGAAAAATTAATTATGACTTTTTCCTAAAACAAACTTATTATTGTAAAGGATGCTTTAATTTTTAATTAGTAAACTCTGGTTGAACAATATCATTTCAATTCAATAATCTTTAATAAGGTGATGAATGCATAAAAATTATAAATATTATCTATAGATAGATTAACAAAACAACACAGCAAAACTGTATGTGCATTGTATATATTTGGAATGGCGAGTAGCTTCTGGTGGATGAGATGAGCATGCATCCAGCCATTACGGCTTACAATCGTATATGTTGCTGACATATGCCAAACCTCAAAATATCCTGCACAAGAAAGAGGTTTTTTATACAAAATGTCTCTATACAATGAGTATTTTTTAATATTGTTTTCAATTGATATGTAATTGAATATTTTTTAAACTTTATTTACTATGTGTATTAATTTTTTTCCTAACTAAACTGTAGATGAACAATGAGCAATGTGGTGAATTTTACAATTGTAAACGCTAAGTCCCCTACCACAAGTTAGGTACAATAACACAACACAAATAAACTTTTATAAGTTACCTCCGATGATGGTAACTTGGTTACTGAAATGTACATCAGGGAACGTAAGAACATAGGCTAATACATTTTTGTCAAAAGTTTATATGTGTTGTGTTATTTTAGTCATAAATATCTACTTACTCCTATTCAAACATTAAAAAAAAAAATGTTGTAACAATGTTCTCTTTTCTTTTAAACCAAAAAAATTTTTTTTAATAAGTAGGCAATATGTTATTTTTGAGAACATATACTCATTGAATTACCCAGGGTCGTGGATTACTGAACTGTGTACTCGGTCAAATCATAAACAGAGTCAAAGTTCCTGAAGTACATATATGTTTATTTACGGAAAAATACAAAACATAATTAAGTTATATATAATAAAATTACAGAACCAGAAAAACATACTTCACATATCATATGTCCCTTTGATTCCTACTTAAACATAAAAATAAATCATTCAAGTCTATTTCACTCAACTGCAAGCAATTATTCATAAATTTGATTATTATATAACCCCAAAATCATTAGCGAATTATTCAATTATCTTCTATTGTTAAATGTTTTCTTCTTCATATATTTTATAATCAATAGTTAAATTTTTTATATAATGATATTTACTACATCTCTGTCTATACCACGGACGCTTGTGCACTGTCTCTAGTTAAATTACAGTTGCTGGACTGTTACTTCACTTACGTAAAAAGGAATTTTATAAACTTGGTGGAAATAGTGTTGCCTATTACTTGGAGGTTTGATTATTTTAATTTTATGAAAAAATCAACTAAATTTATGGACAACTCGTCCACAAACTTTTTTATAATTGTTCTTTCCAGCCCAGCAGCTGGCTAGGAAATGAATATTCTTCTTGCAACTTCCCCACCTATTCCACTATTTTTCTGATTGGCTTACTTTTAAACCAATAAGAAAATACTTCGTACTAATTTTATCTGTTGTCAAGTGGACCACCACCGCCTTATACATTTTGACGTTTTATAATGTATAAATTCTAATAGGAATAAACATTTTACTTTTGACAAAAAAATTTTGTTTTTTGTGTTATTTTGTTTATTCCCAAGTGTGGTAAGGGACTTTTGAAAGTGTATCTGTATAGTTAAAAGCCTTTAAACAATAAAGCAAAATGTTAGTAATTTGGAATTTTTTATTACAAGAAGATAATTTGGGTAGAAACATGTTAAAGACCAACTAGTTTGCCTCATGCATTGGATTGTTGTCACTTTTATTAGAGAAAAGTTGCTTGTTTGAAATATCTTTCGAATCGGAATTATAAAATCAAAGTAATACTTAAATATGTGAATAAGGTTCGGAAAGAGGAAAGAACATATCATCCTTAAAATGAAATAAATATTTATTTATCAGTTAAACATATTGAATATAATTTAAAATATCTCCCTTTTTTTCAAAACAGTAGATCACAGAAAATTTTGTTGTTGTGATATGAAAACAAAGACACTAGTTCACAACAAAACTCCTCAGATCACATCAGTCTTTAAAACACAGTACCTTCAGCAAACTTCTCATAATCTCAATTTGTAAATTTACTCTTGATAAGAATTGTAATTGTTTCCTATGTTATGTATTCCACATTTTGTATAAAATAATATACCACAATTTACACTCGTTAATTTTGTGTCTGTCCTATGAAAATTAGTGAAAATTAGGAATTCCACCTTTCTCTTTTTTACCAGACCCAAACTAATGGTCTCTTATTCAACTCTAACCATAATTCACTAATCGCTGACTCTGAATGATTTGTTTGTAATGAAAATAAATGCCAAAACTAACAAGTTTAACTGAATAATTCAATTTTATTTTCTGAAGTAAAGCTACTGGTTAGTGTTTTTATATTCCTATGTAAAATAATCGGTAATGTCTTTTTTCTGTTCATAATTATTATCTCTCGTCACTTCTACGATTGATGCTTTCCCTGGATTATTCGGTTCCTGGATGATGCATTTTTTTCTGTTTTATCGATCCCAAAAATATTGAATAATTAAAATCATCTTCTTTATGATTATTTGTGTTAAATCATGATACTTTATGATGCGCTTTCATTAATATAGATAGGTCTTAGTAGTAACCATTTTGACACATACTACTGAATAAAATATAAGATTGTAAAATTTCCCTATCTTCTTGAATTTAACACAATGCAAATAAATTTAATTTTTCTTTGCGTTATAATTTTGATATCAGATTTCCTTAATTTGGCTGTTGTTTAAAAAAACTATTAAAATGGAAAATTTTTGTTTCAATGTATCTAATACTACAGTGATGAATGTTAACATTAGTGGTTTTGTTTGAAGTGAACAAGTGAGACAGCTTACTTAGCCAGCTTACTTCCTTTCTTCCTGTAATTTCTCCTGATATGCACATGTAAACCAGTTTTTATCTCATTAGAAGAGTAAATTTTTTTTTTCACATATGATCTTAAATAATAATTTTCATTTTATCAGTTTGTTCGAAAAACTGTACTGTCCTTGTAAAATCGAAGGCTTAGGTAAATTTCAATATAAGCACCCCTCCCCCCTAATTGTTCAAACATCTAGGCGATCTCTGCCCAATTACGATCGATCATACCATACCTTGAGTAACAGTCACTTTATGGCACTAATAAATAAATACATTCCGGATTTTCTCAGTGTAGGTGATGTTTTTAATATAAACCCACAACAAAACTCCTTACTGGTCAAATCATTGGTTTTTTTATGGCTACAAAGTATTCCTTTCAATCCAACAGCCAGGAAACCTGTCAGTAGCTTCTCATACATAGAAACGTAATGGGGTGGTAATCCATGTTACTGAAAAATTACACTGATTTCTTTTTCTATGTCATCAATTTTTGGGAACACAAAAAAATTTGAGTAACACCTGTAAACGATTTCATAGCAAAAATGAACTCCCGTTACATACAATTAGTAAAATCTTCTTTTTTAATTCATATAGTTTAATCGGATATTTGTTATCATTTGTGTATATAAAAACTAAAAACACCCGCACAAACAATGGCTAATATCTAAATCATATTAATAATATGTACAATCCATCATTATCAAATAACTCTAAAACCAGAATTAAAACTTTTGTTTGTATATTATACTCTTGTAAGATATCCAAACGTACTTATATTATAATCCATACTTATGTTATTTACAGGGCGTATTTAAATATTGGTTGGGTCTTGGAATAAGTGGACTGTATTTGGAAAATGTAAAGTATCTTTTAGAGGACAAAGATTTCAAAGATGCTGCTCTTAGTTCTAAACCAGGATTTATTCATGATCAATATGAGTTCTATGATCATTCCTACACATCAAACTTAGCTGAGTTGACACCTCTGTTGCAACAGTGGAGTAGTGTTGTAGCAAATCATTCAGGGTATGTAAAGAATAAATGCTTACTTTATACATTTTGTTTAGTTAAATAATGCCATCATATTGGATATCATTTTTATTTTTCAGTGGTAGTCTGTATTTTTAATTATCAATGTTAATAAAAAAAATCAAAATAAAATAAAATTTTCTTCTTGTTGTTAGAGGTGTGCGAAAGGTTTAAATTTATTTTAGTAGTAGAGGATAAGGAATGGAATGATATATAATTCTCTTGTTTCAGGATCAATTTAATAATTTTTGGAGAATGTTGAAATTGTTTGAGGGAAAATCATGACTGAAATTTAGTATGAGGAATAAGTTTATCTTGATTGGGATTTAGTATGATTTAGTAAAATATTTCTTTGAGAATTATTGGGGTTTGACCAAATATTTTCGGTTTTATATTAGGCCTTCAATGCTAATAAATCCACCAGTTTATTCTAATCTGTTATACACTTAACAATATTCTTCAATTATGGTTAATGGTTTCAGGATTAACTAAGTATAAATTTTATAGTTTAATAAAACTAGACAGGACTAATACAAGTTTATAAACATAATAATTATTAATTTAAGAATATTTAGATTTTGTGTGGGTAGGGGATGTCTTACCTTGGAAAGTGAACCCTTGGTATTACCTAGCAGTACACAAATAGAAAAACACTAAAATTCTGAAATATTCTGTAAAGACTGTTCAGTTTCTCAATCAGTAGAGAGTATATAAAAAGAAGACTTAAGGCCGTGAGGCGAGTGATGTAACTTTCAATGCACATAGGAGGGGAAGTGGCAGGTTGAGGAGAAAGCTACCCCTCTCCCGGAGTCTGTGACTACTGTTGTTCTAGCCACCCATCGAACATCAGTCCTTTGCTATAGAGTATATACAGATAAATGTACAATAAATATGCAATCCTGGGGGACCTTTCTGGAAAGATCAGGTGTTTAGTTCGATTGTTATATTATTTTTCAGTAGTGGCATTGAACAGAATTGCAAGTGGTCTGCCAGTGCTTAAACTATTTAAAGATATCAAAGAAGTTTTTAGTTTATAGAAAGAGGGCATTCTAAAGATTCATTTTCATATGAAAGTATAATATGATAGTTTTTTAATACAATTGTTTAATAAATACCCACGTTTTTTCAAAAATAACATTTGTATAAACTCTTTTAATTTTCGGGACTATATTTTTCTAGATATACGTATACAGTAATAAACAGAATATATTATGTTTATTACCAAGTTGCTATTAATATTTCTTAGTACAGTAGAGCCCCGACTAACCGAGTGTTTGTACACTGTACAGTACCGTGGCGAGCGATCAGAGTGGGGTGACCGCTGCTATATTTGCAGTTCAGTACAGCATATTTCTGTATGTTTTATATTCTGAACGTAATATTTAGTACAGTGCAGTACTGTGGGTTTCGTAATAAAAGTGAACTCAATATTTTAATTCAATTTAACTTCTTTATTTATTAAGTTGTATCAACCCCAAAATATCTTTGTAATGCCCGTAACACAGACCGGCAGCCGAAAACGCACACGCTACCATTGATTTCAATGGCTGCGGGGTCGCTCTCGTTTGCCGGTCTGTCTGCTCGTGTTATACAAGTTACTGGTTATCCGAGTGTCCTCTGGTCCACATTAGCTCGGATAATCGGGGCCCTACTGTACTGATTAGTATGACTACAATTTACGACATTTTTACAAAACTTGTTCAAGTGAAATTTTTTTTTTTTTTTTAATATTCATGTAAGATTACAAAAAATTATACTTAATAAAGTTAATATATTTTAGGTCATAAAGGCAAGATTTTAAGACATTACCAACAGTATTTTCCAATTTAACTTTATATGATAAAACTTTTACATGAATTATATATTAATTTATTAGGTGTATAGTTAATTAAATAACATATTATTATTTTGTTTAGAGTTCTGTTTTTGGATGATGTGTCGAGCACTCGTAATCAATCAGTAGGCAACCTAGTGTTTAAACCTCAAGTATTGAGATCAGATTTCAATGCAATAGACTTAAATAAGACCATTTCTTCCCGGTTGGGTAGTAACAGCTGGCCTTCATGGCAGGTAAATATGAAATATTAAGCTAAATGAATAAATGAAATTATTTGATAGATATATTGATTAAACATTTAGTTCCTTATCATACAGTAACAACTCTTTGATTCTAGTTCCAATTTTTCTTCAGCATTTCTTGATTAACACTTATAATCTTTATAGCAAAATGTTAGCATATTAAGTTTTGTTAGCAATGGAATCCGCTTATTGTGATTGTCAGGCCAAATCTTAACTGATAACAATAACCACAACTTCCCTGACTGTTGGACTAAATTGTAGAATATTTATCTTTGTGGTTGACCACTAGTTGTCTCCACAACAGATCAAATAATTTGATTTCTAATTCTGTACTCCAGTTCTAATGGTCCATTACTGGTAACAAAAGTATGAATCGTCTGTTAATCTTAATCACTGATTATCGCAATAATTCCCTATTATGATTAATCGGTAACCTAATTGTCTCATATGTAGGTAATTATCCGGTTTAATTCTGGATTCCTAATTCTATAGTTATATAACTTTGCTGAAAGAATATGAAAAATCCAAAAATTAATTGATTTGGTAACAAATGATGCCACCCCATTGTTTACTAAATCAATCACAGTTTAGGAAATGGTTCTTATCTTTACAAATTCGTGTTGAACTTCAGTTAGAATGTTAAATTTAGATAATAATTAATTAAATCTGATTATAATAACAAATTAATTTATGTACTGTACTTCAACACAATTGAATAATATAAATGGTAAGAAAAACCATGTCTTAAAAATATAATAATCTAAATAGTTAAATAGAAAATGCCACTGTCTTTATCTTATTTCAAAGTGCCGTTATAAGTTCAACAAAAAATGTAAATACAGTAGACTCTCATAAATCCGGACTATTCTGGCGGACGGCCGGTCCAGATTCCAAAAAATCCGGATTTCCCGGAGTCGGCCGTAGGGCCGTACGAGTGGTGATAAGTTGCACATGCAATCGCTACTGGCCCATGCCGATACCCAACGACACTTGTTACACTCTGACACATTAACCAATGGTACTGTTACTGTAATGTACATAATACAGTACTGGACTGCAATTAAGTAAAACACTGGTAGGGTGTGTCAAATACCTCAGCCGCACGAAAACTTCCACTGCTCGTGAATCATTACAAAATACGTCATTCATGCAATGCTGAAGATCGCACAAAAATTGAAGGCGCTAAAGCGGCAAATTGTTATTAAAAAATTTTACCGTCGGGTCTGGATTTTTGTGATCCGAATTTATGAGAGTCTACTGTATTAGATGCAAAATTTATTTATTGAATCTTGTTACATTATCATCTATTGATGGACAGCAGTTTGAATAGATCTCTAAAATAAATTATTTTTTCCCTAATAAATTATTTTATATTATTTATTTCTTACTTGTAACTTATATATTTCTAATATCTTTAATTTTATAAAGATTAAGACTAGTTTTTCATATTTAAAAAAATGAAAATACCAATAATAATTTATTGTTTATGTCAATATAATGTAATTCATTGTACAAATTAAAGTGTTTATTTAAAAATAAATAAAATTGTTTTGGTAATATATAACACTCTTAAATTTATGTATACTACTCATTACATCTTTAGGAACATAACTACAAAGTGTTAGCTTTGTAGAATTTTATTTACGTCCATAACTATTTAAAAATAGTAACTTTTTTGTGGAATACTGCATAAAATGGTGCAATTTGGGAAACTTCGATCACAAAAATTGGTGGCAACCTGTGTTTTTACATTGACTAAAATGTCATAAATACAAATTAAAAGAGAAACTGTGTCTAAAAGGTTTTGCATACTCTCATATGCAATATCTTGGAGAGTGATGTGTTGTTTGTATAATAGTTACTATTAAAAGCACCGCCTTTTTACATCTCTTAACATTATGCTTTTATTTTTAAATCACCTCTTTTTGTATGTTTATAGTTTACTCTACAGTGACTATAGCCATGAGGCTTAAAAACTTATTTATAGTGTACATTTAACATATGGTAAATTTATCTATACTATAAATTGTCGACCACAAGTAAGCAACATTTTATGATATACACTCGTATTTGGATAGACATTTATAAAAAATATAGTATAGTAAAAAAACAAAAATAGTTGAATGCACATAATAATATATATATATATATATATATATATATATATATATATATATATATATATAGATGATTAAGGATGTTATTATGATTTTGTTTCAGTTTCAACCGGAGAATAATACACAAAATAATGCATTACATTTATTTTCCTTATTACTCCCAGGAACTCCTGTTATACAATCAGGAGAAGAGTTAGGACTATCTGAGCATAAAGTCATCCCTTGGACTAATGACACAGGTATTATTAGTACTATATTGTTATATGTTTACTTGACAGGGTTATTTGTATAATGAGGCTGTACTCAAACATTGCATAAAATAAATTGTAATGGATTAAATTTTAGGTAAATGTAATAAGGATAGGCGTACCAAATTTAAGAATTCATAGATTTTTTAATTATTTGATTTTTCCGCTTATACGTTTTTACTAGCAAATATTGAATTTACAATAATATTTCAAGTGAAAAATATACGACCTAGACTGGGAATCGAACCCAGGACCTTTGGCTTTACGCGCCAATGCTCTACCACTGAGCTATAAATACATGCGTAAGGGCTGAAAAATGAGTAAAAATTAATTTCAATGTCGCATATGCGAGGTAATTAATTGGAAACTCAAAATTGCAGCAACTAAAGTCAATTGAGAAGTCTACGCCCTGTACTGGGAAGCGACTAGGATAGCTCAGTGGTAGAGCATTGGCGCGTAAAGCCAAAGGTCCTGGGTTCGATTCCCAGTCTAGGTCGTATATGTTTCACTTGAAATATTATTGTTAAGAATTCAATTAATCTTTTTGAATAAAAGTTTCATACAAGAAATTACTAAGTTAGAAAAGCATACCCAATCAAAATATTTCCTTAAGATTTTTGTATAAACTGGCAGATTTTTTGTATAAAAAAAAAAAAGATATGCAAAGCTCTTGTCCAGAGCTATGTAACTCCATTTTTTATTACGGACTTATTTCAGAAACTAAGTTAAAATCTTTTAATTTATTTAAGATATTCTAAAATGAATTTAGTTTGAATCCAAATAAAACATAAGATTTTTAATAACTTTAGTTAAATAGTTTTTAACAATTTATAATTACTAGAGGTGTATGGGATCTCAAAAATGAAAAGTTATATCGAGAGAAAACTATATATTGTTTCAATATCATTAGCAAGAACAAATTTCATTGGATGTATTTTGATTTGAGGGGGAGGGGGAATTTCCTGTTTCATTTTTAAACTATAATTTTTTATTTGTATATAGATTGATTATAATACCTAAGAGTGTTCAGTCATTACCACAGAAACCACAGCCATTAATAGCAAAATGTCTATGTGTTGAACTAATCAAGGTTGCAAACGAAAGAGCCTGTACTTTTCAGAGATTAGGGTTAGGGGCCGTTCATCCTGTTGCTTATGTTGTATGTAATCAGGCCAAAATATTGAGCTGGGTAAAACCTAAACTGTAGTTGATAGATAACATTTTTTAGTGGAACATGTGTGATGATTAAACAAGACTCTGGGAGGTTCTGTGAGAAGATTCTTGGTAAGGTTGGAAGCTTGTAGAATTTTAAAGCCTTCAGTATGTTATGTGTAATCTCTGTATGCCTGGGTGATAATCAGTGACCACAGAGATGGAAAAGTTCTCTTTTCCTTGGTGTGATATATGTGTTTTGTCCCAAACAAATTTGATTCCTAACCAGTTCCTCAGGATAACCTCTTTTCACAAATGCAGATGTCATATTTTAAATTAGTATAGTTCACTCTCCTATGAACAAATCCTTTTGGCTCTTGATCGCCTGGCTAGGGAATGGCTTGTTTAGCATTCATAGGATGGGTAGTCATAGGACTAAGGGTAGGTATTGTAGGTGGTTTGCCAGTTTGTACTTTGCTGTCCCTTAGTTTACATTGACGTTCAGAAAGGTAACTTGTGAAGTAGACATAGTCCAGGTGAAATTTAGGACAGAAAACAGAAGAGGCTTTGTGCCCTATTAAACTCAAATTTAATATTTAATTTGTATCCCTTAAAAATTATATTACCTCTGTAATGTTAGAACTTTTACAATTATATACCAAATTAAATAAACTATTTTTTCGTCTCGTTTGGGGCGTTGATTATGATTTTGTTATTAGTTTTGGTCTAACTTGCACCAAAATTTAAATTAATTACAAATTTCGATAAGACTGGTGATTTTGTTGATAGTTTATGTTTAACGATGGCTGAATTACTTATCTGTTTTATATAAGTTTATTTAATGTTTCAGAAACGGATAGTGATGTAGAAGATGTAAACAGTCAGAAGAAAAATCCAGATAGTCTATTGAATAGTTATAAGGTATTAATAGAGACTCGTAAGTCCCATTCCATCTTACATGGTACATTAGAAACACATATCTTCAACTCAACCTTTGCGCCTGGATCCAATGTGTTTGCATACACAAGGTAACATTATTGGAAGTTTGAATCTTTATTTTAAGTTAGTTCTAATATAAGTCAAAAATTATATTGAAAAATTAAAATCATATACAGTACAATACAGTACTTCTTTAAAGGGTATACAGTTTGTTCAAAAAATATCTACGGTTTCAGTAATTATTATAGAAACATGTAACAAATATTTGGTACAAATTGACATCATCTATCTACAGTCAAGTGTCTTATACAGAATGTTCCGAAAATTTATAAAATATGATTTTTTTCCCCTTATAAAACCATACAGATATTTTTACGCTGTCTTAAAATAGAGAAAAAAATAAATTTAATGATGTTTTTGAAGAAATTTTAAAATTTTTTAAAATGAGTTTTAATGGTTTAAACTTTTAAAACAATATTATATTTGGGTTTGTTAGAGGGGAAACATCAAAATTATAAACAAATCAGCCTATTTAAACCAAAAAAAAATGTTAAAATGAACTAATTCTTATTGGCCTGACCTGTCAATTTGTAATACTGGAACTAGATTGACTTTTTCCTCACCCCCTTGTATCAATGATGAATTTTGAATTTAATGTCACCACACTATTGTCTGTATTGTTGAATGAAATAGTCAAACGACATCGTTACACATTTTCCCAGCCCAACTTAAATCACGATATTTATTACCACTATTAATAATAAATAGTGAGCTGGGGAACTCTGTTATGAAATTAGTTATAGAACACATTAAGTTTCCTTGGGCAAAAAGACAATTTGGAATGACTACTGAAAATTTGTTTAAGCCGAGATTATTTTATAATAACAAGTTTTAATATGAAGGCTGTGAATTAAATAGTTAATAGTTTTGAAACTATTAGGTTTTTAGTTAATTATATTTTGATCATGTATAAGAACTAAATAAAGAAATAATAATGCACACCACAACTATTTGTTTATTAGGTCTTATAAAGATTCTCTCTGTATAGGTCACTTTCTTTTTTAAAATGTTTTAATGTCTATGCCTTCATCATCCTGGCTCAAATCTGAATAATCTTTGACAGTTTACTAATTTGAACTACACAGAGTTAAGTCCGAACCTCTACCAACCCTGCTATACTTATATTCTGTGATATGTAGGCTTGCTTTTATAAGTAGTTGAACAAAGTTATTAATTTTAAAAGTCAATAAATTTCTTACTTATCCAACACCAGACTTTTGACCATCAGCCATCCAACATCGAACCTTCCAATAAAGACGTGACATGCCATTGTTTTCATTGTAGGAGAGTTAAGTGCTTATCGGCAAACGTAAGGCAACCATTCTTCCATTGTGACAGAGGGGATGGACATCACTTTCTCCACTACACACTTTCCTTCTATCTGTTTTCTGATTGGTTAACACCGCACACTCTGATTTCTGACAAACTATTTCTAACCAATTATTTTACAAAGTATATTTTTTTCTTAATTTCATTAGATATACCAAAATTACTTAATTTTATTACAATTATGTAATCTTAAACTTACATTTCTTATAAATTTTCCAATTGTTTTTAAATCATATACATATGTAATGTTGTAAGTTCAACAACTTTGAAATTTCGTCTGTCTGTCTACATTTAACTTCAGAATTATAGTTTTTATCTTTGAATGCAAATAATCCATGTAATAAAATTTTTATAATTTTATTACATTTATTAATTAATCATGTTACTTGCAACTTATCCATTTTCCCCAATCAAATATATCTTGATTTAAAGATCTCAAAATTTTGAACGTTACAAAGTTTTCTTTCTCAATTCCGAAGATATCGATATGACTAGGCATCCGCTGGAGAGCAATGTTTCATCTGTTACGAAACACTAGATAAACTCTTGGATTCAATTTTGTGGTTTTTTGATGCTTCAAATAAATAGTAGCTGGCTTCAGTTCCACCAGATCCAGGTATAGAGGAACCATCCGTGTAAATATACAACCACTTATCTGCCGGATATAATTCTTGAATCATGTGAAAGGCAATATTCTTCAGTATTTTCAGTAAATTTCTGAATAGAGGTAAATTTTTAGATTAAAAAAAAAATGGTATTTGAAGATTTAACTTTTCACCTATAGATCCTATAATCTCCAGTGATGTCCAACTATCTATTCTATTATAAATTTAGAATTATAGATCTCTGACTAGTGAAGACGGAAGAGTAAATAATACAAAGAAAAATGCAAACAATGTTTGAACCTGCATAACTTGTGACGGTTCAATTGTAGAACTGTGGCAAGATAGGGGCACTCTGCTAACTGAGCTATACTGTAGGTGTAATATATATATATATATATATATATATATATATATATATATATATATATATCAATTACATAACATCAAAATGAAGTAAAAATATGCTCTAATGTAAATAAGCTTAAACAATCTGCTTCATGCTAGAAAATGGAAAGGAACTTAAAAAATAAATAAAATCCCATTCATCGCTAATTAAATTTGTAACTTTTCTGCAAACTATGTTTCAGAATTAAAAGTGGAAACCCTGGCTATCTAGTAGCATATAACACAGGTGGTTATAATGAGACGATCAACTTACAGGACATTTCCAGCATTCCTGAAGAAGTTACAGTAATTGCAAGAAATGAACCGTTGCAACCATTCCTGCAATTAAAGTAAGTAGGCATAATGTAACTTTTTTTATATAATAGAATTAAATTAATTATTAAGACATAGTTGTTAGTTGATAAGTACAAGTGATAACATAATGATTGCTATAACAGTGTCAAGTGGAATCCAAATTTAATGTGAGTTAATAAAGTGTTTAATATGTAGTAAGTTTAACTAAATAGTAAACTAAATAATAAACACATAGTGCATTTGACGAAAGCCTTTTATGCTTTGTCCTTCAACATCCATGTTTTGACACTCCGAATGAAAACATAATTTATAAATAAAAGTATAAATAATATCTCAATTAATTTGTATCTGTGACTTCAGTGAATCTGTGCTTGTCATTAAAATTCTTGTTGTAGAATGGCTTTAACTGAGGATAACTTCACATTTATTATTGTTAACTTAAAATTTTAGCCCGTTAAACAGGGAATTCTTTCACTCGTAGCATACATTTATGACCCATGGGATGGATAGCACACGCAGTAGTTAGGCTAAAATTTTGCTAAATACTTATAGACACTTCAAATAGATTTGGATGTGAAATCTATTGCAACAACAATAGCAGGACTTCAATACTGACCTATCCAAAATCTTCAATCTTCAATTTTCACATTTCCTTCCAATAGACTTACCTGAAGCTCAAATATATAACTTTTGTTATACTACCAAACAAGTTTAAATCTTCATAGCTAAGTCCAAAGTTACACCAACTAAAACTATTTCGGTACTATATATTTTGGTACTCTGTGGTGGTGTACTTCCAACAAAATTTACATTGCACAAAAAATTAACTACAAAACATTCCTCAATATACTTGGAGTGAGTGTTGCCTAATGTTAGATAAATATCTCTCCTTATTTACTCAAAACTTATAAGCAAATAGAATGACTGAGATTATTGAAATGAAGAATGCAGCTAACATTCCAGACTTCATGAGGTATCTTTTCTTCATAACTAGTCGACCATCCACTAGGATGGAATGGACCTGAATTCTTATTATATAGCCTAGATAACACTTATTGGCCTCCCAATAAGTGCCTGAAGTTCAACTTTAACAATGGAAATTTCCTTGTCATACTTTGGTAGTAATAGATAACGATATCTCAAGTCACCTGTCTTGATAGATTTTCAACTCTACTTGGCTTATACCATGCCTGTTGCTTGAGATTTCAGAACAACATAGATTGATGACGAAAGAAAAATACCCTACAATTTTCAGTTCATGAACTTTATCTCGTTTTGAACATTTGTTGCAAAGTCTTACAAGTCACATTTCTTGAATCCTTCTAAACTTAAGTGAAAAGATCCTTAGCTTACCACCTTCTTCACAATCACTTCAGGGTAAGGGGAATCTTGAGTTTATTATTCTAAACATCCATTCTCCTACCTTTGAGTACCGGTAACCATTTGGTGTGCATCATAATCAACCACTACTACATCTCATATCTCCATCTAGGCCCTTGGTCTTTACAGGCTCTTTTAAAACAACGGTTCTGGATTATCTCTGTTTGGACCATAATAAGTCACGAACTTCACAAATCCATAAAATATTGAAAAGTTACTTCAACCTCAAACCTGTAACAAATCATGTCTGACTTACCCATTGTATGTGTCAATTCATCACAACTTTTTTTTAGGTGGTGGTGTGGACTTAGATGGTCCCTTTCTCTAAAAATCAGATCATAGATGAAAGTGTCAAATACCAATAATATGTGTTTTTTGTCTACCTAGCCACCAAAACTATAAAATTGGAATTGGTTTTCTCACTTTCTACTAATGTCTTTTTGGCAGCCTTCTCCAGAAGAGGACTTTGTTCTCATATCTATAGTGATTGTGCAACATATTTTGTTGGTCCAACAACTACTTTTATATAAAGATGAAAAGAAATCTCACATTAGCGACATTTTACATACCAAAGAAATCAGTTGGCATTTCAACCTGATCATCTGCTCTTTATTTTTGGAGGAATCTGATCTGGGAGGTAGAAATGAAATTTGCAATTTATCATCTCAATTGAACCACAGGCCAAAAAGATGTGACTTTAAAAGACCTCAATCTTTTCTTGTGTAACATGAAAGTTATATCAAATTTGTGTCGTTTGTCTGAATCGTCCAACAATCTACAAAAACTTTAAGTACTCATTGTTAGCCATTTATTAATTTGTGATACATTGATTTTTATGCAGGTGTTGATTCTACAATAATTACACTTTCTCTTAGATGTTGCTGGCTACTAACTAGATATCTTGTATTAACAGTTATAGTTTGATTGCTGTAGCTCGTGTATCACTGAAGAGGACGACCTTGTCGTTGAAACGTGTCTGATACTTAGGCGTATTTTTTGTGAGAATTGTGCTGTGTGTTTGTTATACTGTAGATATCTTCTTGTAGTTAGTGCCATGTCTGGAGTTTGGAATATCTGGAAATGTAATAATAATCGGAAATCACTAGACATTGTTACTTTCTGCTACACCTTCGCTAGCCACTTTGTCAGATTGACCAAATTCTTCCTAGTAAAGACAATGTTGTCAAAGTAGTATGTGTTGAACAGTCAAGGTGTAGTGACAAGACTTGTAAAAGTTTGTCCACTGCCTGTTAACTACATTTTATTTATTTTCACAATCATAGTTATTCCCGATTCATTTGTTGGCTGCCAACAACCTGAAACACCCAGGTCGTCAGAAGTCTGACAGCTGTGATTCTTGAAGGTTTAAATTTTTTGTTTATATTCACTGTTCATTCAAATTCACCATTTCATGAGTATTTTGACCTTCTTTTGTTCTGTGAATTGTTGGTTAGTAAATTTTAATTATTTAATTGTTTAATTTTTCCTTCTTTTAAAAAATATATACACAGCTTATTGGTTGGCTAGATGTTGAATAAAGTTAACTGAAATAAATTCTGTTTTGTTTATCAAGGGTTGTGTAGGAAGTCAAATTAACTGTTCTAATCTTAGGGAATCTGCATGCACCACCACATACCAAGTAGTCCCCAATGACAAGTTTTTTCTTTTGATTTATTTCTTTTATTCTAATTTAAATTGTTCTAGTATAAATTTACTGTTAACTTCCGATCCAACCATGCATCTGTCAACAGCTATTTTTCTCAATTCCTATTCATTTTTCCAGTTTCAAAATTAAAATAGGGAGTATCAAAGGTGTAAGATAAGTAACAACTAGTCTTTATGTTCTTAAACTTAATACACATCAGCTACAAATTAATTCAACCAATAAAAAGATGATTTTTTGGGGTACAATGATATTTATTAAACATGATATTTTTAGAACTATAATTTGGTAACGAAACGAAAGGTGTGCCATTGGAAATGAAATAAAATGAGATTCCATTTAAAAATAATATTTAAAACGATTATTTTTAGCTTTTAAATTTGAGTATCAAAATCCACAATGTAGTTGTTCAATTGTTTCCACCAATTTCATACATATTCTCTCTGTATATTCACTTTGGTAGTCATTATGGATAACAGAAATTAAATCATATCTCATTGACCATTAGGTATAAACCAACTATGTTTTTTGTGTTTATTTGTTAAAATGTATTGACATATTCTAGATATTTTCTTTTCTTTTATATGTATTTATGGTAATATTCTGAATTTTGTAATAGATTTTATGTTGTACACATCAGTTAAAAAATGTTTAACAAACTCTTAATTTTGTTACAGAAGCAAGATAAGCAGCACTGTAGTAATTCTACCAGGCTATTCTCTAGCAGTTTTTAGTTTCGTTCCAAAACCTAAAGAAGGTTAGAAACTTTCACATGGAATAGCCATCACTGCGTTTAAAAGATTATATTTAATTATATTGAAACATAATAAATCATTTTAGTTAGTTTTTTTAAAAGAGAAATGAATACATTTTTAGCCCATTGATAGTTGAAGTGTTCAATAACAATTTATTTTATATTAACCTTAATAAAATGTTAATTGCAATTTGTGTCTTTCTTCTGTGTCAAAATAATCGTAGCATGTGTTCAGTAGATTTCTAAAACCTATATTTCATGATTTGACAATCACATGATTTTATTTGACTGTCATAAAAATAATTCAGCAGAGGATTTTTAAAAGTTTTAGCTAATTATATTAACAATTAATTTCCTTTCGTCGTAGATTATTAATTTTGTTATTTACTTTTATTTTTAGTTTACATTCCTAAATAAAGTAAATATATTTTACTTTAATTTATGACCTTGAATCCTTATCAACTAAATTTATTTTAATTATTTCTACAAAATATTATGAAAATTGTTTGATGTTGAAGTTTAATTTGAAGAAGAATTTAATTTGTTCCATTACTATTTTTTCAAAACTTAATAATATTGTTGAAGCCAATACTTCAAAAAATATAAATCTGTACTTCAATGTAATGTGTCTTTGGTGACTGTAAAATGTCACATTTGGGGATAAGTCCTCAGACCTCTCTTGTAGTTGTAGTTGCTTAGAGTTATTCCCAATCCGTGAAATATTTAAAGAAAATAAAAAAGAATGCATATTGGTAAAATGATCTGTTTTCTTGAATTAAAGTTGAAATTTCAAAAAAACAATTTCCAATAAAGTTCTGTTTACTTGAATTTAATTTTAGTTAATCGGGATAACGGTTAATAAATATTAATTGATTATCAGATGCATTAATGATGGTGCGGTTACTTGATTGTCAATTATTATAAAATTTCATAATTAATATTTTTCAAAAACTTAAGTCCCCATATTCAAAATTTGATTACATATTTACCATCCATAGAATTAATTACCTTCGAGCATCTTTGTGAGTCGAAAATACTAAGACTCCAGATCAATATTATGGGGGTTTCTATGGTAGTCACCATAGAATCTAATGTTAGAGTTTTGGAATGGGTATAGTTGGTTCTGCAGTTCCTGCCTAATCCCAATTATATAGTCCCTTCGATGATCTGGATATGATTGTCCTTAAATTATTGTCGAGCGTTTTACAGATCCTATATCCATCATGTCAAAAACCCATATGAAATGGATTGTCTACTTTACATATTCGCTGGCTTTACCTAAACTTGCTGTTTGTACTCTGTGGTCAAAGTGTCGTATAATATCAGGAATTTCTCCGGGATCGGACTATCTAAATTGGCTGCCTGATATACCATCCGACAAAAGTCTTCAGCTTTGATCATTTGACCACCGATCCAATATTTACTCTTTCTTATTTTATTACACTGCACCTATGTTTGATAGCCCCATTAATAGTCTCAAATTTAGACTTAAATCCCGAATAATCTCTGGTATCCCTTCTCAGGACCCTCCACCATTCACTTGCATTTTTTTGCAAAACTACCATCATTTTTGTTTTCAAAAACCATGTTTTTCTCATTGTATGTAACTTTTATTTTGTCTTAGAGAGCTGGTAATATGAGAATATAACTCATGGTCTTGTAAAATAGCTGATTTTCTTAGAAAGAAGTAAAGTTTGTTATAATAATTAAATTTACTAGGATCTACATAATTTGAGTATCTTCTGCCAATCCTAAGCATTTCATATTTATATTTGTCAAAGAGTTTTGAAATTCCTCCATCTTAGAGACTAATTTAGTATTGAATTCGTCCATTAAAGACAAACATATATATATATATATATATATATATATATATATATAGCTTTGCCACACCCCCTACCACCACACTCTGCCTACCTTTAAGCTTCATCTCCTGCGTTATTTAGTTTGATGGATTTAAGGTAAATAAGTCTCAAGGATGGAGGAACTCCAAAACATATTAACAAATATAAATAATAAGAAAATGCTAGGAGTGACAGAAAATTGTACTCAAATTAAGAAGTATGTGTTTTGATAAGTTGAGAAAGTTACGGAAGAAAGTGCTTCTTCAGGAGACAGAGATGTTACAATGTCTCATTATGTTGAGTCCTCTTCAACTGCCTCAGATTCTGGTAGGAGCGATTGAAGTACATTATGTTAACAAATCAGAAGCCTCATGCATCCTGCTTGGTCAGAAGTATTTCTTCAGGAGACGGATGTTACAATGTCTCATTATATATAGTCTCTTCAACTGGCTCAGATTCTGTTAACAAATTAGCAGAGGCCTCATACACCTCTTAATCCTGTTTGGTCAGAAGTACTTCAGGAGACAGAGATGTTACAATGTCTATTATATATAGTCTCTTCGACTGGCTCAGATTCTGTTAAAAAATTAGCAGAAGCCTCATGCACCTCCCTGTTTGGTCAGAAGTACTTCAGGAGACAGAGATGTTACAATGTCTCATTATATATAGTCTCTTCAACTGGCTCAGATTCTGTTAACAAATTAGCAGAAGTCTCATGCACCTCTTAATCCTGTTTGGTCAGAAGTACTTCTTAAGGAGACAGAGATGTTTCAATGTCTCATTATGTTGAGTCTCTTCAATAGCTCAGATTCTGTTAACAAAGTAGCAGAGGCCTCATGCAGCTCTTATTCCTGCTTGGTCAGAAGTACTTCTTCAGGAGACAGAGATGTTACAATGTCTCATTATATATAATCTCTTCAACTAGCTCAGATTCTGTTAACAAATTAGCAGAAGCCTCATGCACCTCTTAATCCTGTTTGGTCAGAAGTACTTCTTCAGGAGACAGAGATGTTACAATGTCTCATTATTTTGTCTCTTCAACTGGCTCTGATTCTGGTAGGAGTGATTTAAATACATTCTGTTAACAAATAGCGCTTTATGCCACTCTGTATCCTACTTGGTCAGAAATACTTCTTCATAAGACGGAGATGTCGCAATCGGTGGCATATCCTAAAGGTGAATGGTGGATGTGTTGTAAATTGAGGCTATTTTTTTGTCAACTTTATCAATACAGGATAATAATTTTTTAATACACTTGTTGTTTGTGATACAGACAATATATTTAGTGCCAGTAAATAAATACAATAAGTCACTTAAGTATGATTTACTATATTACAGAACGACAATATTTCATTTCTTGTAATAATTAAATAATAATCACTCAAAAATTAATGTAATAAGAAAGAATACGCTAACAGGTAAAAACTAATCTTGTGACTTATTTATTTAATTAGTAAAAAATATGTTTGTATTAATTTTAAACTGCTTCCAGTTTTTTTTTCCTTTGTCAAAAATACTTCAGTCACTAGATTCATAAATCAAGTTTTTTAAAATTTGTGCAAAGTTTCCTACTGAATTGAAATTAACCACAAGCTAAACACTATTGGCCTTGAGTACACCTGAAATAAACTATTGATAAGTTTTAAAGCTGAGGATCAACATTCCACAAGCTTGTATTACAGGGAATTGACAAAATAGGTTCTGCTAAATTATATACTACTCCGAGACTAGATCTCAAGTGTTTAATATTTAAAAACTAATCAAAATTGAAATAGGGTTACTTTGGATTTCAGGACTGACTTAAATAACACTAAATCAATTTTAAGCTGAATGTAATCGAATATGTTTTTATAAGGTAGTTTTAAACATTCATCTGGTAATGTTTTTCTCTAGTAATCAAATGTTTAATACGTAAGAAGGTGGAATTTTGAAAAAAAAAACCATACTGTGTTTTGTTTACAGTAATTTTATGGTAGATTGTTTTTTATTATGGTTTAAATGCGAAAAACCTCTTGGTCATCATTTCCTTAAAAGGAAAATATAAATAATTAAAAAACAAAGTAGTAACCTCTAAGCCCTCGAATGCTCTAGTAATGTCAGAGTCGGTAGAGAACTAGAGTTGTTCACAAGAGACGAAAAAAATACTGATTTAACCCAAGATTAGATGAAGAAATGTGTAGATTGACCTTGGTACCTCTCACAATTATCAAATTATTACCACACCTATCCAATGAGCACTTGATGAATGAACAGTAAAAGTAGATTTCCATAATCTTGTCGATCTCTTTCACTATTATGTGTGACTGTGTTAGATAGTCTCCTAATAACTGTTGTGCTATAGCTTATAATGTTTTCTTAGATCAGACTACTGCATGGAAAATGCCTGTTAGATAAAATATCTGCATATATTAACACAATTATTGAACAGCATATGAAATAAAATACTGTAATCTGAAAATAGTGTTACACTTAACTGTTGCAGAATCTTTTTTGACTCAGAATTACTGAAATTAAACAAAAACATTATCAGAGTCAATCCGGGAAAATATGGCACTAAAATTAATTTAAGCACGAATATGAATTAACTCCATTCTGAGGGCAGAAACCATCATTTTTTTTTTCCCATTCCTTTTATTACATTTAAATAAACAAAACATGATTTAGATTCAGAAATATTATTTTAAATTAAAATACACAACAGGAAAGAAAAACCAAAACAATATTACTTCTAAATCCTAAACATAAACAAAGATAAACAAAAAATATACTGTATGGAATAAAGCAGCCTCCATGGGTCTACCATTTGTGGCAAAGGTATTGCTATAAACACAATTGAAAAAAAAAAAAAAAATCATTAATGTTACTTGTTTAGTTGGGTATTTAATTTATTGTCAGATAACATTTTACAAATAGCAAAAGTTATAAAACTGGTAACATTGTCCTAAACACAACTAACAAACAAAACATACTAATACAATACATATTATATTTAGTTTTGTATGGATTTGGAGACACAGGGCTTACCTTAGAAAGTGGTCCTCTTATTATTTAGTAGTAAACAAATAGAAAAACACATTCCAAATTAAGTGTATATCTCCTATCTATACAAAATCTAAACATAATTGGCTGTGTCCTATTAAACTCTAACCTAATACTGATTATATTATACAAATTTATAACAATAATTTACGTCTTAATTCAACTTGCAACTATTTACATAAATTTATCATTTAAATACTCCTTGACTCTATAAGCTTTTGTTTGCAGAAATACCTTCAGTGACTTCTTAAAAACTGAGAAACTATATGTTTGTAATTAATTATATGTTTGTATTTATTTTTAAACTCTATTTGGAGTACGATTTACACTATTGACCGATGGTACTTGGTAGAACTCCATTTTAATGAAAAACAAACACAATATTTAGTAAATTCTACAATTTATTTGAGTCTTGCCGACCATGGTTTCGCCAACAACGGCATTTACAAGGCAGCTTAACAAAGACTAAGGAAAAATATAGAAACTAACATATTATTACTACAAAAGGAAGAACAGTTACTTAGCTAGGGTGAGGCGGGGCTAGCTAAGTTCTTCCTTTTGTAGTAATAATATGTTAGTTTCTATATTTTTCCTTAGCCCTTGCTCCCCCCCCGCCCCGCCTCACCCTAGCTAAGTAACTGTTCTTCCTTTTGTAGTAATAATATGTTAGTTTCTATATTTTTCCTTAGTCTTTGTTAAGCTGCCTTGTAAATGCCGTTGTTGGCGAAACCATGGTCGGCAAGACTCAAATAAATTGTAGAATTTACTAAATATTGTGTTTGTTTTTCATCTATTTGGAGTGTTTGATATTATGTCTTCCCACCATTGAATTTCAATGTTTTTTTTTATATTCCGGATTGCACTGCAACGCTATGGTGTCACAAGATGGCCGCCACTTTCCTCAACTGTCTATTAGTTGATTAATCTTTTTTACTTTTCTTTTTTTTGTAAATTTTGCTGCATAGGTGGAAAATTTTCAAAAGATAAAGGGAGAATTCCGCTCTTCCCAATAGTGTGACATTCTTACTCACTAAAAACCACCTTCCTTCGTTTTAGTACTCCTATTGCGTGGGACAAGGAAACAGGAAAGGTTTTCCATGTACCAAGCTGAGAAGCTCTTTCCATGGGCATATTGAGATTGTAAATGTGGAAGAAAGCAGAACGTTATGTATCCGCGCGAAGGGCGAGGTAAAGACCTGACTTGACAGAGTCCAGTCATGTAAAACCTTGCAACAGATCATGCAGGAGCCCAGGTTTGGTAGATGTGGCATGCAAAGTGAAGGATGGGAGTTACCTTACAAATACCTTGTTAGTGAATTTATTGGAGGAGCTACAAGCTACATCTTCTTCTGCTGCCTACTTGATACTGAAATAAGCGTGCAAGATTAGAATGCATGCAACTGCGTCCTGGTGACGACAGCTTGGCTCATGCCGCTCCAGTGCACTCTTTGGTCTGAAACAGAGCTAGAAAGCAAAGAGGTTAAATTTTAGGTATGTATTAGGCTATTATGCATGGCTTTATGGACCCAAATGAGAGATCAAGGTCGGTCGTGCGAATAAGGACAGTGGCCACACTTTCCAAATACGTTTTGACTTTAATTTTATGTTATTATAGAATGAATTTAGATTATTTGTATTATTTATGTGTTGTAATAAATTTATTTTATCTGAAATGAGATCTTGTCTGAGTGTTATTTATTTTACAGTGAAAGTGTTCTATTTTGCAATCTAGGCTTATTTAGGCTTTTGTTTTTATGGCTTGAGATTTATTTAATGGCTCTACTATTTATTATTTCACACTTTAAAAAAAATGATTTATAATCTTTGTGTCCCCTACTCTGAATATTAATAAGATACTTTAACCATGTTAGGCTATGTTCACAATTAACGGAATTCATAAACAATGATAATCAATAAATATATATCACAAATAATAAATGAAATGACTAACTAAACTCTAATAATCAACAAATAAATAACTAATTAAATTCTAACAATTAACAAATAAATAACCAACTTGAGTGTAGGTTGTATTGTAGTGAGAGTATTGAGTGTAGGACATGTCTACCAATACTCACGTGAATGACATCAAGATGTTTTTTGTTTGTGTCAAGCAGAGCCGGATTTCCCAATAGGCCCTGAAGGCCCGGGCCTATGGGCGCAACTCCCAGGGGGGCGCACGGCCGAGAGAAATTTTTTTTTTTTTAATATCTAGAAATAAAAATAAATAGCCATAACTTGACATATTTTTTGAATTGATTACAAAAATATCATTCTGATTTTGAAGTTCATTTGGAACAAATAATTGTTGGTAAAGTTAAAATATTTTTTAACATTACACATCAACTTCAACTTCGTTACAACATAGGCTTGATATAATTTTTTAATAAAGGTTTTTGGGGAAGTTACTTTAACCAGACTAGGGGGCGGAAAAAATTATTGGGCCTAGGGGAGCCAAAATGCTAAATCCGGCACTGGTGTCAAGTGTTATGTAACATATCTTAACGAAGTTCAGTCGAACGGAATGTATTATTGGATTTGATATTGATCTGAATAGAGAGATCGAAACCAGCCATCCGTTAAGAAATCAGAAATTGGAATTGACAATTTATACCCTCATACACCCTATTCCGGAGGCTAAACACTAAAAATTAATAAATAACCAACTATCCAAATTCTAGGCTATGGCCTAATTTTGTTAAAAAAATGTTTATAATTTTGAAAAGATAAATATTATTTATTGTGTATTTAGGACAACAGTATATTGTAATATTCTTAAAATTGCACTTTAAACCCTTATTGTCTCTGCAAGTGACTATTATCGGCAAGATTATATTCTTTTTAATAATTCTGCTATTAGTTCCCACATTTTACAACAAAATGCGTATGTACCTTCAAATCATGTACATCCGCTGTAGTCCTATTATTTTGCAACAAAAATTCATGATTAAAGTTGAATTGATTACAAAATAGAACTGGCGGTCGGCAAGGAGAGGAAGCGGCGTTGCCATGTTGACCGTCTGGCTCTCTCCTTGGCTGTACACTGCAGAACATTCACGTTCGATAACATACACTTCTTTTCTCAATTGATGTCATTATTATTGTAATTACTATTTCATTTTTTTAAATGAACGCGAATATGATGCTTTTGATGTTTTATACTTTAAAAATCAGCAACGAAGTATAATTATTGTTATGATTTGAACTTTTCTTTTTGAAATTGACTAGAAAATGTGTTATTTCAAAACATGTCCTGTATTTATAAGGCAAATAATAGCCATTTTTTTACCATTATAAGGGTAATGGCATTGGTAATGGTAACAGTATATATTTGAGACATATTTTTTAAATGCAAAGTTCTTTTGCGTTAGCATGAAATATTTTTCTCAATGACACATAGTATACTTTCTTATAAATTTTGTGTTCTTACAAAACAATACTGACATAAGTAACTTCTATTATTTAAGTAGCACTTGCAATAATAATTGGAAGAACAAAACAAATTGAGTAATATTATTGCTTGCTCATTTAGACACATAAAAATAACTTTACGTTTTCCAACAGACTTGTACTTTTAAACACAAGTTGTTTTAAGAGATTAATTCAGCATCTTTTTGGTACTCCTTTCGTTTGTAGTATGCATACACATGTTGACGGATGGCATCTTTTTGGAAATTGTCCATGCTTTGTCACACGTTTCTGATGTGACAGTTTTTTCTCGTTAGGCGTGTGTAATTCTCCACTTCCTCCTTCGTCAATATTTTTGTTCATTTCTGCACAAATTTTTACCACGATATTCTTATTAATGCCTAGGGCTGCAGCAGTCCAACAACCTTGAAATCGCGTAAAAGAAGTCCATTGTTTATTTTCTCCTGGTGGAAATACTCTTTGGCAGCACAAACAAGTTTCCTAGCTTGAGTTCGCAGAGGTAGCACGTCCTACGTTTTGATAATGTAGATAGATGCTCAACATAAATGCGTAGTTTTGCAGTTTGGTTTTTTGCATTTATTTTGCCAAAACCGATATTAATGTATTGATACGAGAGAAAGAAATTGTTTATAGCACTACTAATAAGCTACAATTCCCTAGCTATCAATTAAAATTCCCTAGCTAATATTGAAAATGTAGGCTAACATTTTTTTTTTTTTTTTTTAATGCAAAAACATATTTCTATTTATAAACATTATGATAAGGTACAATCTAGTTGAGCACTGTGGTGAAATTCACAATAATGATTCGAATTTACCCCTAACCACAATCGCTGGAAACTTTAAAATAAAGCACAATTATTCGATTAATTGTTCTTTATTTATTTTTTTCCACTAAATGCCCTGATGTACATTTCGATAACATGGTTATCATCATCGGAGGGTCTTGCTTCTGAACTAAACTAAATCTAAACTTACATATCTACAAACTTAAAGAACAATAAAACGAATAATTGTGTTTTATTTTAAAGTTTCCAGTGATTGTGGTTAGGAGTAAATTCGAATCATTTTTATGATAAGGTGTGCATTAAATAAACATTTAGTCCTATTTAATCATTGTAAATAAAAACATTGTTGATTTTGGGCTATAATTCAGTAAATTATACGTTGTGTGGTCTTATTTTTCTGATAATTATGTGTAGAATAAAAATAAATTAAAGTTTTATAAAGTGAAGCACAGTAGTTGGCTCATAAGGGTGGCTTGAGGGTAGATCACCGGACACCCTAATCCTCTGCACGTGTGTGAGTGAAGCGAGCCTTCTTTCAGCCGCATTCCAAATTTGATAATAGTACAAGTGAGTATGAAACTTGGTTACAACTAAATTAAAAAGGTGGTTAAGGAAGAAAATACTCTACAAGGATTTCACAAGTTGCAAACATCCAACAGATTAAAAACGAAAATAAAAAGATTTTTAAAAAATAAAAATTATATTCTATCTCAAATAAGAAAATGATTTAGGTTTAAAATGATTTAGGTGCCTGAAAACATGTTTTAATATATATATATATATATATATATATATATATATATATATATATATATTAGCAATAAAATAATATTTAATGTGTTGTATTTGTGTTTCATTTATATATTATTATAGTTTCTGAACCCAAATGTTTGCTTACTGTGGCAATAATCCACTTTTTAGAACAATAATTGTTGGAATTTAGCCCTCTTTTTTATCTCATACTACCTAGACACCCCATTTCCTGAAATTTTTGAATTCAATAATTTGTTTAGTGTATTTATAATAGAAAATTAAACGTTATTTTATTTAACCATTGGTGTAACTAAGTAGTTACAGTCTACAAAATTAAAATGCCAAAACGGTTTTTACTTATTGTCTTTAATTACGAGCTTCAGAAAACCTGTGTAACAACTGTTTTAAACAAACATACTCTACTGGGTAAGACTTCTTGGTCTACCAATAGTCTACAATTTAACATTTCCTACAAGGCCCAAGAAACCAACCTTTGGGCATTACATTTAAGGGGAGATTGCCACTTTGAGGTGTAAAAAATTCGATTTTTTTTTTTTATTAGCGTTTTATTTTCTTTGTTTTATCTAGATTACGAAAATATATATACTTTTATATACGAAAGATGTCTCTAAACGGTAAAAAAAATATAATATATTAATATCGAAGACATGAAAAAAGCTATATGGTCCACATATTTCCATACGTTATCGTCGGATGAAAACCCACAGCATTTCCTCTGCCCAAAAGGTAAAGATTCCTGGTGTGGGTTTAATAAATCTCAGGAATTGAAGTCTAACTACACACATAGAAACAGTCTGCTTGACCCTATTATGTTGGCTATAAAGCCTGTTTACAAAAATCTCACGAAACCCGAACTATGGAAACGTTGTCTACACGGGAAAACACAAAATCCCAATGAAAGTTTTAACAGTTGTATATGGCAACTGGTAAAAAAAACTGGCTTTGTTGGGCTGCAAACACCGACGCTTGGAGTATCAGATGCAGTCATAGCATTCAACGAAGGGTCGTTTGCTAAAGCAAATGTTTTGGATAGAATTGGGATCAAGCCCGGGAAGTTTACAGTCGAAACATTGAAACTTATCGATCGCATGAGAATATTAAAAGCTGAAAAAGAAGCTGCAGAAGGTAATAAGAAGAAGAGAGTACGTAGAAGGCTGATGAAAAGAAAACTTGAAGACCCAGACAACGAAGACTAGTCCAGGAGCATAAAAAGGTTAGGTTATTTTTCAAATCGCGTTTACCGAAAAACATGTTTTTTTTTGTACTTAGGTACCAATATCTTAAGAATGGTTCAAGCTAAAGACTTGAAATTTTTTGTGTACATTAAGTGAACGTAGGTCTTCAATATTCACTAACAATATATGAAGTTTCCATAGTGATTTACCAGAAAAAATTAACAAACATTCAAATTTTTGGAAAAAATTAACATTATTTTTTATTTGACTATAAAAAATAGTTATGAAATATTTCTTTAGAATATTGTTAGTGCATTGTGTTCCTATAGTCAATAACAATAATGTGTAAAAATTTGAAGAAGATTGGTGGAGTAGTTTTTGAGAAAGATGTACCTAACTAAACTAAAAATCCCCATATAAATAACATTGAACGCTCATAGTGGCCATCTCCCCTTAGAGGATCTGCTTGTAAGCCTATATTGTATGGTAGGGATGGGTAAGATGGCCCCATCAACTGATTTTTATCTACAATTTTCGTGTGTGAAATCTTCTAAAACAGTTGTCATTAATTTTTTAAAGATAAAATGGCCGACAGACGGAAACCGAAGCTTTTCCGGACTTATGTTTATATAAACCTTTTATTTATTTTTAGCTCGAAGCTTATTTTACTAGAATAAACTTCCGAAATATTGTCGTCCAATTTTGAATCACCCTGTATATTACTGGGTAAATTGGTTTAAGTATTAATAATAACATATACCTAGTAGGACAAAGCGGTGGGGAAAGGTATCAGCAAGGTAACATTTTTAATTTTTGAAAAATTGTAAAAAAAATATAAAAAAAAGATTGTCAGTTATAAACATCAATATTTGTTGTAAACAATTATATATATATATATATATATATATATATATATATATAATTATAAAGTACTTCATAAACTACTCATGGATGTTTCAGGCCCATTCATTTTATATGGGTCCTTGAGCACAATTGGATCAATTGTTGGAACAAATTTTGAAAAAACAAAATTTTGTGTTAATATTCAATATGAAATAATAATAAAAAGTCCAGAGATATGCGAACTGCACATACGCCAAACTACAGACAAAATATAATTCTTAAAATAGTTCTTTTGGACTCACGTGACCTCAAAACGGATATATCAATATCATCAAATATATCAATTGATATGATATCACGTGACCTATCACATAACTTTCTCTATGCTACGTCTATATGTAAGAAAGTAAGACGTCATTATATGAAAACACTACTTTACGATACTTTAAATGAAACATAATATGTTTCTGATGCTGAATGGAATGTCTGTAGCGCGCATGAGCGTCAAGCCTTGTATTTATTGCTTAATCTTCCTGTGTCATCGCTACAATACAAACACTGGACCAATTCAAAACCCCGGACTACGCCTTCGCAGTCATGGCCGTGAATCATTGCGTCATATAATTGATCTCGTTGAGCTTGTTAAATAACTAAAGAGTTCGTATTACACAAGATAGAATAATGTAAGGAGCTTTAGGTGTTCTCATCACACAAGATAGAAGGATTATGCGAAAAAAGCGCACAGCGAATAAAGCGCACAAGGGTCAATGTGACAGTTTAGGATAGGGGTTACGTTACCAGGAAATGAATACTTGGAGCTGATTGAAGGTGAGTCATCACGCAATACAATAACTCAGGTACATTTCTCCTGACCATCCACCACCGTTCACCCCTTCAGGTGTGTCATCACCTAACCTAACCTAACTCGCTTCTTCGACTACTTCATCGAACAATGGCTGCATAATGACGAAATTCCTATTGAATTGTGGAATTGCTATGCTAGGCGACACAGGACTACGCACGCTGTGGAAGGCTGGCACAACTAAATCAACAATCTTCTTGGACGACCCAACTCCAAAATCAGAGAAGTCATACTTTGTTTGAAGAGTGAAGCGGAGGAATCTTCTTGTATGTACATGAGGATAGAACTGAATTTAGCTGGGAAATAGAGGAAGAAAACTTACGTCGAGTTAGATAAGAAACTGGAAAGAACTGAGAAGAAGTATGAAGAAAATGGCAACATCAAAGCGTGTTTAAAGACAGTTTCATATCTACAAAACTTGGCTAGACCTTCTGTCAAGAAGAAAAGCAAAACGAGAAAAGAATGTAAATAGTAAACAGATAATATTGACGAAGCTATAATCATGCTGATTTAAAACAAGCCTAAGTATACTTTAAAACTGTAAATATATGTAAAAAGTTACCATTGACAAAGCTACACTTTTGCTGATTTTGAATAAGTCTAATTATACTGATAAGACTGTAAATATATTTAAAAAGTTACATTGACGAAGCTATACTCATGCTGATTTTAAACACGCCTAAATGATTAAAAACTATTCAGTATTTTAATCATTCAGCCAGTCCAAAGCCTGGATAAAGTGTGATGGGAATCAGAAACTAATTAATTCAACTTTTATTTTCTGTGTAACATTAATTATTTTTAAGAAGATATGGGCTGGATTCCTTTTGTAACTCCAAAAGGGTTCGCTGTGCGCTTTTTTCGCGAGACTGATAGAATAAGGTAAGGAGCTTTAGGTGTTCTCATCACACAAGATGGCCTAAGGAACTTTAGGTGTTCGTATTATATAAGATGGGTTGAACTAAGGAACTTTATCTGTTTCTATTACACAATATCTGCACTAAGGAACTTTAGGTGTTCGTATTGCACAAGATAGGCTGAACTGAGGAACTTTATTTGTTCGTATTGCACAATATCTGCAATAAGGAACTTTAGGTGTTCTCATTTCAATCATGCATTGCACTAAGGAACTTTAGGTGTTCGTGTTAATCAAGATGGGCTGCACTAAGGAACTTTATTTGTTCGTATTGCACAATATCTGCAATAAGGAACTTTAGGTGTTCTCATTTCAATCATGCATTGCATTAAGGAACTTTACCTGTTCGTATTACAAAAGATGGGCTGAACTAAGGAACTTTAGCTGTTCGTATTGCACAATATCTGCAATAAGGAACTTTAGGTGTTCTCATTTCAATCATGCATTGCATTAAGGAACTTTACCTGTTCGTATTACACAAGATGGGCTGAACTAAGGAACTTTAGCTGTTCGTGTTAATCAAGATGGGCTGCACTAAGGAACTTTATTTGTTCGTATTGCACAATATCTGCAATAAGGAACTTTAGGTGTTCTCATTTCAATCATGCATTGCATTAAGGAACTTTACCTGTTCGTATTACACAAGATGGGCTGAACTAAGGAACTTTAGCTGTTCGTATTACACAAGATAGGCTGCACAAAGGAACGTTATTAGGTCTTCTCATCACACAAGACAGATTGCGCTAAGGAACTTTAGGCGTTTTTTTTTTACACAATATGCTAAGGAGATTTATGATGTGTTTGTATTGCACAAGATGGTGTAGATTAGGCTTTAACAGTTGACATTTTGTTATAACCCTCGAATAAATATTTCTTTATTTTGACGCTCGGGTTACGCATAGAGATATCATTCTGTATTCCCAGTTTACAAAGTGTGTAGTCCATAGTAAAAGTTTCGGAAAACAAGTTCTTAACTTTACGTTTTGACCTTGGATCAAATTAAAGAAATAAAATAACTAAATGTTCTTTTGTTGTCCATGGATATCCTATTACATCTCAAACTACCGAACCAAGACGTTTTCACTAATCTCTTTGGTGTTCTACTTGTTTAAGTAACCCGATTAATTTAAAAAAATAAATTTTAAACATCAAAAAATTTAACCCCTAAAAATTCCCAAAAATATAAAAGTGGATATTGTTAAAAGTTTATTTTTCGCCCTATGAAATGAACGGGAAACAAAAAAGACAATATGTCTATATATTCTAGCAGAAATGAAAACAACGCTTAAATTAAATACTACTTATTTAGGGCCTCGATTATCATAAAACAAATAAATTTTATACTACCGTAATATGAAAAGTACAGGCTAAAAAGTAATCGCAAAAAAATTCGACCTTCGTTTTTTGACTGATCTTCACGATTCACGATGTCAGATAATCGAAAACGTTATTTTGAACATCCCGTCCGTCCGTCTGAGTTGCCGTAAGCATGGTAGCGGTCGCAAATATTAAGATAGGAACATGAAATTTAGCGAAGTCCGGAACATTCATAATGCGCGTAAGGGGAACTTGCAGGCGGGAGGAGAAGTGATGTCATAACTACTACTGCTGATAAAGACATTGACTCAGCTCCATTCCGCTGTTAATGTTGTCGCGTTGTCGTTTCCCTTATCAATAAAATAATGTAGTTGGTACCGTTACATGCAGAATTAAAATCTTCACATTTTTATCTAATTTAATGTATTATAAGTTGAATAACACATGAGATATCAACAAAAAACTGTTCAAATCGATTTAGCTGAATTTCAATTTGGTTTTATATGAGTAGGCCTACACTACTTTTCCCTTCGTTGGGTTGAGGCGAAAAACTTCTTGCTCGTCATTGCCTTATAAAAAAATAATAAATCAAATTAAATTTTTTTTAACATACCACGTTTTTAAAACGGACTAAAAAGTATAAAATAATTTTTCATGACCCTTCTACAATTTTGAGGGAGGATTGTTAGTGGCTATTGATATATTTGGAATACTTGGAGAGAAAAACGTGGGGCGCAGCCAATCTATGATAGTTAAGGAGGAGTAAATAAATTAAATTACAGTGAATCTCATTTCCGATTCACTGAAATTAGCTGTGAATTCGTCCGGATTGTCTACTTGTATTATTTACTGGCTGCGCCCCAAGTTTTTCTCTCCAAGTATTCCAAATATATCCATAGCCACTAACAATTCTCCTTCAAAATTGTAAAAGGGTCATGAGTCCGTTTTAAAAACGTGGTATGTTAAATAAAATGTATTTGATTTATTATTTTCTGTTTTTTAGTCTTATGTCCGGGTGAAAGATTTCAATCGGTTCTGTATATATTGATGAGACTCTGACAGGGACATATATAGGAAATTCCCAATGCATTTCACATCCTGTTTAGCTGTAAATGTCTGAAATTCAAAATATTACCTCTTATTACCTACAAATACTTCTATTAGTCTTGTAACTCAGAAAATCATATTAGGAAGTAAACAAAATGTATTTTATTTTTTTCATGTACATAAATTAAAACAATACAATGTCAGATCCTTCTCCATTACAAATTGTAAATGTATCATAAACTTATGATGGTGAATGTCGTATTTTAGACCTATAATAAAAAAACGTGGTAAAAAGGAACTAAAGTGCTTAAAATAAACTCCTAGTCCTTGAATACTCTAATATCGTCAGGGTCGGAAAAGAACCAGAGCTGGTCAAAAGTCTGATAAAGATGAGACGTAGGTTAACCTAAGACTACATGGATATAGTTGTAGATCCAGATATGTCCCTTCGGGATTGTCAAGGTCGTATTCACCAAAGTGAGTACGAGGGTACGAGTACATTATAGTCTCATAAACTAAATTAATGTTTCTAACTTGATTTTTGCCTGCTATCATGCTTACATACTCATGAGAACTACAACGGACGGCTCGTAAATAGATTTTTCGGTTTCCTGATGCGACGAAACGTGAAGAGGTTAGAATTGTATCGTTTACAAACCTCATACTTCATATACTGGATAACTCAAATACAAAATA
This sequence comes from Aphrophora alni, assembly GCA_963513935.1. Classification (NCBI taxonomy): domain Eukaryota; kingdom Metazoa; phylum Arthropoda; class Insecta; order Hemiptera; family Aphrophoridae; genus Aphrophora; species Aphrophora alni. The sequence goes on from OY740768.1 coordinate 137,510,151, forward strand.
ATGGGTGGTACCAAATTGGTCCGATGGTCAAAATATTCCAATTATATTTTTGTTGCTTAGGGAAGGGTCACGGTCGAACTGGTCCGATGGTTAGAAAGCAGGTAGAGGCAGGAAATCCAGGAACCTAACCTAACGTTACGTAACCTAACCTTACCTAACCTAACCTAAGCAACATTTTAAGTACATATCGTTATTAAACAGAAAAAACTAGAGAATGTTCCCCATTATTAGTTTAGAAGACGCCAATGGTGTCCAAAATAAAATGATTACCTATATGCCGTCGGACCAGTTCGACCTCACCCCTATGCGAACCCTCGGACCAGTTCGACCTCTCTAATTGGAGGATTAACGAATTCCTTTGACCATCGGACCAATTCGACAACACCCAAAATAATATATTTTTATAGTATGATTTTTTAAATAGCCTAAATAATACTTTTTAAATGATGAATAAATTAAATTGTATTAAAGGTAATATCAAAATTAATAGGTCACTTAATATCAGATATTGCAGTTCAAATTTTTTTAACAAACCGTACATCTTTTAAACTTTAATTGTTTAATGGTCCAACGACTTTGTAAGGATGTACTTGGAATCTGTTAGTGTAATCCGGCCTCGCTGGTCTGCTTAGCCGTTTAAACATAGCACAGTAAAGCGAACCCATGTGGTTGCCCATTTAGTCTTATCTTTCTCTTTAAGTGGCGGCTATTGCCGGATTTAGAGCATTTGTGTGGAATTCTTTGATGTGGTTGCAGTGTTTTGGTTCTCCTATTTGTAAAGTTTTTATTTTATTTAAAGAGAAGTGTGATTTATTGGGTTGGAATCAGTGAAGAATTGATTGAGATTCATAAGTTGTGTTGGATTACGATGATTGTCATCTTCATATTTATGGGACAAATAAATATGGACAAAGGTGTGTTGAAAATCAATATAATTCAACAATTGCTTAAGTATTTTATATTAATTTCATTATTAATTTATTTACACTTATTTGGAAATCAGTATTTGTTTCCATTTTCATCTTTAAAATTGTAGTTTATTATATATTTTTAAAGTTAAATTGTATTTTTGTTTTAATTGGGTCTTGTTTGTTTTGTTTTTCTTCTAATTTATATGTAATCCCTAGTTTAAAGTTTTTATTGTACTTAAAAGATATATTTATTTTAAAGGCTGAAAAAGTGGACCTAATAGTCCTAACTTCATCCTAAAGTCCTTGTTAATTGATTCTCCCTAACTAATGTATTAGTTTCAGTGCCCATCTAAAAAATCGGCTTTCTCACAGGAGGATAACACTTCGCTAGCACACTTGGCTTTTAAATTTATTTTTGATTGTGTTTATTATTTTGTTTAAATCTATTATTTGATTTTTTTAATATTGTCTCTAAATACTACATCAATATTACGGTAAACGTGATTTGAAAAAAATATACTATTATTAAAACTAGTCTTTTCCAGTTAGGAATTTTAATAGTTTTGAATAGCAATAAGCCATATAAACCGTTAACTTTAGCGAGTAGTAAGCGATAATTCACAAATTTATTAAGCGCTTTACAGTATGTTACAGTTAATTAGCGACATAAAATTCAGACCCAATTGTCACACATCGATAACCCATATAAACTGTTTAGTTTTGCGATATGTAAGCAATCACAACACAACGTGAATCCGCACAAATAAAGTAAGCATCATACAAGTTAAACTAAATATAATTAAAAACAGCTGTTATAAATTCACAAACAAAATAAAACACATTTGAGAGTGAAACAGTTTAATTTTGCGAAATGTAAGCAATCAATCACAATACAACGTGAATCCGCATAAATAAAATAAGCACTAATTTTAACGACAAAAATAATTTAAAACAGCTGTTATAAATACTCAATAGATTTTAAACGCATTTGAGAATTTATAACATCCGTTTTAAATTATTTTTGTCGTGAAACATACTATTTACCCACAGGCATGTTTTTAAACGATAAATTTATTACAAAAATTTAGTGTTTCCAAGAGAAATTAATAATTTTCGGCAATTTTTACACTGTAATTTGTCACCTGTCATTGAAATCGGCTGTATAGTAAAGAAATACGCGACTACGCAGAAATTACTTAGCGAATTAATTACAAGATATGAGCTTTTCTCCCCTCTGTTGTTCAAAAGCGGAAAAAACCTCTCGCTTATCATCACCTTATAAAAACATTAAGAAGAGAACATAAATTAAAGACCTTTTAAGACTGGAACACTTTAAAATCTTCTAGGCCGGAAAAATAAGATGAAAGAGAGGGATCTAACCCAAGACTACATGAAAAAATATGTAGATCCCCAGCTATGTCCCCTCGGAATCACAACGTTTATAGTCAGCCTCTGAGAGTTTAAAATAGGACCTGTTATGAGTGGGAAATATTTTGTATTGACATCACCACTACAGACGTATGCCTACAGGAGCACCATGTTTTATATGCCAACGTATGTTTTCTGTATTTTTTTTTTTTTTGAAATAATTTTTGTATTAACAACACGTCTTTCCTTTTTAGGTCAGTCACACTTTTATTATTTGGATAGTACTTTGTTGTGTTTTATTTTAAAAGATTTGAGTTGTATTTGGTTTTAGTATATTTTGTGTAGTGACAATTTGTTTTTTACACTTTTATTTTTTATCGCTTATTTTATAGAGTTAAGTTGATTTTAGAAAGAAGGAAAATATTTGTGAATTGTATAGGGGAATTTATAAATATCTGGTGGTGTTCAATAAATAAGTTTTTTGTTGATGTATCATAAAAAACAATAAATAAGTTTTTTGTACCTATATTATAACGAACAATAAATAAGTTTTTTGTTCATGTATCATAAAGAACAATAAATAAGTTTTTGTTCATGTACCATAAAGAACAATAAATAAGTTTTTTGTTCATATATCATCAAGAACAATAAATAAGTTTTTTGTCCATATATGATAAACAACAATAAATAAGTTTTTATTCATATATCATAACGAACAATAAATAAGTTTTTTGTTCATGTGTCATAAAGAACAATAAATTTAATAAGTTTTTGTTCATGTATCATAAAGAACAATAAAAATGATTTTGTTCATATATCATAAAGAACAATAAATAGGTTTTTTGTTCATATATCTAAAGAACAATAAATAAGTTTTTTGTTCATGTATCAAAAGAACAATAACTAAGTTTTTTGTTCATGTATCATAAAGACCAATAAATAAGTTTTTGTTCATGTATCATAAAGAACAATACATAAGTTTTTTGTTCATGTATCATAAAGAACAACAAATAAGTTTTTTGTTCATGTATCATAAAGAACAATAAATAAGTTTTGTTCATGTATTATAAACAACACTAAATGACTAATCCCGTACTCACTAAAGTTTGATCTTAGGGGAACTTATTTCTTAAATCCAGTAAATGTTTTCGTTTCTGATAATCATCGAAATGGTATATTATGTGATATTTCACACTTGAATACATTTATATCAGTGTTGTATAGTTTTAAAAGTTATTTGACATAGAATTTTTATTTTCCCACAAAGTAATATGTGTGCGAAAGTAGGCCGGGAAAACTATTTTGATTTTTAATTTTTTTTTTTAAGTTGTTTACATGGCTTGTAATGCATAATGATGTAAACTTTATAATTATACTGGGTTTGTTTTTAAAAATTATTATTATATTTTCATTTATCTTAAATATTTCCCTCAAGGGCTCATTTGTAGTGAGTACCGGCGTGACAAACCCGAGCGATCCTAGCTAGATCTTAACTTTTTTTCATGTAATCTTGGGTTAGATTCCTATCTTTCATCTTTCCTATTCACTCTCTCTCTTGACCAACTTTTGTTCTTTTCCAACCCAGAGGCTAATAGAGTATTCGAGGGGTCTTTATTTGTTATTTTAACCTTCCTTTTTTCATAAGGCGATAATGACAGAGAGATTTTATCGGTACAAAAAGAAAAAAAGTATTTTAAAGTTATTGGACACTGATTTTTTTTTTTAAATAAAAAAAAATACTTTCAGTTATTATTACATTTGCTTAAAAATGTAAGAAAAATATATATTTTTTATTTTTGCGAAATCGTTTTTTTTTTTATTCTTGGTTTGCCGTAGGCTATATATTGAGATAAAAAAATGGTTTGGCTTAAAAAAATTGTTATCATTTATTCAATTATCTTTAATATTTATCAAAATTTGATAAATATCCTTAATCCTTCTTAAATCTTATCCTTAGACCTTAAGAGAAATGGTTTATTATAAAGTTTATTGAACAAATTTTTTTATTTCAGCATTTAGACTAATCCTTACTTTTATTTACATTATTAGTATTTTGATAATCTATAGTCTATTTATTTCTACTAGGATGTCCATTTTTCTGCCACTCCAACATTGTATTAAACTCTTCTGACGCGTTTCGGAAGAATTCTATTTTCAAAATTAATGCCTCATTTCACTGTGAAAACAGATACTCGTAAAGTTTTATTGGGAAATTTTCGATAATTGCCACAAATATGATGATAGGCTCATGATATTTTGCATATTGTGGCCTATTGAATTTCAAAAAAATATAATTGTAAATGTCAAAATAGGGGTTATTTTTAACCGTTTTTTTTTTTTTTTTTTTTGTTCATATCACCCATGATATTTAAATTGTAACAAACTAAATTACATTTTAAGATTTTAATTGTCCATGTAGTGGTAACAGCCTCACTAAAATTTATAAAACAACTGTTTTAAACAAACTTACCTTACTGGATAAGACCCTTTGATTTACCAATACAATTTAACATTTCTTACAAGGTCCAGGATTAGTATATTTCACCACTAGTCCCGAAAGTGATGTTTTCCAGTACGCGATTGTGTTTTCCGTGCGAGTGACAGCCGAGCTCGGAAATTCGAACTAGGGACGGAATAACACTTTAGGTACGAGTTATGAACAATACGTTTCATCACACTCTAAATAATAATAATAATAATAATAATAATAATAAAAGAAGTATAATAATCAACATAATGTAATTACCTCAAAAAAGTATAACTTTTAAACCAAACATTTACAAACATTAAAGGTTATAATTTTGAATAATTAAGTAGCTTCTGCTACTAACTATATGAGAATTGCAATGGTTCATTAAAATTTGTGTCAGACATTTTATCAGGATTGCTCAGTAATATTTCTCACAAAATAATGAAACAATAGTGTTTGCTTTGTTTTTACGTTTATACTGCTAGCTAAATTAATAAGAACAGCTGATTTCAAACACGTAACTATTACCAATGACTACATAAATACTATAAGACACGACATGGCCATGTTTTATATTCTACGCTTATTCTTGAGTTGACCAATACCCGCTAGGGTGTGGAGCTGTCGCTCTGCTAGAAGTTGATGTGACTGGCGCTAGGTGGCTCTACGGTCAAACAATGTTTCAGTTGCGCACTGATGCCACATATGGGACCAGAGATGCGAGGGAAGGTCGAGAATCGCTTATCTCAGCGCACGAACTGACAACACTGACTATGCTGTGTCAACAGTTGTACAGTCTCAACCAAGTGGGATGCGTACAGTCGAGCACCTGCTGCTAGCGCTTTCTGATAGCTGTGTGTCAAACTTGTGACGAACAGCACCCGTAAAGCGTAGACTATTTCCCTATCCTATGTCGTGTCTTATAGTATTTATGTAGTCATTGCTATTACTGATAGAAGGAACATGCTACTAGCGCAACTGGTGTTAGAATGCATAACTACCTAGCAGTACGGGAAAAATCTCCAGCTGTCTTTCCCGGACTAGAACAGGATAATATCACTTTCAATATTTACAGCTGTAATTGAAAATGATTAATATCAATACAGTGTGATGAAAACTAACTGATGGACATTAGATTTAGATGATTTGCTTGTATTACATTCTATGTGTCTGGGTAATTACCATGATGACGCTATCAACTTGTTTTTAAACTACATTGGTGAAGAATTATTTCTAGATACAGTATAATAAAATGCAATAACTTTTAAAGTACTAAAACTATACTCGCCAAATAATATTTATTTTTACAACAGACTTGAAAATGTGGATGCTGTGATTGAAATCATCAAAGATGGCGCTCTCAGATTTGGAAGCTTTTGATGAAGACTCTCACCCTGGGAGGTTTTCAAGAGTAAGTAGCCTATAGATAAATTTATCATTTTTGTAACAAATTAAAATTGAGACAATAGATTCCTCGTCTATTATTAGAGACAGTATTTTCTGCGACTCCAGTATTTCCAGTAGTTCTTCATCCTCGACTTCTTCTCTGACGTACTTTCTCTGATATTTCCGTTCTTTTTTTTCTTTTTTTCTCTACATTGTTAGGAATTATGATAGTTTTAGTTAGAAATAGAGTCTAGGTTCTTTTTAAGAAGCCAGCATGAAAAATTGATGCTACAATGTTATTATATAAACCCTTGGATGTAAGGAAACGTGGTCATTGGGCCAAGATTGATCAAGTTGGAGGAATTCTTGATGATAGCCAGACGGACTTGGCGATTAAGAGCTTCCTATGGTACGCACCCAGTCCAATATTCAAGATTTTGAAAAACGGAATAATTTTCAAGTGACATCATTGTACCAGCCCAGCGCAGTTTGTTATAAAGGCGAAGATCAGTCGTTAGGTAGGTTTAGAGAGAGAGAGAGAGAGAGAGAGAGAGAGAGAGAGAGAGAGAGAGAGAGAGAGAGAGAGAGAGAGAGAGAGAGAGAGAGAGAGAGAGAGAGAGAGAGAGAGAGAGAGAGAGAGAGAGAGAGAGAGAGAGAGAGAGAGAGAGAGAGAGAGAGAGAGAGAGAGAGAGAGAGAGAGAGAGAGAGAGAGAGAGAGAGAGAGAGAGAGAGAGAGAGAGAGAGAGAGAGAGAGAGAGAGAGAGAGAGAGAGAGAGAGAGAGAGAGAGAGAGAGAGAGAGAGAGAGAGAGAGAGAGAGAGAGAGAGAGAGAGAGAGAGAGAGAGAGAGAGAGAGAGAGAGAGAGAGAGAGACAGACAGAGAGACAGAGACAGACAGACAGACAGACAGACAGACAGACAGACAGACAGACAGACAGACAGACAGACAGACAGACAGACAGACAGACAGACAGACAGACAGACAGACAGACAGACAGACAGACAGACAGACAGACAGACAGACAGACAGACAGACAGAAGAAGAGAGAGAGAGAGAGAGAGAGAGAGAGAGAGAGAGAGAGAGAGAGAGGAGAGAGAGAGAGAGAGAGAGAGAGAGAAGAGAAGAGAGAGAGAGAACCCAATACTTGATATTGGAGTATTGAGACTTCGGACGAGTATCCACAAGAATGCAAGCAGGGTTAGCGAACTTCGTGTATTAAGAAACTTTTAATTATTTCAGAGTCAGATATTTAAAATATAATGTAGAATCAGAGCTGTGAGTCACAACAATTAGAGTCATTCTGGATTATTAGTAGTAATAAGAATATTGTAGCATTGTAATAAGATAGGAGATAGTTATTCTTGTTAACAGTTGTTAATAAAGGTTAATTTAGTACTGAACTATTCGATTATATTGAAGATAAAGAAACACAGGCAGTTTATAGGAACCAATCTTAACAAATGGTGATTTAGTAGTTGCTAATAAATTGTTTAACATTTGGTTTATTTTGATTCATACATTAATGAAATAAACCTCATTTATTTCATCCTACAATTTATTTCGTTTTATTATTTGGTTCATTGGTTAATTTTCTGATTTATAAGTGTCACTTAAAAGTTAATTTTTAAAATTCATAGACATAACAAGAAATCTAAGAAATTGTGTGTATGTTTTGGCATAAAATTGTTTCATATTTGTTGTTGTAAATTTTGTTTTTCTTATTGTTGTTATTTCTGAAGATTATGTTTTAATTTTATTTTGATGATTTAAGAATATTCGATTTATTATACAGTTTGAATTTAATGATTTTTTAAAAAAATATATATGAATGGTTGTCATGCAATTTGAAATATTTAATATTATAAGTAGTCATTTTTAAGTTAGTCTTTCGTGCTTAACTAGCAGTGAACTGATTGGGCACAAGAAACACTTATGTTAGGTTTATTATGAGAATGAAGTATAAATGGACAGGTTTCATCTGAGCTGTGGAGTTTGGGTGCGCAGTGGGTCTAGGCGTCAGTAAGATGGTGGGGGAAGCGGCCGCCTCAGTCTGTGTCGGGTGTTGGTACTAACAACGATGTCTGTAAGACTGGATTGGGAACAGTAGCCGGCGCTGACTGTTTCCCCTACAATGCCTCAGTCCCCATTCGGCCTCGAAGTACACCTACAAACTTTACCTCCCCTCCAGGCGCTGGTCACAGCTCAGATGAAACCTGTCCGTTTATACGGTATGAAGGTTTCGTTACGTGATGAGTAGGGGAATTTCCTCGTCTTTAATTGTTTATTTTCGCGTGCTGAATTTTAAATTCAAATTGTTTCTTTTTCATGCGAAAAAGTCATCATGGTAATAGACTTATAAAGGCTTAACGGAGGTTTATTTTTTATCTTGGCGAATTTAGTAGCCGAGACGATTGTAAACAAACGTTATGTCATAAGTCATTTTTTGTTTGCAATACTAATTAGTCAAGATGGCAAGGTTACGCAAGGAATTCTGACAAAAGACTTTTAGAATTTGTTTAGAATATGCTGACACATTGAATTTGATTATACAGTTATAGTTGTAACCTATTAGATATTTCCAAATACATGATTACAGCACTTACTACTTTGAATACATGTTGCTTTGATGAATTTGATATTGACTGAACTCAAAAATTTTATTATAAAGTTGTCAGAATATTGATATTACTTTACTACAAATCTATTTTAAAAAAAATTAATGAATACTTTTGTTAAGGAAAAAATAGGGAGTTTTGAAGTTCAAAAAGAGATTAAGAATTTTGTGTAGTATACAAAATGTTTTAGTAAAATTCAAAGTAATTGTTAAAGGGAAAAAAAGAAACAACGGAGAAAAATTATTTGTGGAAAATTAATTGAGGTTGATGAATTAGTGAAGGAAATTATAAGACAAGATTAAGGAAAAAGTTTTTAAGCTTTTTTTGTACAATAAATGATTAGTGGTATTAGAAAACTGAAGGGTTGGATTGATGTTTTTTAAAAGAGGTTTCAGCGACAAATGAGGTTTCGGCGAATTTCCAAGTGATTTTACAACGAATTAAGGTATTCTGTGAATTTTACAGATGATCGGCGAATGGTATTCTGCGATTTTTACGTCGAATAATGTTTTACGACGATTCTACAAAAGAATGAAATGTTTTATAATGAAGTGTGAAGTAGTACGCGAAGTTATAATATTTATAAAAGACCTAATAAAGTAATTCTAAGATGACGAAATTACAGTTGATAGATTGAGTAGGCTAAAGTTAATTTTAGGGTACAAATTATTTTTCTCGGAATAAAATGTAGGTAGATTACTTTGGATGTTTGAAATAGTTGTAATTGTTAAAGTTTTGGTGAAACAAAGAAATTTCATCACATAGCAATGAAAAAATATTCTGCTTTTCATAGGAGTCCTGTTTATTCGCTATTTCTATTAATTTTTTTATTTGAATAACAGCTGTTTTGACGTCCTTGACAAGAAATAGGCTACTATGCTAATCGCGTACACAAAGCAATTTAACTAGTATCCTTTCATCATCCTTTTTCCATTCAGTTCTTCCACCTCTCTTCTCCAAGTTTTTATTATAAGTTATTTAAAAAATAAATGATTAAAGAAAACAAAATTATAATATATATATATGTGTACAATTATAATGTAACTAAATTGAAAAGTCAGATTAACAGGACTCCCCACAAACTTAAATATATATATATATATATATATATATATATATATATATATATATATATATTAAGTTTTAGAAAACAAAACATAGCCTAACCCACGACAATATACAGTTCGTAAAATTTAGCCTAACCTCTGTTATTGAGATGAGCAGTCGTCTCTAAGAGAACCACTGAGCTCAGTCTTGTAGTGTTTTGTGCTGTGTGTCTCCATAGACTATCTCGTGAAAGGGGAGGGAGTTATTATTTTAACGATAATGATCTTAAATACCAAATTTAATAAAAATCTAACCTACTATTGTATTAAAAAACTAAACTTTTTTTTGGAAATTCGCCTTTATTTTAAAATTTATATAATGATTTTACTGGTTAACAAGTTTGTCTATTTGTTTGAAAATCTGATCCAAAATACTAAATTTAAATAAAATTAAAAAATTATTTATGTTTTAAATAGGCTAAAATTTTGAAATTTATTAACGATATTCTGGTTAGAAAGTTTGTCCAATTGTTTGTAAACAAAACAAATAGGACAAACAGACAATAAGCAACATGACAAACACTGACAGTGGAATGGAACTGAGTCAATGTCTTTATCAGCAGTAGTAGTTGTAACATCACTTCTCTCTCCTGCAACTTCGTCCTAACGCGCATTATGAAAGTCCAGACTACAACTTACAGAGTGTACTGTGTATCAACTTTAAATCAATAGGTTTAAAGTCAGGTTCGAGTGATGTTTAAAACAATTTTCCCACCTTTAGAAAATTTGGTGCATAGACTTGAAATTTTTAACACAACATTTGAGAGAAGTTAGCGTAAAAATACAACAAAATTTTGATTTTTTTTTTTCAAAATTAGGTTTAACTATTTTTTTCAAATGTAGCCTCTGAGTACCGAAACTAAACGTATTGATTGATCTCTCCAAAAAATACCGGTTCATCAGTTAACGTTAAAAAAATTAGTCAATTTTTCAAAATTCATTTTACACACTTCTTAAAAAGTTTAGTGAATTGTGAAGATTAGTAGTACAAATTCGTATTGTCTTGGGAATGGGTAAGTGAGAAAGTTTGTGCAATTTTTTGCATCATTTCTTAAATTTATGTTTACAAATTAATATTGTTTATGCTGTTTTAGATAAATGAACAATGTGAGAGCTATGAATTTTATTAATGTTTCTACCCTCTGCTTAGTACTACATTACACATTTAACATTTTAATCAAAACTTGGTATTGTTTATTTCCGCCTTTTCTAAATATAAATCATTAGAAACATTGATATTTATCTGGTCATCAAATCGTTAATATATACAGAGTGTTCGGCATTAGGGTTGGTGATCCAAAAATCGCAAAAGGAAGGCTCAAGTCTCTGATACAATTACTCAATGTTCGGAGCCATCAGGAAAGGAAATAACGACTTACAGGGAGATTCTCTCCATCAAGATGGCTATCGTGCTACAATCCTATACTGATACCAAACTCATAAAAAAGGTGAGGACATCAAAAGTGCACTGATGGATAAATTTCAATCTAGAGGATGAGACCTTTCCATCATTTTCTAGGAGCTTCATGGAGAAAGGAGCTCCAATACTTTCCTGCTTCATCGCACCAATAAAGCGTTGGATGGAGAAAATCGTACATACATCAGTTACTTGTTATTGAGGCCATTTAAAACAAGTTATGGCATTACTTATTAGACACAGCCACTTCGGGAAACATTTGCTTTTTGAGAACACAGGTATCTAGTAGGTCCTTGAAGTGTACAATAAGCTTAGGCTTACGCACAAGGATTTTGAGTCCTCATATCCTAATAATATAATCTAATCAAATCATATACAGAGAGGGGGGAAAAGTTGTAACTCCTGAACAACTCAAAGGGTTTACATACCTATTAGAAAATCAAAATATTTCAGACAACAGTTTCACGATTCAAAATTAGGTACCTTAGGGTCAAGTTTAAAGATCGTTTAGAGGTGAAATTAAAAGTTTTAAATGAAACCCACTATTTTACTCACCCAGTATACGAATTATACGGTAAATAACTTTCATTTTAACTGTTTTTGTTCATATCTCGTCTTTTACAACGAATTTGAAAAAAATTTGGATACTTAAATTCTGCATATAACGGTACCATTTTACAATGACAAATAGCGAAGATATTGTTAAAAATCAAATTTTGAACTTTTACATCCCAAAAAATGTGACATTTTTGTAGTTGAGAGATCCATTAGAGTGGAGTCATTGACAGTAACGTATGCGAGTGTAACCTCCATCACAGCTTCCGGGTCCACTAGTGCTGATTTTCTACTTGTGTAGACAATGGTATGAGTGAAGCAAGTGGAGACCTTTTTAACTTAGCCGTATCTACGATGTCCGTAAGGGCCTAACCGACGTCAAGAAAATAGTCATATTATACAAAATTACAATTTTGGAAAAATCTGTGTAACAACTGTTCTATAAATATAAACTTACCCTACCTCTTGATCTACCAACACAATGTTTAAGACCTCTTTAACATTTTCTACAAGGCACAAGAAAGCAACTTTTAAGCATTACATTTAGAGGATCTGCTTGTATTACATTATATGACGGGGTTGGGAAAGTACCATAATGGCCCCATATACATGTTTAGATTGGAAATCGATACAGAGAAAAATTTCCCGTGTATTTGTTATGAGGTCAAAGTGATTATTACATGTCAATTAGAGGCCTATTTTGTTCACCACGAGATCGTGGAAGTGCATAGGAGAATCAATGTTTTAAATAAACATTTCAGACTAAGCCGAAATACTTATTGGTAACATTGACTTCGAATCCAGTGATCATTTCGAAGAACAACTTGAAAACTTTAAATGGGAAGTTCTATTTTTGTTATTGGTAAATTTCACTGGACTACTTCAAGTGCAAATTAAAATATTAAAATAAGAACCCATAAACAAGAAATATTCAGTGCTGTTCCGACCAGTCAAGATAAGATCGATTAGTGACTTTTTAACTAACCTTGAATAACCTCTATGACTCACTTTTTCTCCATAGATTAACTAAATGAACCTACAACTTTTTAATAATTATTAATAGACTACTATTAGCTAAAAGTATAAGATCGTCATATACAGGGTGATTCAAAAATACACGGTAATATTTCGGGAGCTAATTCTAGAGCTAAAATAAGAAGAAAAAAGTGAATAGCGGATGTTTAAAATGTTTAATCTCAAAAAGAAATTTTCTCCTTTTCACAAAAAAAAAAAATGGATTCTGTAGGTCAAAAGATAACCAGGTTATCAACAATAAACCAAAAACATAATTTTAAAAATAGCGACTGTGTTTTAATACTAACTTAAATATTTTTTTTTAATTTCCCCCCAACTAATTTGTAAAATTAAATATTCACAAATAAATTTTATAAAAATTGAATTTGGAATTTGCATATATTAATACTAATGTTTTCCAACTTCGAGGGAAAAATTATAAATATTTAAATTACTATTAAATCAACATTTTGAAACTGTTAAAGTAAAAATTTTTATTTTTGGTAGATTTCTTGGCAATATTATTATCATAATTCTATTGGTTTAGGTTAATAAATCTTGGCTGTTGTAGACAATTAATTATCAAGAAGTTATAGTTTCAGATTTTTGTTGATAACTTGCTTATCCTTTGAACTATAGAACAAATTTTGTTTTAGTTTTAAAAGAAAAAAAAGTTTTTCTCCTGTAAACATGTTCTAATGTTAACGATTTTCTAGATATTCAACATTAAACACTTTCAACTTCCATTTTGAAAATATACTAAATAAAGGTAGATTTTTTTTTATTAGAAAGGGTATGATACCATCTATAAGTTGGTTTTCGTGTATTCTGGTAAAAGGTTAAGTAATACATTTACCAAATCATTTTCAATATTTTAACTACTTCCATAGATACAATAATTTTTCTAAAAACATAAATTTGCCGACGAAAAATTAAAAGTTTCCTGACCTATGTTTGTATAAACTTTGTTCTTATTTTTTATCTCTACAGTCAGCTTCTGAAATATTGCAGTGAAATTTTAAATCACCCTGTATACTATATAATTTCCTATAACTATGATTTAAAAAAAAATTTAATGTAATAAAACATACTAAAAACATTAACTAAATAATTGTTTTAGATTGGTATATGCATATGCTGTGTAATTTACGGCATGGTTGTTGGATTTGTTGATGAGCATATTAATATGCTACTAGAACATACGAACCCCATGTATACGTCCTTAGATAGAATTTTATTCTGGTCCTTAGGTGAGTATTTGTACTGATTATATAGATAACAAATTTATTATTATTATAATTAACATACTACTGGGACTTACATAATTAATTTTAGTACATTATTCTGCCACTGCTAGCATTGTCTGAACTAGCATTATATCATTGTATAAAAGACGAAACAATACAGCTTAGTGATTCAAGTAAAGCTTTTGAATCATTGCTTACTCAGTTATTGCAGGCGCTAGCTCCCCCGCCATGTATTATACCTGGGGATTATTGTAACTACTTTGAGGGGAATGTACAAATTGATTAGTGATTCATATTCGAATTATACATTAAAATTTATTCTTTGTTTCATACATTTGTAAATATACATAAATTAGATTGCAATTAATTCTTTGTTTCATACATTTGTAAATATACATAAATTTGATTGCAATTAATACTTTGATTCCTACATTTGTAAATATATATAAACTACATTGCAATTAATGCTTTGTTTCGTACATTTGTAAATATACATAAATTACATTGCAATTATTGCTTTGTTTCATACATTTGTAAATATACATAAATTAGATTGCAATTAATTCTTTGTTTCATACATTTGTAAATATACATAAATTACATTGCAATTAATGCTTTGTTTCATACATTTGTAAATGTACATAATTACATTGCAATTATTTCTTAGTTTCATACATTTGTAAATATACATAAATTTGATTGCAATTAATACTTTGTTTCCTACATTTGTAAATATATATAAACTACATTGCAATTAATGCTTTGTTTCGTACATTTGTAAATATACATAAATTACATTGCAATTAATGCTTTGTTTCATACATTTGTAAATGTACATAATTACATTGCAATTATTGCTTAGTTTCATACATTTGTAAATACAGTATACATAAATTAGATTGCAATTAATTCTTTGTTTCATACATTTTTGTAAATATACATAAATTACATTGCAATTAATGCTTTGTTTTGTACATTTGTAAATACAGTATACATAAATTACATTGCAATTAATGCTTTGTTTCATACATTTGTAAATATACATAAATTAGATTGCAATTAATTCTTCGTTTCGTAAATTTGTAAATACATATTTTACAACAATGTTCATTTGTTGAGCAAACAAATAAATATACTTCAAATATTGTTATATTTAATTTTAACAATATTTCGATATAACCTTTAATAGACTAAAATAGGATTAAAGGGTGATGCTGAGAAGGGGGAATGATGTAAATAAATATATGATAGCTTGTGTAATTGTGTTTACAGTTATAGTATTTCTTCTACGGTAATTTTAAACAGAGCAGAGATGTAGCGCACTCTACAATGCATAATACCGCTCAAATACATGACTCTCAGGCGGTACCCCAAATGTCATGCAGAATAGTTGAGCTGTAGTTAAATCGAAACTCGTCAGTTAAGACAATGAGTGGCAGAAGAATGTACAAATTAATTAAATAAAACTAACAAAAATAGTACTTTTTACTAAAAATAAAAATAGTTTAATGTAAATTACAGTAACACAGGCTAATTGTTAAAGTGATATTTGGTGATATTAACAACAATAAGATTTGGTGATCATTTTATCTTTACCACTATAAAAAATTCAAATGTGACCCTTAACTAGATATTTCAAAATGGCATCTATTAATTTTTGAAGTGAAAACTTCTATTGGCGCGTTGGGTACTTTTTGGGATAGACTTTTTCAATAGAAATCTCGTCACGCACAGTAGCGTAATGCAACCTTAATATATAGACAACGGATACGCGCGCCCCATACGTATTAAAACTAAAAATCTACGAAAAATATTGCACTAACTTTCTCAAACCCATATACATAGTCAAACTAAAATCAATGCAAAAATGTTGCACAAACTTTCTCACATACCCATATATATTAAAACAAAAAACTACGAAAAATATTGCACTAACTTTCTCAAAATTCGCACACATAGTTAAACTAGTATAAATGATAAAATATAGCACAAACTTTCTCACATACCCATACATATTAAAACTAAAAATCTACGAAAAATATAGCACTAACTTTCTCAAACTCATATACATAGTCAAACTAAAATCAATGCAAAAATGTTGCACAAACTTTCTCACATACCCATACGTATTAAAACTAAAAATCTACGAAAAATTATTGCACTAACTTTCTCAAAATTTACATACATAGTTAAACTAAAATCAATGCAAAAATATCGCACAAACTTTCTCACATACCCATATATATATTAAAACTAAATATCTAATATTGCACTAACTTTCTCAAACTCATATACATAGTCAAACTAAAATCAATGCAAAAATGTTGCACAAACTTTCTCACATACCCATACGTATTAAAACTAAAAATCTACGAAAAATTATTGCACTAACTTTCTCAAAATTTACATACATAGTTAAACTAAAATCAATGCAAAAATATCGCACAAACTTTCTCACATACCCATATATATATATATATATATAAACTAAAAATCTAATATTGCACTAACTTTCTCAAACTCATATACATAGTCAAACTAAAATCAATGCAAAAATATTGCACAAACTTTCTCACATACCCATATATATTAAAACAAAAATCATAAGTATATAAGCGTTACATACTGTTCAAACAAGATTTCACTTCTCACGTGTGGTCTTAAGCACACCCAAATTTTTTTTTCCGTGCTAAATATCTCAAAACACGTACAAAATAAAACAAATGTAAATTGTATCTCTGAAAGAAATTGTGGATATACAATAAAGTTTAAAGAATCATTAATTTGTTTAATAAATAAAATTTATATTTGTTTTATTTTGTAGATGTTTCGAGATATTTAGCAGGAAAAAAAATTTAATAGGCGCCATTTTAAAATAGTTAAGGTTCACATTTGAATTTTTTTTACCCAATTCAGAGAAATAGATTATAGAATTTTTATTAAACGTATTAGAATTCAAAAATATTTTGATTCTAGATGAATCTTGGGTGTTGTAGACAACTGCTAAGAAGTTATTAGTTTCCTGTTTTTTGTCAATAACTTGGTTATCCTTTTACCTTAAAAAATTACAATAACTGTTTTGTTCATCATTTTAAACGGAAACATTTTTGTTTCTTGTAACTTTTTGTAAAGTGAATAGTTTTTGAAATATTCAATATTTTAAACAGTCGCCATTTAAAAAATATATAAAATAAAGTCATTATTTTCTCTGCACTTATAAAAATGTAATCTACAAAATGTGTAGAACTCAATATCCTTTCTATTTTCTTGTTATAATTTTTGAACAAAAACAAAATGGCGGATATCTGGAAAACTAAGCGTTTTCGTAAAATGTTTTATTAATAAATAATATTAGCTTTTAAGGTCCGTCTTTTATTTTCTAATATCTTCATTGTTATTGTTTTCTTTATCCATGACCCACAGAATCACTTTCTAAAGTTTGGTAGCTTACTTTATAGGACAATCTGTGTAGTTATTTGTTCATTTTTAATATTTTTTTGTATTCAAAAATTATCATGAAATAAGCAAATCAAATTACCGATTTTATCATAATCTGACTTATTTCGGAGGGGGGAATTTATAACAAACAAGTTTACTTCAGTGATATTTTTTTGGTTTTTATTTTATTTTGCTACAAAAGGTATAATAGTTTGAAAAATACATTTTATTTATTTATTTTTTATATAGGATTCTTTTATTCTCTTCCAACCCTGGCGTTATTAGAATAATTTAGGGCTAGGAGGTTTTTTATGTTATTTTCTTCCTTTTTTTTTATAAGGCGATGATTACCGAGAGGTTTTTGCCTTTCTATTCATCTTCTTACAGCAACTCTCCTCCAAAAGTCCATATATTATGTACAATCTATATATTTTGCAGAAGCTTGGGTGTTTGTTGGGTCGACTTTGGGCTGCTTTGTCTCAGCTCTCAGCATGTGTTATGTTGGCCGTAAAGGTACTCTGGTGACCATAGCTTCACCATGTTTAGGGCTGTTAATAGCACTGGTATACCTTACACAAAAACTTAATCAAGGACAGATGTTCTACCAGTATGTCATAACTACTGTGTTGCTAATTCAGGTATGTTTAAAGTAAGTTAGGTTCAAATTGTTACTAGTTTTCCTTTAATACCACAACCCAGTAGTTCTTACTCTTTTTCAGTCGACAGCATCCTCATTGTAATCAGACTTTTTTACGCCTCCCACTAGATTGTTGTTAGATTAGGGTTGCTGTTGGGTTAGTTAAGAGAAATAATGAAAGTTTTATTTCAATTTAATAACAATTTATGTTAAAATCATATCATTAATTAAATAAAACATAATTAGTGGGGCAGAAAAAGCTGTTGTTCACTGCACATTTTCTTGGAATCAAACTGGAGATAGTCAGCATCCTTTCAATACCACATTAATTTTTACAGGAACTTTTTTTTTTTATGAAATTGGACTATAAATCAAGATGTTAATATATCACTATAATCAAGGAGTGTTGATTAAAACAATTAAATTGTAGTGAGTGGTTCGTGAACTAATTATCACGGCCACCGCAGTGAGATCTGATCGATTCACCAAAGCAGACGTATCTATTTGTGCTGTGTTGGTTTTCGGATTTTTACCCTCATGTTATATTGTTTATAATATACAGGGTGTATAGAAATTACTGGACCAAACTTCAGGAACTGATTGGGTAGAAATATACAAGAAATGCAATAAGAATCATGTCTTGCTTAGTTTTCAGCCTATCCGCCATTTTGTTTTTTTACAAAAAAGGGTATAATTTTGGAAATAAATAGGATATTTAGTTCAGATTTAATATACACATTTTTTATGTAACGTTTTATACGTGTACCAAAAACGAAGAATTTATTTGTATAATTTTAAAATGTCTGCCGTTTAAGGTTTAATGTTGAATATCTTGAAAACCGTTAATCTTGGTGGGATATTTCTTTACTAAGACTAAGTTAATGTAATTGAAATTAGATGCATGGATTTTTTTATTTTTATTAAAAATTGTCAGAATTTCAAAATTTGTTGGTTTTAGCCTAACTTGGTTTTTGTAGATAATTACCAAAACATAATTTTTATGTTTTTTGTCTATAACTGGATTATCCTTCAAGCTACAGTAAAAATAAAATAAAACATTTTGTTTTCATTAAGAAGCGAAACTTTTTTTTCTCTTGTAAATTTTTTGGTAAAGTTAATGGTTTTTGACATATTCAACATAATTTTTTTTAAAATTTTGAAAATCTATAAAATAAATGCTTTGTTTTTGGTATATGTGTGGAAATTTACATACAAAATTTGAATACTAAATCTAAACTCAATATACTATCTAGATTCCAAAGTTATTACTTTTTAGTAAAAAACAAATTAGGCAGAGAACTAAGCAAAATATGTTATAAGGCATTTCTCCTATATTTTGTTCTAGCTGATCAGACCCTGAAGTTTGGTGACACACTCTATATATTTTTGTGTGTATATTGGATTATATTTTGGGGCATTGTAATGATGGGGGGGGGCTAGCTGCTTGTAATCCTCTTACACAATTTAACCCGAAAAATGGGAGAGATAAGGTCGACTCATGTGGCCCACATGTAGAGTGTAATTTGTTAGTAATAGTGTTCAGTACATTCATCAAATGATGTTAATGTGTATTTTGGTGTGGCATTAGACATCCGAATGATAATTTATAAGTCTAAACCAAATAGATAAATCATCACACACGCCTCCCCTTTAATGGTAGCCTAACATCTCTTTTGATATGGTTGCTGTTTAGCTCCTTAGTTAATTAGGACCATTAACCACAATCAAATCATAGCAGAGTAGTTTATATGTGATGATTAAATTCATAAGTTAAATGTTTCAAGATTTCAGCATAGTTTAATTTATTAATCCATCTCACTTATAGTGAGTTGAGTACCAACATGGTAATCCTGATAGAACATACACCTTTCTTTCTTGTAGTCTTGGATTAGATCCCTCTCTTTTGTCTTTCCTATTAGGTGTCTCTTCTCTCTTGACTAACTATAATCCATTCTGACCCTGACACTATTAGAGCTTTCGAGGGCTAGGAGTTTTTATCTTATATTCTTCTTCTTTTTTTATAAGACAATGATCACCAAGAAGTTTTTTGCCTTTAAACAAAATATGTATATTTTTGAAATGTTAGTCAAAGTTTATTTCAACTAAATAATTATTTTAAGTGGATTTTATATATTTACAGGGAATCCACACTTCCTTACACATGTCAGTGATCCCAATATATCTTCTGGACACTGTATGTAAGACACCAGGGAGCTTCGAATCCCACGCTGCAGCTATTCTCCTGGGTTTTACACAACTACCATACGAAGTTGGAGCTTTCCTGTTCAACTTTATTACATTACTACATCTGCCAAGTGCTTTGTATTATATACCAATACCATTACTGTTGATTGCTTTTATCTGGTTTATGCAGCTACCAGAGTCTCCAAGGTGGCTGATGGTTGCAAAGAAAGATTTTGAGGAAGCCAAAAACGCCCTTAGATCTTTCCGCCAAGGGAAATCCCGCCTGTATGATGTTAACAGAGAATTGACATTATTAAAGAAAGATTTGGATGTAAGTAGAATTGTTTGATATCTATGAGATTTCATGTTTTTTAATTGTGATTTATTCATGTTAAAGTGGTTAAAACACTAATATTTACCTTGGCCACTGACATTTAGTTCAAATAAATAGGTTTAAAATGTTTGATATGTTTAAGAAAAAAAGATAAATATAAGTATAAGAAAAGAAAACAAATTAGTAACAGCATTATTGATTTGATTAGGAGTTTTATTACATTCTCACATATGTGAGTAAAGAGAAAGTAGTTATGAGATGGATCACCAAAAGTGTACATCAAGTTTTGTGCACTATATCAGTTTTAATGTCCCCTGAGTTATATTAAATGGTTTTTATGATGATGTCTGACTGTCTCGTTTATCATATGTGTTCTACAGCCTAAACACATGGGCTGATTTTAATCATATTTGATATTTGGTCATATTTTGACTAAATTTTGGGTTGTTTTTAAATTTTTTGTTTTTAATAATGCAAAATATGGAAGTAGCTGCCATAAGATTAAAAAAGACAAAATTATGATTTTATCAAAATAGTCTCTAATGTTTTTGTTCAAATTTTGTTAATGTGTAGCCTCCAAGAACCTAAACAAAACGTATTGGTCACTATCTATTCAAAAATACTAGTTGATGAATTATCGGTAAAAAGCAAAAATTGGCATGAGGTCATTTTAGTGAAACATGAGTATTAATGACCCACCTGTGTGTAAAATTGCAAGTAAAAAAAAAATATTGCGGTACACAAATAATGGGCAAAGACAAAAATGAACCTTGGCTGCCGTCATTAAAAGCTCGATTTTAATCAAATATGTTTTATTCGGAGGAAATGTTTATATCACAAGCAAGGCAACCGTAGGTCCTTGTTTAAATATATAGGTATTTTTCAAAGACGGCTTCCATTGTTCATTTTCACTTCTTGAATGACGACTACTAAACTGATTAGTTTTATTGGTTTTGAGGGTGGGTGAGTTGAAAAGGTTTAGCATCATGTATTTTTCCTACTCTTAATTTGAATCTATAGGCCTACAGTTTTTCTGAATTATGTTATTAAAGTATTTGTTTTATGAAATAATTATGTTGCAGGATACTACAAGCGAGGAGTCTCTTCTTCGTCCTCTCACAATATCCTGTGTGGTCATGCTTCTAGTAAATTTAGCAGGTTACGAAGCCTACAGATTCTACACTCCATGGGCTTTAAAGAACGCAGGCATCAATATTGATCCTTTAATTCTTTTCAACATAATTTACGTTTGTTCTGTCGCTCTCTCTACATCAACTTTAACTGTATTTCCTGGACCAAAGTCTCTGAATCTGTTTCTTCTTGTGTTTACATGTATTTTAATGGCATGTTTGTGTTTCACAGGAGTTTGGTTTTATATATTAGAACAAGGAAATGACTTCGCTATAGGACTTATTCCAGTATTAGCATTCGCAATTTATCTTATGTCGTTCCAATGCGGCCTGGGTGCATTCTGTGTTACAGTATCATGTCTAATAACTCACGGGAAATACCGTTCTATTGTTTTACCAACTTCTTTGATAGTATATCATCTTGCTTTGTACATCTCCCAAAGGCTTCTAATACCAATGATTAATGTACTGCACCCTTTTGGTGTATTTTGGTTGTATGCAGTCTTAACAGGCCTTGGATTGATTTTTATATCACTGGTGGTTTTACCAGAAATTAGACGTATTGCAAAATTACTAACTGGGGAAGAGAATGCTCAGTTTTTACCATTGAAAAGGGTATCAATTCAAAATGTAGTTACTTAGAATACAAACTGTTTGTACTTTAGTAAGACGATAAGAATGTGAGCATAAGGAATCAGTGATCTACTGAACATCACATTAAACATCAGTTCACTATCTAAATATATTAGCTTGTATAGCATATAACACAAATATTGGTTTGGTTGAGCAACAGAAGAGAAAAATGCTTGCAGAGTGGGTTAGTAATACTACAATTGAAACGGAGTTGTGGTGCCAATAGTGGGTATGTATTCCCCTGCTCCGCTTCACCCCTCAACTGACGTTTAAGTCATCTTGTTACAGCTAAATATATTTTGTCTCATTGATGAAGTGATTACTGTTGTCGTTTTGTTGTGATTTTATGACAGGAACAAAATAAAAAGCATATATTTTGATAACGGTACAGTGATGTATAACTTGCAAAAGATGTATAACTTGATTACAACTAATCGTTTGTGGCATGATATTATATACAGTGACAGATACTAGTTTCATTTCTTCAAGTATTTTTTTTGTTTAATGAATGAGGGTTTTTATATAATTGCAAACATTTTTACTTAACTTGTTAAAGAAATAAAAATATTTTAGTGGTTATTAATATTGTATAAATAAAATTAAAAAATTACAATAGTATTAATAATTATTGTGTATATAAAATATTTGAATATGAATATTATTTAACCTTAATTCTATACAATTAAATACCGTAGTGTACATTTTGATTTACAGCTTCTGTATTATTGGATGAATAGTTTTAACAAGAAATATTGATATTTTTTTTATAAATAAGTTATGTAAATTGTGTGAAATGTGTTTAATTAAATTTTATGTTATGTAATATAATTACAACAACCAAAAATAATGACACTATTATTGAAAAAAATTGTATAACTTATTTTTTATTTTTTTATTTCCTAAATTAATTTTTTTTTTCATTAGTTCATTTGTTCTTTTAGTTTCAGAAGAAATAATTGAATATTTCCAATTGAATTAATTTCATTAATATAGTTATGGAAAGGCTTGAGAATAATTCTGATGGAATTAAGTGATAATTTTGGCATAATATTAAAGGTAGGAGACTCTGAAAATAATTCCTTGCTTTTACTTTTTCACATATACTTAATAAAGAGAATGTTATGTAATAGGTAATTTATTTTATTTTTTTATTTTTTTTTTTTTTAGGATTCCCTGAGTCTAATAGTCTAATAAGTGATTTTTTAAATCATATCTGTTTGTCATCTCGGTCGTATGTAGAGAACCCTAACACATGAAAAAATTTTAATCATATTTGATATGTAGTCATAATTTAATCATATCTCAGGAGGTTTCCCCCCCCCCCATTTTTAGATAATAAAACATTTGAGAGCAGCTTCCATGAGAAAAAAACACAAAATTATGGTTTTCTTAAAATCAGCTTGTAACATTTTTAATCGAAGATTTTGTTTTTCTAATCTCCCTGGGATTGCCATAACACTTAATGTTAAAGAAACTTCTATAGCACGACTATTATTATTTTAAAAACCTCAATACCACAGATTTTTGTCCCCATACAGATCGCTGCTTTAACCCTCTGTAACAAGTCTTTATGTGAAACTATACCTTTATAGCAAAAGTCCAAACTCAGTATTAAGTCGTTTTACACAGCGGAAACTTTATAGCATGACTTCACCCATCCCAGTGTATAGTTCCCACAACCAGTGGACTCAACGGAATGGATGTTTTGAAGGAAACGATGTCTTATGCTCAGGTCTAAATATGAAAACCCAGCTCCCTCCCCTTCATAACAGTACATACTTTGTTACAATAATAATAAAATATACTTTTTAAAACAAAACGTGTTAGTGAGGATTGATTCAAAATGCACTTGCTATAAAGGGGTTTCAGAAAAAATAGTGAACTTGATAGTACAACTTTTAGTCAACATAAATTTAATAGCATGATCCTCAACTAGAAGAGTCCCTTGATAACAAAACTGTTTTACAAATCCCCTTGAGAGTTTTGCTATCGAAGTTCTACTGTAAAAGCATGTATTTTTTACTTACTGGTTTCAATGCAAAAATCTCTCAGTCATTAAAAGTAAGACCTCTTGGTCTTGTTCCCATGCAAAAAGGAAAAAAAGAACATAAAATAAAAACCTACCTTTTGAATACTCTAATAGCATCAGGGTTGGAAAAGAACAAGACTTGGTCAAAAGAGAACTGATAGGAAAGAAGAAAGTGAGAGATCTAACTAAAGACTAGATTAAAAATGGAGTAAATCCAGATAGGTTCCGTTGGGATTGCCAAACCCATACTAAAATGACACTCTAAGTGTAAAAGAATATTAGCAAACTAAATTGTATTGTGCTTATCCGCTCCTATCTTCAAAAAATATCCAATATTATGTACAATCTCAAAAAGTCATATAACCACCTCATAAAATGATATTCACTGTGAATAATTATCATCCAAGTATTCAGTTGGAAGAAATTTTAATTTATAATGACCCAATATATAGTATAGAGTAAGATCGGTAATCATAAAAAAAAAAATCAACTTCTGTTTTTTTATTGACCTTATTTCATGGTCTCGGGAAACTGAAAAATCCATTTTTCACATACTGTTCTACTGTCCTTGTTGTCATTTGTATGTAAGCATAATAGCGGCCACAAACAATAAAATAGGAAAATGAAACTTTGTATAGGAGACTATAGTGTGCTCACATAGAACCCTACCCACAAAAATCAAAATAGCGCACATTTTAAACAGTTTTTTGTACATATCTTTTTTATTATTGAACTTAAAACAACACGATATATATTCGGAG
Source organism: Aphrophora alni (assembly GCA_963513935.1). NCBI lineage: Eukaryota > Metazoa > Arthropoda > Insecta > Hemiptera > Aphrophoridae > Aphrophora > Aphrophora alni. The sequence goes on from OY740768.1 coordinate 137,535,385, forward strand.
ATTTCATTTTTGCATTTAAAGACACCAACCCAAAATCTTTATGGTGAAAAATTTGGTATTTTTGATTAAACCACACATGTATAACCTACTGTTAAGGGTTATTGAAGTAATTAAAAACACTTTAAAGGATAAGTGTATAAGAGATAAATTGTAGTATTCAACGGATTGTACAAAGTGATACTACTCAAAATAAATGTATTATTATTTTAAACCTACATACAGTCCATAAATTCAAAAATTTTATTTTAAAGTTAATTTATTAAATATCCAAATCACTTGTGATAATAATTAATGCTATTTCACTTTGTTTTTGACTTTTGTTTTTCCACTTCAAGTTTTCTGTCAGCTTCTTTTATAACATTCACCAGCTGATTTGCTAGTTTATCTGTAGCAGCTGCAATAAGCATTCTTTTCATTACATCAAAAGTAGATCCTTAAAAAAAAAAAAAAAAATTATGCAGATCTTACAAAAAATATTTTATTTTAAATTGTACCAAACTAATTGAACTAATTTTTTCAGGTTTAATTTATGAACTTTTTTATCTTTTAAAGTATCTGCTTTTTCATATTAAGGTAGCCTACAACAAATTCTTTTAAAAAAGAGAATACTTTCTCACTGTGAGGCATGTTTTACATGTTTTGGAAACATCTTATTGTAAAAAAATAAACGTCAAAAATGATATAAAAACTGTTACATAATATTACAATATGAGATGGATCATGTTATATATTATTTTTACTCTGTATAATCTGTACAATATGAAACATTTTATAAAAAAAGTAGTATAATCAACTAAAATATGTTTTATAACTCACAGAAGTTAAAAATTAAAAGCAAGTTCCAACACATTCTACTTTGGCATTGCTTAAGCTCTATAAGAATTTTATATTTAAAAAAATATATAATATGAACAAATACTTTGTAAATATAATGAGCCATGCTTGGCTCATAAATATGTCAGAAATTCATGAATGACCACATAACACTATCTAATATACATAATTAATCACTAACATAGGTCTTTTAAATACAATTTTTTAAAAATTAACTCTTTTTGTAATTAAAATTATTCAGTGCAAAAATAAATGTAAACAAAACTAACTAAGACTGCAGTTTCTATATCAAAACTGCTTATTGTTAATACACTAATAACAAAATAAAAATTTCTGCTTGTATTATAGAGTATAAAAGTTAGATGCTTGTACTTTACAAAAAAACCAGTAATAAGCTGTTTGAACAAGTTATGTGATGATAGTAACAATTATAAACAAACTTTGTTTGACCGTTTTAGCTTAGATGATTGGCAGTTAAAGAAGGGGCATTGACCATCTCGAGCGAGACAAATGAGAGTTAAAGAAGCAGCATTGACCTATTCTAACGAGAAAATTGGCATTTTGAGGGTTAAAAAACATTATTGAAATTTCATAATTACAATTTTTGAGCCAGCAAACAACTCTAAGTTATTGTAAAGAATTAATAATTTGATAACAACACAAAACATTATAACTTCTATAGCATTACTTTTTTTAAATGTTAGTAACCAGATTTATCCAATTTTGAAAGTATTCTAGATATTGAAATCAGGTCTAATAATTAACCAATAAATATGTATACTGAATTTTATAAAAATAGGACAACTTGTTTATTACGTTGTCTGATTTTAATAATTAATAAACCCTCAAATTTCTAGTGTACATTTCTTGTGTTCCAGCTCTGGTTTCCACAAGTCAAACCTCGCTTAAAAATATTTTCCAATAAGTTTAAAACCAAACCTAACTATTTAATGTTTAATATTAACCTTGTGTACTCTCTTCTGATGTTTAAAATTTTTTAAATCAATCGTAATGGTCCAGTTTTAATTGTATATTACAATAAAATGTATATTGCTTCAATAAAAATTAACAAAATTGTCCATGACCATGAAAATTTGTACATTAAGTATAAATCATTTTAATTTATCATGTTTTATCAATTTATTCTGAACTCTAAGGAATCATGTTGAAGATTTTCTTAAGTAAAACAATAAAAGTCCAGCCATGTAATGTTTATATCTGAAGTAATAGAAAATGACAAAACTAAAGTAAAATATATACTGGTATAAAACAGTTGATATTTGATTAGTATAAGAACATCAGAGGATGTAACCACTCTCCAAGGTCGACATGAAGCCAAGGTCGATTATTATACTGGGTGTTTGATAAAAGATACAACTTTGCAGTTGCTAATTTTGTTATCTCGTAATTTTTAATTTATGTAATCTTCATAAAAGATATAATTGCTTTTCTTTAACAATAGATGCTAAAAGTTAATTGGATACAGGCATGTTTGTGTATGTTTCATGACATTTGCTGCCAGTAATTGTAATGTTTGTTTACTTATGTTTAAAATTTCTCTTTATCAATCGGTTTCAGGTCTTCAAGTGTCAGGGATTGTTATGAAACAACACCACACTTTACAGATATTCCCAAAGGTTAAGATCGGGAGGAAGAGGAGATCCGGGGATTATGAGGGCCACAGATATATTGAAATCAAATGATTATCAAAAAATTCTTTCAACATCATTGCTTCATTTGCAGTGACGGTTGCACTATTCTGCTGAGATTAATACTGTCTTTCAATAGCATCCAAAAATGAAATAAAGTATTGGATTAAATCACGATAATCTTCGTCAGTAACAGTTGTATAGAAAAATAAAAAACCCTATCACACAACTACGAGAAATCACACACAAATTTTACATCCATATAACGCTTGTTCTGTAAAAGTATGAGAATGTTTACTGTTCCATACTTGACTGTTTTGGTTGTGTACGGAACCATCCAGGTGAAACCAAGCTTTGTCACTAAAATAAATACGATGCAATATCTCAATTATATTAGTTAAAACAAATCCACAAATTTGCAGTAAAAACTTGGCTAAAAGAAGAGATAAAATCATTACACAATAAAAGACCAAATTAACCTTTCATTACACAAATCCCATTTATTTCTATCTAAATGTCTAAATCAAGCTGAATTAAATGAAATTAATAGAAAGATAAAATCTAAAATCCAAGATAAGAAAGTTTCTATTAATAGAAAATTAAATATGCTTTTAAAAATGGACACTTCAAATCCTCATGTCAATAAGTCCAGACTACAACATGATTTTTTTTGCCAAGATTTACAAACCTTACAGAAATAGAATTCATCAACCAAGAAACAGATTTACTGAAAAAAGGTCTCAAGCATTGTATCTGGCAAACAAGATAACATTCAGTCAACACTTATCAATGGAGAAATAGCTCATATCTAAAGATTATAAAAATAATATTAGGTGTATCATTAATGAAAAAGCTCTATATTATATTAAACTATTATATATTATTGTCGGTAGTTAATGATGATAGGCGGCCTGTGTTCTTGAGATTGTGTACGAAATCTTTGTCATAATTTTTTTGTTTGTTTATTAGCAATTGCATATTGAGGAAATATCAAATAAAACTCATTAAGCACAATTGTAAGACTTGTACTGAAAATAACACTTAAAAGTAAATAGATGTTTATCTTTGGAAAGCAACATTACTAACACAACACAAAGGAATAACCACTTTTGTGAGAATAGTGTATGATAAGGTCATTTCAACAGTTTGGGACTTTTAACCATGAGTACACTTCACACAAATTATGGCATGAAATGTACCTCTTCGTGAGTTGATCTATCTTATATGCACGGTTACGTCCGTGTTTATATTGTACCAATTTTAATTTTATTCGTATAGTTAGACAAATTATCTATCTTGATTATTTACCATCTGTGTTTAACACTGATCCTCCAGCTTCTCTAACAATAACTACTCCAGCAGCATAATCCCAACATTGGAGATTGTCCGCTTGGTAAACGTCCAGTGCGCCTATTGCCACGTAACACAAGGCAAGTGCAGCACTGCCTATTGAACGTAATCTGAAAATAAGGTAATTAAATCATAGTAGTTTTCTTTACTTTTTTAACATAAACTTAGAATAGATATGTTATGTAATTATGAACAAAATTATTTTAAAAAATCCTCTTGAGTCCAAAAAGAAAAATTTCTGGATCAATTTACTGAGTTCCCTTCTATTCTCTATTGGAGTAGCTAACATTTCCTATAGTTAAGCCTCATGGGCCATTATTTCTCTGACTTTCTATACTTTTTATTTGTATACTTGCCTAGCTTGCAAATAGATTAACCCATAAATTTTTAAATCATGTTTTGATAACTTAGCTATTTCTTTTCTTTTTTAGAGACAAAAAAACATCTTGGTCATCATCACAAGCAGAAAAGAGGATAAGGGTGGAAAAAGGACAAGAGTTGGTTGAGAGAGATGATAGGAAAGATGAAAGAGGCGGATCTAACCCAAGACTGCAATAAGAAACGTGTAGATCCAGTTAGGCTTGCTCCCTGTACTCACTATAAGTGAGCCCCTGAGGGTTGAAAACAACTTTGTAAAATTTGTTTTTTTAATTTTTTTTTGTTATTGTTTAAAGGCAAAAAACCTTTCAATCATCATTGCCTTATACAAAAAAAAAACATGAAGAGAATAAAATAAAATAAAGACCTCTAGACCTCGAATACTCGAAAGTGTCAGGTTCAGAAAACAACAAGAGTTGGTCAAAATAGGCTTGATAGGAAAGATGAGAGTGGTCTAACCCAAGACTACATGAAAAAATGTATAGATCCTCAGGATGCTAGGTCTCCTCAAAATTGCCTACCGTTTATTTGGAACATATCTTCTAAAAATTCAAGTGTACAGACCAATAAGTAAAAAAAAAATTATAAACAAAAATTAACTACTGTATGACTAACATTGAAAATTATTATGGTTACTTACAAAAATAAATTTCACTCAAATTGAGAGTCTCTTTACATGTGGTTTGTTTTCATCATGTTTACATTTCACCAACATATTATTCAAATCAGTTGAACCTGATATTAAAATATCAGTGGCGGTATTCATAGTTCATGGTCACTTTTTGTCAAATATTTCCCAAACTTTGGGAAAAGTTTGGGTTTGTTTGGTTATATCTGAGAAAGTTGGAAATTTAAATTTATTAATATTGTAACTGCTCCCGATGGTCTTTTGAATTCTGTTATTTCTTCTTTTTTTCTATTTTTACTTGAGATATGCAGCCTCAAAACGGGTAGACCCATGGAGGCTGCTTTATTCCATTCCGTATATTTTTTTGTTTATCTTAAATTGTTTATCTTTGTTTTTGTTTAGGATTTAGAAGTAATATTGTTTTTATTTTTATTTCCTGTTGTGTATTTTAATTTAAAGTAATGTATTATTATGTCATATGTCAATTTATTTGTTTTGTTTTAGTTTGTTGTTAAGGAAAGCTTTATTTTTTATCTTAATATCTTTTTCTGAATCTAAATCATGTTTTGTTTATTTAAATGTAATAAAAGGAATGGAAAATAAAAAATAAAATAAAAATAAAAAGTTTGTGCAATTTTTTTTTCTTTCATGTTTTAGGGTATTCAATAACCTAACTTATAAATCTATCTACAAAGCAATTTTTGTTGAAGTCTTTTGGTATTTTGTTATGAAACCAATGTTAATTAGAGAATATTTTGCCATCTTTGATTTGCAGTATGTCAATTAACACATACCACTTGATGGATGTACATGAGAGACTTTTGACTGCTCAATTGTGGGTATTGTAGTGTTGGGGAGTAGATTGGAGTGTGAGGGGGAAGAGAAGGGGATTGGACTGTAGAGATGATTCACACAAACTATAGGCCAACAAAGCTATTTCTCTATTATTATTTGGACATGCTTTTCACTGATATAATTTGACAACTTGCTAAGCAATCAATGTATATAGCAGATGATGAAATACAAGCAAGCTGAAATAATCACATACAGATTGCTGTTGAAAATAACAGTCATTATAAATTCAGCTCAGCAATAAAATATGAAGTCGTTCTAAATATTTTGAGTTTGTTGGCCATTTAGGGGTTTTATGAAAAATAATGATAATATTCAAAATTATTAGGAAATCAAGACTACATTTGATATACACATTTTCTATGCTATGTTTTACCAGTATCTATACCAAGATAATTGTATTTACATATATAATTGTCCAAATATAAGTCAGTTCAATATAATATAATTCTTAGTATTGAATATTTCAACCTAACCATTTATAATATAAATATTTGAAATTTATAATATAAGGTCCTTAATTCATCTTATGTATTTAACATATTTCTACTTGATATAATAATTTCTAAAGTTATCTTTTTTAAAATACAAAATGATGGATAACAACAAAGTTTTTCGGACATAATAACTATTTTCTTCATTTTGATTCCCTGAAATTAGGACACATATTTTTGAAACACCCTGTATATAATGCGAGGTATAATAAGCAGTGTGCTATCATGAATGAAATTACTCACCCATGTGCTTTAATTAGCATTGCATCTGTTCTATTCATAATAACATCATGAATGGGAGCATATTGTGCCATTGAAATTTCTGTAGCCACTAAAGATTTTGTTAAATCTGAAACAAAATGTATGAAGGTATTATGATATATTTAGATTATACCATGTGTCCAAAAAGTCCCCCCCCTCTTATTTATTTTATTAATGAAAATAGACGGATTTGCTTTGGGGAAAGTGTAGATAACCAAAGGAGGAGTTTTTTGAAGTATCAACATTTTCAACCCTTACCCCCAAAATGGGGTAGTTTGGCGGTAAGTCAATAATTTTAAATAGTAACCCCTGTTGAATGATACCTTATTTTAAAGGTCTTTTCAAAGTAAAAATATTGGCGCAAAATAGAGATCTCTAAGTTCATCCTACCCAACATAGCGACCAATCAAATTGTGAATGTAAACCTACAAACTCCGGTTGTTTTTATTACATTACAAACTGCTCTATGTTGGTAAAATGATGGTAAGAGCCTTACCTTGTTTTTTTTAGCTCGTATTAGATCTTGTAATGGCTACCATTTACTTTTTGGCAGAAATAGATTCTGGACTCTAAAGCTTGTTGTAGATTCCGTATCATTTCCGGTGTAATTATTAACGTAAAATTCACAAATCAATTGGTCACTATTTTGGGTAGGATGAACTTAGAGATCTCTAGTTTGCGCCATTATTCTTATTTTTAAAATGAGGTATCGCTCAATAGGGGTTGCTATTTACAATTCTTGACTTACCCCCAGACTACCCCATTTTGGGGGTAAGGGTTGAAAATTTTGATACTTCAAAAAACTCCTTCTTTGGTTATCTAAACTTTCCCCAAAACAAATCTGTCTATTTCCATTAATAAAAAAAATATGTGGGACTTTTTGGACACATGGTATATATAGGGTCATCGAAAAAAAGTTTTTTGTGATTTCAAGATATTATAACTAAGCTTATGGTTAAACTAAATTATTTAGTTATTATACCACAAATGATACAGACAATAATCAAGTTTTTTTCTAGTATTTTACAATATGAGGAAATCTCCTTCACCCCATTGCCTGGCAAACATCTAAGCAATAATCTATCTCCAGACAGATACATTCGATAATATCAGGAATAACAGTCACTATGGCCGCAGTGATTCTCTTTCTTAAATGGTGTAAGATCCCAGATTTGCTCAGTGAAAAAGTCCATAAGAATCAGATCAAGGCTTCTTGGTGACTACAAAACAGAACCATTATTTCCAATCCTATAACTTTTGTCGTGTTTGACCTAAAGATGTTACATTGCACTTGCGTTTTATTTCTTAGGCTCCACATTTCTATCATGTTTCACTGTATTCTATATTCTTACTTAATCTATTCTTTAGTGTTGAATATTGCTTTCAGATTGAATTTTTTTAGAATTGTAATTGAACAGAGCAAGCGTCATGGTAATGCCACATTAAATTTTAATGTAACATCTTTGGGAGACTAATTTTAGTACCTATATAAGTTTTTTTTGTTATTTCCCCTAGTCACCGCTACTGGATACAGGTGACTAGGCAACCAACATAATTCCTGTACATTTAACATTTAATGTATTTTTATTTTTATTTCCTTAAAAAATTGTTTCATTTTTGTATGTTTCTTTCCCAGTAAAAGTAAATGCAGGCCAGATCTATTCTTGTTTTTTGGTGACTTTTGTTGCATTGTTTAAGTTTTGTTTTATTTTTTTGTAATAATTTCTTTATTACTCTCTTTTAATATCCAATGTTTTCAATTGTCCGAAATATTGTGATTAGTTCTTCCTTGTGTGCTGCCATTTTCTCTTCTATTGGATAGTTTAAATCAGCATTAATTATATTATCCATATATGTTTTTTCGTTTCAAGTTGTTTGTGACTTCTTGTTATTTTTAAATCTAATAAATTTGTTTCTCACTCAAAACCACACCATTGGTATCGAACCACTACTGGAATAATTGTATGTCTATCTAGATTGAGTCATGCAAACATTCCAATCTTGAATGTGGGATATTGTAAGTTGCTTCTCGGGCTTCTCATTTGTAATATAGTTAATTACCTTAGAGGTTGTCCTCAGTCCATATAATAGTTATTGCTACAGCGCTGTTTCGTCGAACACTGTCGGCTTCGTCAGGCCCGCACTAACACATAAACACGTAACACAACACAACACTAACACATATAAAATCGGAATATGACTCGATTGCCTTTACACACAAAAATATACAAAGATGAAATACCATTATTAATATAGAAAAAATACTTACTGATTAACTGACATATATTGTTAAAAGCTATTTAGCATTATGACATCATGAATTTATGATTATTATGTTACCTTCAGTTTTAGAAACATGAATTTGTTTTCCATTAAGATATGCCCCTTTCCCTTTCTGAGCTGTAAATAATTTGTTTTGTACAGGACTGTAGACGATACCAAAATATGGTTCCTTTTTTAAAGTAAATGCAACTGATATACAACAATCAGTGTATTTGTGAATGAAATTAGTAGTTCCATCTATTGGATCTATCATCCATGTTGGTTCATCAGTCAATTTAGCAGCTACATGAGTTGATTCTTCTCCGATAAATCTATAAAACACAAAAAGTATATTTCAGTACAAAACATAAAACCTTACAAGTGTTTACTTTATCTACAAGTGATTCCTTGTGTTTCGTTCTCATGAGATCCATATTATTTGACATAGACAGCTTAAGTTTTTATTATAATATAAATTATTTTTAATATAAATTTATCTACTGAAGAGTAAGTTTATTTACAGATGAAGACTAACTAGATAGGGAATAATTTAAAGAATGAATTTTTAAAATAAAGGTTCTTGTAGGCAGTGGCGGCTTACTCATAAGGACTCTCGGACGCCCCCCCCCCCAATGATAATATTATTTTAATAATGTAAATACCTATATGTATTTAATTCTTTGGAGCCAAATGAATTATGAATTGCCACTATGGATTTCACCATCATTTGTAGCGTAAGTTTTACAATATAAAATATTTGACGAATGTATTCTGGAGTTCGGACGGTGGCCAGAGCGTCCCAGTTTCATTGCATTTAGTCATATGGGGCAAGCAGCAGACAGAGCTGAGGGTGCCGTGACGTCATTTACACAGCGTGTAATGGGCTTCTAGGGCAGAGTCCGAAGCTGCGCGCGCAGACATCAGTCAGTGCAGCCAACATAAATTAGATGCCGATACCGTTGCCGGTAATATCTCAACGGTAAACGTTGTGACACATAATGTAAGTTTAATCATTAGTCAAGGAATTAAAAACAGAATTGCCTTAAAAGATTTAGGACCCCCTAGGCCTGACATGGTAATAAGTAAAACTCAAAATAGTTCATTTATTTTATTAGCTATACAAACTTTGCTTTATAATCGCTATGTAGACCCCACATGTTTTTAATATGGAGTGAATAACACTTGTGTTACGCCTGCTTTCTGAACCGTAGTGTATGTTTTGATAACATGCCTTCCCTTACGTGTATATAATAAAACAGAGCCCTCCCATTGCCCTTAACCACCGGCCGCTACTGCTTGTAGGAGTAAAACAAGGGTGCAGCAACGGAAAATGGACAAAAGAAAGGCCACTAGAATCTGAGAGAATAGAGAGATGTGAAAGAGAAGAAAAGCAGAGGATGGAGTAGAGAGGAAGTTATATATTTTTAAGGTCTTTAGATGGCCAGTACACATTTAAAAAAATAATAAATAAATAAGTGCAAAAAATTACACAAACTTTCTCACTTCACCCATCCCCAAAATTAAATTAAAATGAATCAAATCTAATTGTCAGTTAAGTACTTACCAATAAAAAAGTGAAAATTGAGTCTTCAGAAAATATTTTTATTTGGGGCCTAAACTAGCTTTACTTGTATCATAACAATGTTCTCAGTGTAAATCGTATTTAATTAAAATATAATTTTAACGATATTCGAAGTTAATTTTTGTTTTTTTACCAATTATTCCTGAAGTGTACTATTTTTTTAACATACGATCTTGTACATGATTTTGGGTAATTAATCTTCGTAATTCAATAAAATTTGAACAAAAATGACAATACAGCTGATTTTCAGAAATTACCGTTCATACTGGTTTTTTACTTATAAACTGGTAATTTTGGAGAGATAAAGACCAAGTTGTTTTGTTTGGATCCTTAGAACAAACTACTACATTTGAACAAAATTTGATAAAAAATCGTTAGTATCAGTTTTGAGAAAATTGTAATTTTGTGCTTTTTCTTGTAGAACCCCATACTTTCAGTTATAAAAAAAAGGAGAGGAATAAAAAAAAGTCCCTAGAAATTATCAAAATATGCCTAGATACGAAATTTGATTAAAATCAGCCCAAGAGTTTTTGGCTGTATAGTGCCCCTCCTGCACGTATTACAGACAACAGATAGACATTCATTCTAAAAAAAATTTCATTCAAAGAACATCAAAACGAATATTTCGGCAAAAAGTCTACGTAGATTTTTATACACTTCACTTTAATTTCTCTAGTATACTACATATACATGAAAAATTAAAACTAATTCCCCTTAAATATTAACCACTTCTACTAGTTTATGGCCCTTGTCTACAAAAAATGCTTATTGAATCTTTCGACATCATAAATATTTTATAAATCTATGTCATATTATATAAACCTTCTTTACTTATGTGTTGGAAATTTTTGTGACAACTGAGAAATAAGGATTTCTTCTATTTTCTTATCATACACAGTAACCAGGTCTGCATAGAGGTTATGTTTGTAAATTACATCTAATGTCTTTGAGAATCCTTCTGTAAAAACCTGTAACAAAATGTTCATTAATGTATAATAAAACAAAGTTATGAGAAATTGAGTTATTTCTAAGCAGACACACAGCAAAAGACATTTATGACATGTGAATCTCTTCCTGCTTAATTAGAAATATTCAAATATTTTTCAAGATGAAGTTCTTAAATGTAAAACAAACTTTTGATTACTGGGCTCGACATCAAATGAATTTTAAGTCAATTTACTTACACAGTATGCCTATATGAAGTATAGGATATGATAATAGTAAAAAAAATTGTCTGATGGTGTCAGAAAACCTAAAAATTGATTTTTGATGTGCTGTCCCTCTGTCGTCATTGTCATCTGCAAATAAGTACAATAGTGGCCACAAAAATTAAGATATGAACATGAAATTTATATATGGGACTTATAGTGTTTTCATGTAGAAGAACTCTAATAGTGTTAGAAGAACTTATAACACATTATATTAGATCAAATTTGCAGACATCGATGTTGCATCTAATAGTGTAAAAAATGTAATTTCGAATCCTGACTCGCCAAGAATTGTGTAACAACATGTGTAACAACTGTTTTAAACAAACTTACCCTATTGGGTAAGTACCCCTTGATCTAACAAACAATTTAACATTTCCTACGAGGTCCAAAAAACCAACTTTTGGTCATTACATTTAGAGGATCTGCTTGTATTACATTTTATGATCGGGCTGGGTAAGTACTACGATGGCCTAATAACTTGTTCATTATTGGAACTGAAAATATGCAACGATTTTTGAAGTCAGGAGAAAACAATTTTTTTTTTTATTTAATACTTGTAACTTTGGATTTCATTGTTTTGTAAAAATAGATTGTATATCTTCCAAAAGTGAACATATCATTTTTAAATGTTTCAGGTCCTAAACAACTCTAATGGCATTTATCTCATTATTCTTCAAAATTTTGTTATTACATGTGTAGTAGATTTGGCTCATTTACAACTGATAATTAAGAACTTTCAAAATATTTATGACATTTTTATAAATACGTAGTTAAATATTTAAAAATGATTCCTAAAATTTAAAACTTTTTTCAAATTTACTTTTATATCAACTCTTGTAATAAATAAATGGTCCAATAACATTGCACAAACATTTTTACTCGCACATCCCCAAAACTAAATAAAACAGATCAAAATAAATAGTTGGGGTACCAAAAATGTCAATTAGTTTGTCAATAATGAAGACAAAATAAACACAGCCTTTGAAAAAATATTTAAATAAGGACCTAAACTTACTTTGCTAGTACTATGAATGTGTTTTTAGTTTAAATCGTGCTCTTGATACTTGCTCTTTATTTATGTAAAAATATTGATAATTTAAATAACAAGGTTTTTTCTTGTTGTTTAAAGGCAAAAATCCTTTTAGTTACCAACACCTTTTAAAAATAGGAAGAAAAAAATAAAGACTCCTAGCCATCAAATACTCTAATGGCATCAGGGTCAGAAAATAACAAGAGTTGGTCAAGAGAGACCTGATAGCAAAGATGAAGAAAAAGGATTTAATCTAAGAATACATGAAAAAAAAAGTGTAGAATTCAGTTAGGTTCCCTCGGAATTTTCAGGCCCATACTCACTATATGTGAGCCCTGATGGTTATATGACAAAGATAATAAATAAACCTTCAAATATAAAAGTGCAACACGTCCAAGACTTCAAACTGTTAATTATTTCAAAGGCATTATTTCGGTAATCTAATGATAGCTCAGTCAATTTTAATCATAGAGTGACAGTAAAAGTAAATTGAAGGTCATTGACCCTCCATCCGCCTACTATAAAGTATTGCTATTTTTCACCTTTTTTAAAATCATTTCAACCCTTCCAACTAAATATATGACAGAAGGGAAATAAGTTTAGGTCGTGTACTAAGTTACAAAGTGCAAACTTTTATGTATATTTTTGACAGTATCATTGTCAACTGATAGCCTAACTTGTTAGCTTTTTGTAATTATCTAGCAATATCTTTCAAGTGTTTGTCCTACTTATGATCGTTATTTTCATGTGTAGGTTCTTGACAAAACATACGCTGATACTCATATTGCACAAGAGTTTAAAAATTAACTTTTTCCAAGCCATCTTTTGGATGATCATGTTTATTTTTAAGATGAAATGAACCATATTATGATTAAATAGCACAACAATTATAAACCAATTATGAATAAAACCCCTGTTTCATAGACCTACAATATTTCCTAAGGAAGCCATAACAATTTGAAACTTCAAGGACACTATATGGGGTGTGGTTAAGTTACTATGGCGGTTTCCAACAGTTTTTAATATTCTATACATTTAATTTTTTTAATTAATATTAAATAACATTGTCTCACAAAAATCTCAGTTCATCTATTACTGAGGATGGCGACTTTGTCGTTGAAACATGTTTGATTAAGTAAACATAATTTTTTAAGAGATCTTGTGTTTGAGTTTTATCCTATCTATATGTATGTAGGGCAATTTTTGGATTTATTTTACTCCTCAAAAATATTATCCATTTTTTATAGAGTTTTTCTAATTATTGATCTATCATATAAAGATCTAAATTTATTATACCAACCAGTAAGTTCAGTTTATAAAAGCTTCAAAAATTGAGGTGATGTAAAATCTTTAAAAGAATCATATTTATCAAGAGAGTAAAAAAAAAATATATATATATATATATATATATATATATTTTAAAGTAAATTTACACAATTTTAGTTTTTTAATAAATTTAATAAATAAAGTTTAATTGTGCAATGTATATTTAATTAGAGAATCTAACTCTAAAAACATGATTTTTTTTTCTTAACTGATTTTTATCAAATTTAATTATCTAATGTTTTTAGGGCACTGATATCAAATTTTATATTGACTTTAACGAAGAAATATGTTTTGTAAAACTACCTTAACATGGAAATAGCATACGACTTATCATCAATTTATAGAGACTGTATTTTTACTTCAAAACCAATTTTTATTAAAATAATTTTCCATATATTTCTTAAGACTTATATTTCATCTTAACTTATACCTGTCCTTTAAAATATAAGATGGGATTAATATCATGAACTTGATTACTTCTCAACCTATTTTCATCATTCTTAATTTCCATTATTTAGAACTTTGGACCTCCATTGACATTACTCTTACATCTAACCTTTAAAAATAATTGGTCGCCACAAAATTTTATCTTTTAAATTTCACATTTGATTTTCAACAAAATGTTTGTAACAAGTAATTTAAAATTCTGATTTCAAATAATTCTAATATTTGACCATTAAACCTGTTAACTAGAAAATAATATAAAGGAGAAAATGTGAACTTTTTCTTTCCTGAACTACAGTAATTGTTATGAAACAATTTGCCATGATTCATTTTGCTTGGTGATATTTCCTAGCTTGAAACTCATGCTTTAAAACTTCTCATCAATGTCCTGTCTTAAAAACTTTTGTTACTCGCCATACATTTTTAATAAAAGTTACCGTACTAATGTAGATGCTTTCACAATAATATATATATATATATATATATATATATATATATATACTCTAAAGTGTTTGTATAAACTTTAAGTTCTGTGTTTTCATAAATTATAAATTCAATAAATATGATAATTGAAGTATAAATTGATTACACCTGAGGAAGATGCCAGTGAGCAGAGAAACAGTTCTGTGGCATTACAGGAAAAAACAAAAATTGCAAGGACTTTACAACAAGAATTAAGATAATTGTAATGTATGCAAATCATGATGTAATAAAATGTTGATATCTACAAGTAAAGGCTAAATCAACAAACTTTCAGTGTGTCAGTTTTAGTAGTTGACAAAATTTGTAACTATAGATTTTCTAAAGAAAATCTTAAACTTTACAAATATGATATTTACACTTGTAAAAAATTACAAAATTTACTTCAGGTGTAGTGACTTTAAAATGTTGCCATTACATAGACAACCCTCTGAAAAAATATTATTAATAATTATATCATCTAATTCTTAAAATGAAATAAATTTACTTAATTGTTTAGCATTATTATTCAATGACACAATAGTACATTTTGTTATTATTTATTCAAAGATTTGCCACCATTTACACATAATTAACTAATGCACAATGTTTCAAGAGTGAATCTTACATTAAAGAAGTGTAATACATTTAAGTTGCCATGAAACAAATTAAAAACTAGTAATTGATCATTTACATATTAATCTTATTGGATAAAAACGCGAAAATTGATCTGTACTCTTGAAATGTTGTGTATTAGTTTATCATAAAATTTCAACTAAATAATAATTATTCTAATATTTAAACTAAAATAATTTTTAATAACATAGTCAAACTTCATACATGGCTGTTTTTTTTGTGGATAAGTTATATCACTTTACAAAATAATACTAACTGTAATATTTACAGTTTACTTAAATAGAAATTTACTTACATTCCCAGCTGCTTTGACCAAATCCACAGCTGTGTTGAAAAATAGATCTACATTGCACTCAGTCGATGACATGCTGTCTTCTGCTTTGATAGAACATAAAGTTTTCAGTTATGTGGTTGAAATAATATCTTACAAGATAAGGTAGATAATTACAGATTAACTTATCTTCATAACCAAAAACCGTAGTGTTAATTAGAAACTAATTATACAACACTTTCTTTACAATCAGAAGCACATTGGAAAACAAATATTGTCATGACAGATGCTTCATATTAAAAACTTGAGGAATCTTATCTCAACTAGTAAATTTGTTATATTGGTCATAAATCTAAGTGATAAGATTGCTTATTTGACATGTTTTCCGCAGATTCAGATTTGATAACTTTGGTCGCTTATTGCCTTAAAATTTATGACTTTAACATAAATATGAGGTGAACTTAATTATAGCAAAAATTACAACTGAATTCTTGGCCTAAAACCAGTGTTAATTATTTACCAGTAATTATTTTGTACGGAAAATATGTGTAAGTAAAACCAAGTCGATATCACATTGGAGCTAAGAGATATTGAGTATTACATGAAAACAGTTTTAACTAGTTGTAACGACACTCCTAATAACCATTTATCTATGGTGTTCATATAACCGACCTAACAGTTGTAGTACACAGTTTATGTTTTTTTGTTCATTATGTTAAAATAATAAAGAAACACATATATTTTAAATTCATAAACAATTTGTGTAGGAAAAAAATAATAGAATCATATTTTAAGTAGTCTAAATTGTAATTATGGGGTATGTGAGTTTTGCTACGTTCCTCAGAATTGCCCTGCCTGTATTCACTAAAGTAAGCCCCTGAAGACTTGTATATTCTCGATTGAACTCCGCATTCAAATGACTGGTCCAAAATAATCATAATGTGCAAATAATTATGGAGTTTAATCCATCATGCATCAATAAATTCTGATCTACAGAAGTGTTGCACACTTTTAAATTTGGAGGATCATATTTTAGTCTCGCATTTATTTGTATTTAATTTCATTACTACTTTTTAATACAAACTGAAAATCTGTCAGTACAATTTACTAAATGTGTGAAACTGTTTATATTGTCATTTTCAACAATTATTGATTTATCAAATCTATACAAAGCTGAAGCAGAATTTTAGGGGATCGAAATGTCTACGTGTATACATTAAATAGTAAAGGACCCATATCATAAAAATATATTATGTTATTATGTTATCCATAAAAAACTCCTGCATTATATCTTTAAAAGATGAAAAACAAGAATTCAAATAGCAACAAACAAGTGGATCTTTTCTTAGGTACATGATTAGCTATTTGACTTAACTAATATTTGTCATATTTTTAATGACAGCAATTGAGGTTTAATATTTTTTACTTGCTATTTTTCACACATGTTTGGGTCATATCTCTTAATATTTAACTAAAATTTGAACAAAATTGGTAGATTAGATTTCGAGAAATTTCATCTTTTAAATAGTCCCATGGACAATTTTTTGTTTTTTTTACCAATAACTCGTGAACGAGCAGTTTTGGTGATATGGAGATCAATTACATTTTCTTTGAGTCCGTAAAGGATACTAGAAAATTTGTTAAAAATTGAAAGAGCCAATTTTGATACAATCGAAATTTTCTGTTACCACCAAAATTTGAGTTATTAAAATGAAATGAAAATTTTTTCGAGATATAGAAAAAATATGCCCACATAGCAAATTTTGTTAAAATCTCAGAGGACTTCAATACAGATATATTTCCTTCAGAAACTCAACATCTATTTTTTGGCCCTTCACATAAAGTTCTAATATTACATATATGTGAGAAATAAATAAGAAACAAATCAAATAAAAAGCTGTACCACAAAACTGTAACTCATTCTAATTTGGACAAATTACCAAACAGCTTGTCAAACAGAAATTAAGATTTAAAAAAATAAATAAATAAATATAATAATAATTACTGAAAAACTTTTGTTTAATTATATTTGTTTTTATGTTCATATATACAGTATCTGAGAGTTTGTAGTTTGTACACTATTAAATTATACAACATACAAACTTTGAAAGATCAGTAATCTTAACTTTAATTCTATTTTAAAAATTGAATCAATGTTACAAAATAAAAAAAAGAACAACCTCTTTTTAAAATGATAAAGAATTAATAAGAGTGGAGTTAGGGTTAAAGATCAATATGAATAATTATGAATATTTATTTGTTATAAGCCAAAACTCTTATCTTTAATTGTGAATTACAGGTAGGTAAATAATAACCCCCACCCTAATATTCAACACCAGATTTTCAAAAGGTTCTTGCTTACTTGTACTTTGAACATAAGTCTAGTGCTAGGCCTATATTAGCTCAGGGGTAAATGTGTCCATAAAATTATTTTTAATTGAGTTTTATACCATTGTGTAATAAATTTATAGTTTGGTTTAAAATGTCAACTATTATGGACCCAACAGAATTGGAAAAGCCTAAGAACAGGACTTTATTAGAGTAAGACAAATTCATTTTTAAAAAAAGTTTTGCTATAGGCTAATTAGAAATAACAAGAACCAATTTATCCAGTCATATTGCATGATGTATGAAATAATACTATTTGAATTTTCTTAAATTTAACTAATAATGAGTTAAGGATTTTTTAGTGAATATGTAATATAGAAAGTCCAGCTAATTACATGGTATTAATTATTTGAGCTGCATGGTAGCTTGAATAACCACCAATATAAAATGTTTATTGATTCTACCTATGAGAGTAATGCAGCACCAATTTTGTCTCACTATATCTAATTATCACATTACTTTTTAACTTTAAATAAATACTCAGCTTTAATTTTTGGATAAGTTTTTTAAAAAAACATATATGGTATTTAACAGTAAATTTCCAAATGGCAGTACTTTTAAATAAATAATTTGTTACTTGTAGGTCCTGTAATAGCTCAAAGTAGTGTACATAGCTTTAAAATCGACCTAAATGATTTATAGATTTATTTTCAATAATATAAACTGAGAGAGTTTACTCGTAGCAAAATCTAAATTTTTAACCTAAAAATTAGATATTAAATCATTATAATTACACTAGTAACCAGAATTTTAAATGAATTTCAATTAAATTTATTCTAAGCTAGTTTTAATATCCATTTGAATGTGTTTATTACTCAAAAAAAGGTGCCAAATTTTAGACCATTAAAAACAGTTTTTCCGTGTTATGTACAATTATTGATAATAATTAGCTCCACATATAGTCCAAAGTCAGCAAACAATTGTATCATCAAATCCATAGTATGATTTAATTTATTTTTTAGTTTATTTCAGCATATTGTGGGATACACAGCTTCAATTTCTTGATGTACCAGTATTCCTTCAATCTCCCACTTGTCTTGTTTCTTTCTTCTTGCAAGATTCCTCTCTGGACTGTTTTTTCCGTTATAAAATCTTTCACCCTGAAAACTTTCACTGTGAACCAATCCTGATCTTCTATGTCCATCTATCCTATTCCTGCTTTGTCCAGGTCTTTTGATACTTCTTTGATCAATAGGATCTGTACTTTTTTGTTTACTTGGTTGAATAAGATTATTTTGGCTAGTCTCTCCATGTCCATTCTTTGGACGTGACCGTAGAAGGTGAATATTTTCTTCTGTGTGGAAGAAAAAATGAGTTATAAGGGAGAGAACATTATTATGTACATAAGTGAGAGCAAACCTGACAGTGAAGATGTAGAAACTGAAAACATATCAAGAGAGAGAGCTCCACATATATGGGGCTTTAGAAGCTACACTTAAGCAAAATAAGAGAAGATTTTGAGAAAAGAGTAATTTTATGTTTTTTCTTATAGCAGGTATCTCAAAATTTTTAGTTAAAAAAATAAAATTTAAAAAGTGCCATGACACATGACAAAAATATGCCCATATACCAAATTTGGTTAAAATCAGTCCACACATTTGGGCAGTAAAGATGACAGACATGCATCATTCCAAAAACCACTTTTTTTAAACCGAGGATCTCAAAATGGATATATCCTCAAGAAACTTGATGTACTTTGTTGACCTATCAGATAAACTTTTTTTACTAATCATATTTGAGAAAGTAAAATATTGATATCACAAAATATAGATATTATAATGGACAAAACAATAAAATACTAATTTCCTCCACATTATGAAATTAAAATGTGTTTTAAATTATTTAACTACCTAGAGGATATTTTCTAATTTATAAAATAAATTGACAAAATCTTTTATGTTTCAGCATAGAACAATCATACTCTATTTGCCAGGAAGGTGGGTTTATTAATCCAAGTGATCTGGAGCAAATTATGAATGATTTGTAAGTACATAATGCTTTATTCCATGTAAATTCTTTTAGTACTTCTAATGTGATGGATTCCATTAATAAAATATGACAAGTATGAAAATGGTGTGGGTGCGGAAACAAATGTTTCTTAAAGTCTTTTAAGAGTTACTAATCACACATCAAAAGAAAACAAACATCATTATTTTATTAACCCAGCTGTATTATACAATTTAATACAAGCAGATTCTCTAAATGTAATGCTGAAAGATGGTTTCTTAAGCCTTGTACAAAATGTTAAATTGTGCTGTTAGATCAAAAAATCTTATTTATTAGGGTAAGTGTGTTTAAAACATTTTACACAGATTTTCTAAACCTTAGAATTGTGAATATTACTTTTGTCTTGACGTCAACTTGGTCCTAATAGGCCCTATAGATGTGTATATATATATTAAAAAGTCTCCACTTGTTTTGCTTATGCGCATTGGCTCTTGCAGCCCTGAAAATTGTACATATATGGTGGAGCCTCCACTCGTTACACTTGTTTTGGTGATTGAAATCTCTAAATTTGTATCAATTTTATATGTTATCTATCTTCTTGTATCTAAATTTAATATAAGTTTAATAACACACGAGATATGAACAAAAAACTGTTTTAAAATGGCCGCCATTTTAACATTTTCTCTGAGGAGTGGCTCCAAAGAATAATAAATGTATAATTATATTTCTTATAGTTTGTGTAATTTATATAAATGTCTGTGTCTAGGAGCTTTCAGGGTCAATAAGGACAGAGGAAACTCACAGGTGAACAGGGTGTTCATATACAGGGTGATTGGTAATCAGTGCGACAATTATTTTTAGGTTAAATCACAATGTAAATGTGACTTAGTGGTGCATATTAAAAAATACAAATCTCAAAATTGATCTATTAATAAATTATTTTCGATTGTCTTTAAAAATCTATGCTCTTTGACACAAATTTATATTTTTTCGGCTACCAGTTGGTGTAACTGTACATACAAAACCATTTTCTTGTTCTACGCAAAATTTCCAATAAGAGTGAGTCATTCCTTTAAAAAAGTTAAAGCCTTCGCTTCCTGAGTCAACGTGCAAAGTTGCTACAGTTTCTAAAAACTAAGAAATCACTGGACATTGTGGTCTTGCAAGGTGACCTTGCATACAAGGAGGTGGAAAGTCATTCACCATTTTGTAAGCTTTTATTGAATGTGCCACATAATCAATGATTTATTTTAAGTGAGTTGTTTTAAACCCTTGAATATTAAAAAATAAGGTGTTAAAAAATGTCAAAAACCTGAATGTCCAAAAATAAGTAAATAATCAAATTTAATCCATCCAATTAAGTTAATACTTTATTACAATCAAATACCAATACACTCATTAATGTAATAAAAATTATTTGACAGAAAATTTATCAAATTCAGCAAACAGTTTGCAACTCATTCTCAAAATGTCTTCCTTGTTTTCTTATACAAGCTCTTGCTTGCTTCCTCACGGATCGCACAGTTATTTTGAAAGACATTATTACTCTCAGCTTTTGCGGAGCAGTGTTAATTTTTCTATATCCCTCAATTCTTCTTCAGAATTAGAGACTGTAGAATAAACCTCTTGTTTAAAGAACCCCCACAAAAACAAAAAAAAATCATGGGAATAAATCGGATAATCTGATTGGCCATGAAGCAGTTCCACCG
Organism: Aphrophora alni; assembly: GCA_963513935.1. Classification (NCBI taxonomy): domain Eukaryota; kingdom Metazoa; phylum Arthropoda; class Insecta; order Hemiptera; family Aphrophoridae; genus Aphrophora; species Aphrophora alni. The sequence continues at coordinate 137,557,096 of OY740768.1, forward strand.
CGTCCAATCCACTCTGGCTAATGTTTTGTCAGCCACTGACGTACTAGTCCAGTGAAATGATGCGGTGGGGAACCATCCAGTTGGAATATTAGTTGGTCTCTTTGTACATGGTTGATTCCATCTAGAAGACGATGGAGATCGTGGTGCAAAAAATTGAGATAAGCTGCTCCATCTAAAGTGCCATCCAAAATGTGAGGGGCTATTAACTGATCCTTTATGACTCCAGCATACACATTGGTACAAAAACGTGTTTAAAAAGCCCATTCTCTATTCTGTTTTGGATTTTGTTCAGCCCAGTGGTGCATATTATGACTGTTGGAAATTCACTCTCTGGTAAACAAAGGTAAACATATATTCATCAGTCCATAGGATTTTTCAGAAAAAATAATACTCATCCATATCTCTGTTTAGCAACCAACAACAAAACTGAACTCTGAGAGCAAAATCAGTAATCTCTTCTTAAAAGTTCACAAAGTGGTGAATATTGGTCACTGAGGGTTGTGGTAAGGACAGAATTTATGTAGATAAAGAAAGTGACCATGGACTGTTATCTGGATTATGGAGTTGTTTTATCTAAAATTATATTTCTCTAATTCTAAATTCCTTGAGAAGTTACTTCTCACATTAATTTATCAAGCTTTACTTACAAAGTAAAATTATTATTAAAATTTGGCTATTTTTATCTCACCTTGTTTTTTAATATTCAAAGGTTTAAACTAGCTCACTTAAAATAAATTATTGATTATGTGACACATCCTATAAAAGCTTACAAAATGGTGAAGTTTTTAATATGACTTGTCACCTCCTTGGATACAGGGTGTGCAAGACAACAATACTTCAGTAATTTCTTAGTTTTTAGAAACTGTAGCAACTTTGCACGTTGACACAGAAAACGAAGGCGTTACCTTTGTTTAACTTTTAAAGGAATGACTCACTCTTATTGGAAATTTTGCGTAGAACAAGAAAATGGTTTTGTATGTACAGTTACACCAAGTGGTAGCCGAGAAAATATAAATTTGTGTCAAAGAGCATAGATTTTTAAAGATAATCGAAAATAATTTATTAATAGATCAATTTTGAGATTTGCACTTTCTAATATGCACCACTAAGTCACATTTACTTTACAATTCAACCCAAAAATTTTATCACACTAATGAATTGTCACCCTGTATATATATATATATTTTTTTTTTTTAATTTTTTTACATACAGCCATTAAACATTAAATAATTCAATAGGCATTGTCAAAGTTCTACTTTACAATTAAATAATATTAATTATAATCTGTACAAACAAGCTACACAATTTGATATAACATACAAATAATTTATAGAGAGAGAGAGAGAGAGAGAGAGAGAGAGAGAGAGAGAGAGAGAGAGAGAGAGAGAGAGAGAGAGAGAGAGAGAGAGAGAGAGAGAGAGAGATTAGCAATTTTGTGTCAACAAAAACTTGGATAAAGAATATTATAGTATATGATTTAAGTAACAAAATTAATGTCTGTATACCAGTTGAACAATTTTGTGGAAAATAGTATATATATGAAAGAAAGTAGCTATCCGCACGGAGCAAGCGGATAGGTGAGAGGTCACTTTTCCAAAAACATTTACTGCAAAAACATTTCCCCAGCTGTCTTATCACACATTTAAACACATTTTATCCCAACAATTGTACCATTCTTTATAGTAAATTACAAGGATTCTTGCAATTAATAATTGTTAGTTAGTGTGTTTTAAATACCATAAAATCACAATAAATTACCCAGAAAACTATTTTAATTTTCACATTTTGTGACAAGGAAAAAGTACTAAGAGTGAAAGTATTTTATTTTGTTTGGATTAAGTTTTAATTAGTGAGTATTAAAGAAAAATTATAAGTTTTTTTTTAGAAATTTGTTTATAAGACCGCTTGTTGCTACAAAAAATTCTAATGCTGCTTTGAGAAAATCAAACTTTTTACATCATTAAATTATAGATATTTTGTATATACTCATAACATTTTTGGTTCCCACTACAATCATATTGTTTTAATTTCAACTGTAAAATTATAAGACTACATTTATTGACAAATTTTAATATATTTAAAAAAAAACTTGTCACAATTTAACTAAATTTATTAACTACTGCAATTTTTTATTGGCTAAAGGCGTCAATAATATAATGATGCCTATTTCTGAAAATAATTTAGTTGTTCTTATTTATTTTAAGTAGATTAATTTGTATATATCTATATTAATGTGTAAGTAGTCATGGAAGTGTAAAAATGAATAACCTAAACCTTGTTAGAATTACTTTACTATTTGTAAATTAACTTATAAAATATTCATCTAAATATTTAAAAATTTTGCAACTAAACCTGGATATAATTAAAGTTAACAAAAAATAAAATAAAGAAAGGAAGCCTAAGACGTCAATGAAATTTGTTTTAGTTTAAACTTTTATGTAATTTAACTAATTGGTAAGCTTTAAGCTTTATTTATTTTTTTACTGCAACTAGTCAGTAAAGAATTGACCAATAATGAATTGGATATATTTATGTCAGTAACAGCAGTAAGAAATATTTTAGTCTGTTTAGAGCCTGGTCCGTGCACACAGCTAGTTTGGTCGAGCTGTACTTGTTCCTTGACAAGCTTGAAGCTAATGTATTAAGTTAAAGTAAAATGGTTTCTTATTTATCTTTATTTTGTATCTAATACTTCAATTCCTTTCTATTTGTTGAAGGGGCGATGACAACCATTTCAACTTGTACATTGACGAGCCATCTGAAGAATACATAAATATCCCACCAGTAAGTTTACATTAAAAAATATGTCTTCTTGTTACTTGATCTTTGTGTTTTCAACTGATGATTCAAATATCAATCGATTTTTTGTATTGTTCTTAAGCCTATTTTACAGGTAATAGACTCAGTAAAATGAAACACATTCAATTTTTAAAAAGAAGCAACTAAAATATACATGGTCAATTTAAATGAAATAATTAAATGACCATTTTTGTCAGTTAAAAATAACAGACACAATATAAATTATTCAAATATTGGTAAATAAACAATTGTCCCATGTAACTCTAATGAAATCAAAGGTACGGTAACAAAGTTAAAATAGATTTAGATTTGTAAAGATAGGAGACACAGACTTACCTTGGAAAGTGGTCCTTGGTATTATCTAGTACTACACAAATAGAAAAACACACAATAAGACACTAAAGTTATGAAATATTTCATAAACTGTGTTCACTTTCTCAATTGGTAGAGAGTATAAAAAGAAGTCTCAAAAATCTTTAGAAAGTGAATAATGTTTCCAAAATATTTCAGAACTTTAATGTTTTATTGTGTTTTTCTATTTATGTAGTACTAGATAATACCATTTTCCAAGCTAACCCATCCTATCCATACAAAATCTAACCATAATAGGGTATTTATTTATAAATTTTATTATTTATAAATTTATTTATATAGGGTATTTATTTAAACTCTAACCTAAAGTTAAAATATATCGGACCATAACAATTACATATAATGCTATCAGATAAGAGAACTTGTCTAATGTAATTAAATAACAGTTTATATCATATTTAAAACATTACTTGCACATATAAAACATTGCAATAACTAAAGAATTATAAACTATATCTGCAAGATCATAGGATAAATAAATACAAAAATAACATCCACAGAGGTCTATGTGAAGATACATACCGTACCAGAAATATTGAAAACGGTAATTCTATTGGTTCAATAGAGTTGACTGAAAATTTACAAGATAAACCAATTAACTAATTTGTTTTATGAGTGATGTATATGTAATATGTTTACGTGTTGTATTCATATGATGATGCCATTTGTGATGGTGAAACAAACACTTTTCAACAAAAATTACATAGATACTTTCTCAGGTAATATTCTTATTTAAAGGCAATAAAACCAATTGAATTTTTTTCATTTGATGCCGAATTTGTACAAAGTTTGTAAATGCCTACATTAAAAATTTTAAAAAAAACTTGATACATTTAATAATAACTTTGATTCAAACCTAAAACCAAAAAAAAAACATAGGATTTATTGCCCCTGTGGTGCAAACAACTGTACTGATTGCATGGAGATTTTACTAATCTTCTCCTCAAACTTCTAGATGTGCACCATCAATCCCAAATTTTGGAATTTTTAGCTATTAAATCTCCAAAATTTAAAAAAGGTGTTTTAAAGGAGGGAAGGACATTCCTTACATTCTTTTATCCCATCAGAAATGCACGAGCAAAATAAAAATTAATCAAATGATGTAAAACATTGCACAAACTTTCTCACTTACTAAAACTAAATAAAAACAAACCAAAACCAAATGTCACAAAAACTGTCATTTTGATAGTTGACATTCAAAACGTAAAAAGTAATCATAGTCAGAGCTTTAAAATACTTATATATTTAAGGGCCTAAACTTGCTTTGTTTGTGCCATAAACGTATTCTGAGCTTAAAAATTGTATTTGATTAAACTCATGTGTTTTAATGACTGTGGTCTAGGTACATTTTTGTTTTTTGTTTTATTCTTAAACCATAATATTTTAAAAATTGTAATTTTCCACATGGATTTAGGTCATTAATCTTCAAATTTCATTAAAATTTTAACTAAGCCGATTTTGAGAAATTACATATTTTATATCAGCCCCATGGCTGATTTTATTTGTTTTTAACCACTAATATGTTGACAAATATGTTTTATTTGGGTCCTTAGAGGATAAGTTACATTTAAACAAAGTTTAATAAAAATCATTAGGACCGATTTTTATAAAATCGTAATTTTTTGGTTTTATCTTATTACACCAATCACAAAATTTAAAAAATGTCCCGAGATACCCGCATACCAAATTTTAATACATTAGGCCTGTCTGTAAAGTACTGCCCATGACAGAAATTTTTAAGCAGTTAAACAACAAAGAGAAAATAGTTGGTTATTTGGTATTAGCTTGTCTTATTGTGTTGGTCTGTCAACAAAAATAAAAGGACAATCAGTTTCATTTCAGAATTTCAAAATTATTCCCCCCTCCCTCCACTTATATACTTTTATTATACTTAGATACAAATGGTAGGCCTATATCAATAACAATAATCAGTATGGCGATTACAAAAATTACAATTATTAATTTGAGAAAAATTACTATAATTTAATTGTTACAAATTCCATTACCTCAGAATAACTTCATATTTACAATCAGATTCTGTTAACTTTAAACACCTGAAAGTACTTTTGAGACTCATTCTACTAACTCACTGTGCAATGGATACATATATAAAAAAAAAAAGACAGAAACTGTAAAAGATAGTAAACAAAGAAAAGTAGAAGTCGTTATATCAAATTATCTTTTATAAAAATAGCTAGTATCCATAGTTAATAAAATACTGTTTAAAATTGATTCAAATGATAAATCTTGGAAAATAGTATATATTATGGTGATCAAAAATATTTTGCTCACCATGACAGGTTGTGGTCATTCCAAAAGAATATTAGTATACCCATAAATATATGGGTTAACAACTACCTCTTAAAATACTAAAATTAACAACTTAATGTCATTGGTAACTTCTGTTATGGTTACTCAATCTCAGATTTATCAGGAAAGTTATTGTAATTTGTAATTGGTTTTAATTTGCTCATTGTGAGAACTCAATAATAAATCATAAATACACAGTGAAATGATAAACTAAATTTAATAATCTAAACAAGCAATTGATTGGCTATGGATTGCAAATCTACTGCAACCTACAAAGTAAATGACAGCCTTGCTTATGTTATACTTTGTACTGCTTGTATTACGTTGTTGTGTGTTATTCAACTTTTAACACTAAATTAGTTAAAAATTTACAGATTTCAATTCTCCATGTATTGGTACAAACCCCACCCTCTCTATTATGACATATAGTGAAATTATTGTCAACAATTTTTATTTAAGACCTCACAAGAAAATATGATATTCATATAGTTACAAAATCTGGCAGAGCCGAGCGACTGACACAAGTGTAGTGGGTGGAGGCGCCTTCATATACTGTATGTACAGCTTTGAGAGTGAGTAGAGACTGTTTAATATATACACAACTACAAGCCCTTAAAGCTTAGCTGAAGCAGTGATATCACAATTACAAAGTTCAGAAAACCTGTGTAACAACTATCTCAAACAAACTTATCCTTTACTACTTATACTGGGGTGAGACCCATTGATCTGCCAATACAACTTAACATTTCCTACAAGTCCCAAATTACATTTAGAGCATTTGCTTGTATTACACTGTATAGTATAATAGGGCTGTGTAAGTACCACGATGGTACCCATCAACTTATTTCTGGCAACAGAACTATTTTATTATTATGCATTTTTCGGAAATTTCCCATCATTTGTGTGTTAAAAATCAAAACACGACGTTTCGGGAATAAGAATCAATTCCCTTTATCAAGTGACTAAAAACTAAAGAAACATGAAACTAGAAATTAAGCCTATGTAAGAAATAAAATTATTAAGGTTGGTGGTATTCATATTTAATTTTTATTTCTTACATAGGCTTAATTTCTAGATTCATTGTTTTGTCTTAGAACTACTTTAATTAATTAACATACCTTATTATAAGTCGATAGTAGTTCCTTTTGTATTTGTTTATATTAAATTAGTCGCTACATGTTTCGCTGCCATAGGCAGCATCATCAGGCCAGCTAATAACATAAACACTTGACACATTGTTCATACACATATCACAAAACATATAAAATTCTAACACAAATTATCATGCATAATCTGCACTTGTTAAAAGTTAAAAAATTAAAAACTGTTCTAGTTCCTCACTGTCCAATGGCCACATGTTCAGACCCGCAACATCTTCAGAAAACTTGGATACAGTATTTCACACAGAACGAACCACAGCTTACAACGCTTTTTAAACTACACCAAACCCAACCACAATAAATACTTAGATGGAGGTATATACAGGCTCAATTGCGATGACTGTGAAAAACAGTACATTGGTCAGACTGGTAGATCCTTTAAAACACGTTTCAAGGAACATTTACCCAACAGCAAAAAGACAAACTCAACCCACTCAACATATGCAGAACATCTTATTGATAACCAACATAGGTACACTGACATCCAGAAAAACATGACCATATTGCACAGGTTAAGAAAGGGGCATAAAATGAACGTAATGGAGGAGTTCGAAATTTATAAGCACCAAAAGATCAATCCGTCAAACATATTAAATGACAAACTGAATTTCGTCTCCAACTACATGTATGACCTGATATTTGAACATCAGAATAGGACTAACATATTTGGTAAGGAATGTTCAAAGTAGCAGTGTCCAATTCTGACTCACTCAGTGAACATTTGAGTTAGTCTAAGTGTTTGGTTGTTGGTAAACATTGGGTGATATAATAACTTTGGGTCACTGGTGGGTGACTTATTGGATATAAGATACAATTTAGAGACTTATTGGATATAAGATACAATTTAGAGGCAAATTGATGGTTAGTCTGTAAGACTAGTTTTAATGTATAATTTGAAATGAAATAAATAAATATAAAAAAAAAAAAAAAAAACTCAGTGAACATGTGGCCATTGGACAGTGAGGAACTAGAACAGTTTTTAATTTTTAATTTTTAACTTTTAACAAGTGCAGATTATGCATGATAATTTGTGTTAGAATTTTATATGTTTTGTGATATGTGTATGAACAATGTGTCAAGTGTTTATGTTATTAGCTGGCCTGATGATGCTGCCTATGGCAGCGAAACATGTAGCGACTAATTTAATATAAACAAATACAAAAGGAACTACTATCGACTTATAATAAGGTATGTTAATTAATTTCTAGTTTCATGTTTCTTTAGTTTTTAGTCACTTGATAACGGGAATTGATTCTTATTCCCGAAACGTCGTGTTTTGATTTTTAACACACAAATGATGGCAAATGTCCGAAAAATGCATAATAATAAAATTGAACTTCCATCATTAACAAATAATTTCAAACTGAGAACAGAACTATGCTGGGTTGAAAGTAGTATGTTATTATTATTAATAATGAAATGAACCAATATCATTCATAAATATTTAATCGTGTATTAAATATTTTTCTAAAACTATATATTAAGATAAATAAATACTGCACACCACCATACAGAGCAAATATGTGAAAACTGCACTTGGCTGCCCTCCTCCCCACTATTGAAGAGGAAAATTTCTGTATAGAACATTACTGTGAAAACAATTACAACTGCCCTCACATTTGAATGCCTTTATCAAGTCACTCTGTTCAGTTCTGAGGGTACAAATTTCTTTCTACATAGACTCACACACTAACACAAATGAATGGCAACTACTGTCATTATTTGTTATTTTAATGACACTCTGTAGAACTGAGAAGTTCCTATTTTATGGACATGGTAAAAATTTATTAAAATCATGAGAGTATTATATGTTTCTTTAAATTCTTACAAAACGGATATCAAAATGGTCATCTTTATATCTGTTACACAATTTTTTTTTTTTTACAAAAACTAAACTAAAAGTCTAGACTACTTCAATTTGTGCTTTTATTTTATTTTGTTTTATTATTTTTTTTTTAAATTGTTTTTATTATTTTTTTAAAGCCAAAGAACCTCTCGGTCATCCATTGCCTTATAAAAAAGAAAGAAAAGAACATAAAATAAAGACCCATGGCTCTCAGATATTCTAATACCATCAAGGTGAAAAGAAAACCCTGATGTCTTGATATACCTGAGAGGAAAGATGAAAGAGGAGGGTCTATTCTATGACTACATGAAAATAGGTAATCCAACTAAGGTCCCTTGGGGTTGCCACACCCGGTATGCTTGCATTATTTTACCAAAAAAATGTAGTATTTTAAATTTATATCCACTCTCTAGAATTTTGTGAAACATTAATTTGAAAGTAATGCAATTGTTACCTGTATATGTAGGCTACATCCCCAACTGTACAAAGGTATCTAAATAACCATTTATGTGGAATTGGATTTCAAAGTCCAATTTTAGTTCATGTTTAGGGTTTAGATGCACAGATAATAAACTTTACTTTCTTTAACAAGTAGTTTCTTATAACACAAGTTCTACTCTGAAAATCTAATTGATTAGAATTAGTTACTTAGTGAAAGTTACTATCAGTTTAATTTGCACAAAATGCAGATTGAGGTAAAGTTTTTGTTAATTTAATTTTCAAATATAATTGTAAGTTGTGAGGTTAAAAATAACCTTAATTTTATTAATTTTTTTATTCTTTAACTCTTTCTCAATATTACTAATAATATGGAAATTATTATAAATTAATATATTTAACATAATGTGTAATATTAATTAATATACTTAACATAATGTGTACCGTAATATAAATTAATATATTTAACATAATTTGTAATTTAAATTAATATATTTTTATTCATATAAACTTTTACGCTCTGGTTCAAATAAACAATTATTATCTGAAAATTTATTGGATAATGACTTGTCCTCTTTGAATTTGATATTTTTTAGTATTTTAAAGTGGATTAAAAGTGTTTACCAAAATTCAATATGGCAACCAAATATTAAAAATTATTGTTATTTATTGATTCTAAAAGTCAACAATAACAATATTAATTTTAATTTGAGGGCAAAAAATTACAGCTAAAGAATAGAATCTTTTGAAATATAAAGTTTAATCTCTCAAATTCTAAGATCAATTCGCTGAGGTCCAGTTGGTAGTGTTGTTTTTATATTTATTTTTTAATTTTTTTTTTATCTCTTCTCCCATTCTCATTAGCCTACCTGGCGTAAAGTAGACAGGTTAAACAAGAAACCACTTTAAATGTATAATTCATCACATTTGTGGCCCCTATATACTATATCCATCGATAAAACATTATACTGGGCATAAATTTATTACCTGAGATAAATCTCCAAGGAATTGTTTCATAGTAATTAAATTACGATAAATAATGTTCATTTCAATGTAAAAATTCACTTTCCCTGGAAATATTAGATAACATTTTTAAGTAATATATTAAATAAGATATGTGTTGTTGTGTGTTTTGATTTTTCGGGTGGATTCTTAGCTTTGAGTTAAGCAACAGTTGCGCTTTTTTTCTCAATTATCATTATTACTTTTTTTTAATTTGTTTTTGTTGTTTTTAATACTAGTTTATCTCACTAGGCTCAAGGATACTTAGTTCAGGTGTGTATATTTCCGTGTCAGATATGCTACTTAATGTTTATTTTAAATTATAATAAAACATAATTTTAGTTTTAGTACATATCGATTGTCTGCTGAAGGAAATAAATTATTTTGAATTTATCATACAATATTATGTAAAACAGGAAGATTTGGTTGTAATTACTCTTTTTTAATTAAGCAAAAAATACTATTTTTAGAAGCCTAGCATGTTAAAAATGACATGAATCTCAAAATTGTCATAGCTGATATTTATTAAAGACATTATTAATTTATTAATGACTTAAACCATTTGAATTAACCCTAATTCAACATGAGTAGAGATTTGTAATACAACTATAGCTACAAGGTCTTACAGAGCTGTCATTACATTAGGAGATTCACTAAACGCGTGTAAGTGTTTATTTGGATGAAAAGGTCAAGTAAATACAATTAACTTCGTCAATTTGTTTAATAAATCTTGAATAGATCATTTGTTTATAAAAATAAAGAAGTTAATTTCTTGTCTGTACTTGACATTTAAACTACAGTTATCTATCCTCTCAACTATTTTAAAATAACAATTTCTTGTTCATACTTGTTACAAGTTGAATGAATCAAGTTTGAAAATGAAATAATACAATCCTTCTTAATGTTTAACCCTGTGTATAGAATCATTAATTCTGAGCTTTCAACTGAATAGTACAATGGCAGAGTTTATCATCCCAAAAATTGTAAGTTTTGATTTAATATTTTAATTGATTAACAGTTGATTTTACACTAGCTAGACAAAAGGTAATCTCCATAATTGAATCAATTTTTAGTAAATATGTAGATATTTTTCAGACATTTTTGCTATTTATGACACCTTATACTACAAAACCTACATACTTGAAAATCGGCGTATATCTTCTTTGGAGAGGGAAGATGAGTACTGTATAGCTTTAGTTTCTCAAAATTTCACCCTAACGCTTTAAAAAATTAAAATAGTATAATATCTATTACTTTAACAAAATATTGACTTAATCTCACAAAAACAGTAAACAGAAATTAGGTCAGGTTAACAAAATACATCAGAAGATGGTGTTTATTAATTCAAGGCACATCTTAGTTAAACTTTAACTCTGAGTATATTTGTAATACTGTAATACTTAACCAATTTCAATAAACTTAGTTCAGACATCAGTTGTATTTAAGACTATATAAGTCAAAGCTAAATTTATTGGGCAGCATAATGAAACTAAAAGTTTGAGCACAAATGATGCAAAACTTAAACAAAATGATATAGAAATATTCTAGCTGAAAAAATTTATATACCATCGTATTTTCCATATAAAATTACAACTTTCTTATGAAATGAAACATTAACATTTCATTTCAAAATTAAACTGTTGACCGAAGTAGAAAAGTTTTTCTTAACCTCAACTCACTTTAAATCATAGTCTTATATTTATATAACTTTGGCAATTCAAAAAAGTCACCAAAGATAGTTAGTTGGTTGATTTAATTTTGGTATTGTTAAATTTGTTTGATGTTACTATTGTATATTAACTTAAAGTTAGACTTAATTTTGTTTCTAGATTGAAAGGAAATGTGATGTTAGTATGATTTCACTCTGAAAAATATAAATGGGCCTTATATAATTTCCTTTCACTAAATATAATTTCCTAGATGTTCAAATTTTTAACAAAAACAAGTAATTTTGACCAAAGCAAGTAAATTTAAAATGACAATATACAAATTACATTACTGTACATCTAACCACATAGTTGTTAAACTAAAAACAAAGTAGTATTTTTAACTGTATAAATTACAACTTATTTTGACTAAATTTAAACATTTTAAAACACCCAACATAAATCTAGTTTAAAAAATATTTAGTTTGTTTTTTTGGGTAGGAAAAATTGTTTCTTGTATTTATTTACATTATAGGCCTAAATAAATATTAAAATAATCACGGCTAATATTATTATTGAAAGTTTTGTTGATTCAAATGGTGTTTGTTATGTCAGGTCAACTCATGTTACATTCTTTTAATTAAATAGGCCCTACAGGCCTACTAATTTTATGACAGATAGCAACAAGCTGTAACAACATAAATAAAGTTAAAATTTGTGTGCAAAGTTTTCCTGCATCTGTCTACTTTCAGTCTAAGAGTTTATATTCTGATGTGAACAACTTGTATACTAAACTTTAATAAAAGACACAGTACAATATACAATATAGTTGTTAGTTTAATTCAGGTGGAAAAAATTTGGTTTTATTTGACATCTTCAGTAATTTAATTCAATTGTTTTTATTTTAATTTGAGGTGTTCATTATGATTTGTTGTAAAACTTTCCATGTACATTTTTAATGTAATATTATCTTTTGTGTTTAGTAAAACCTGGATTATTCTTAGATAATTAGTTATTTATTTTCAGATTTGGTACAACCTCGAATTGAAATATTTCATAGAAACTACGGTGTCATTTACATGTAAATTAAATCTTTATTTTTAAATAAAATATAATTTAAGGTAGATTTTAAATTGTGTAAAACTTTCCATGTACATTTTTATAATATATAAATATTATCTTTTGTGTTTAGTACAAAACTGTAATTATTCTTGCATAATTAATTTCAGATTTTTTACAATCTTAAATTGAAATATTTCATAGAAATTCATATTATTACAAAGCTTACACAATATCATTTTAACTAGAAAAACATTTATTTTGAAATTTTATGTAAATGGTATATGTCTTCTAAACTAAATATATTCATGCTTTTATTGACTTTACAAAATATGTTCAGTGTTGCATTTTGTCATATGTTTTCTAGGCGCAACAAAAATGAATAAAATTCGTAGTGCTAATACTGTACTGGTATTATTAGATAATGACCAAAATAGCTATTATTAAGTAGTGATTTACCATTTCTTTTTTTAATGATGTGTAAAAATGTATGCAAAGTTTGAATATAGATTATTTAACCTAGGGACTTGAAGTAAAACAAGGAGGGTAATTTATGCCCCCTCTCACCCAACAAATTTGAATAAATAGGCTATTCTGAAAATCTGAATATAAAATTTAGATTATACTTACTAATAATTTCCGAGTGAAATTTGTTTTGAAAAACCAAACTATACTGTCTCTTCACAATATTAAAAAATACCCTAAACAAATCTTTTATTCTGGTGACAATCAAGATATTATTTACTGTATATGAATGATTTAATAAGAAGTTTTTAACAAAATAGGTTTCTGTTCTTAGTTTCACTCACATTAAGCTTTGTCAAATGGTTATACATCATCTTTTTAACATTTCCACCTGGCACAAACTCTTCAATTCCCGATAATCTATCCACATATTTTTCTCCACCACCACGCTTCAGTTTCTCCCATGACCTACATAGCCTATTGAACTTTAACCTTCCATTTTGTTTGTAGCCAATCCCATAAGGTTTTATTCACTTTTCTATTCTCTCTAGTGCTCTTTTAGATATTTCTAATTTATTCCATCCTCATTACATATCTTATTACTGTTTACATCCTCATTAGTGGTTAATATTTTACTTATAAAATTTGGTAGACCTAGTTAGTTTTTATTCTTAATACTTTGTGACTTTTTATCTTATTTTAATTTTTTTTACAGGAGTTTGTAGATATTGATGAGATGTGTGATTCTACACAGGTAGAAAAAGATAATGTTTTAAAGATTCAGATCAGTAATTCTATGTCTCCTACTTGTACATTCCCATGTACTGAAAACTACCCTGGACCTTACCAGTTTCAGCTTATGTTGGACAATTCATCATCACATAGAAAATCTTGGGTGGTGAGTCTTATAATAGCATATTTATTTTCGATTAAGTCTCTAAAATGGTTTTTTTAATTTTTTTACTCTATTTAATGTGTTTTTGTTTGTTTTGTTGTTTACCTAATATAATTGTACAAATTACCTGAACTTTATTTTATATAACACATGTTAAACATATGATTTAAGTGAATGTTATGCTTAGACATATATAATTTCTTTCCTTTACAATTAATTATCATTAAAATTTACTACACAATGTGTAATATTGAAATAATTTGATATTGTTTGAAACCTATAAGGTTTGATTGTTATATATTTATATTTTTTGTTCATTGGATTAACAGAATTTTCTTTGTTATTATTATTATGATTGTGTCTTTTGAAAAATATCATTAGGTGGTTGTTGTAATGGTGAGATACCACTTCATGCATTCAATCCTCTAACTTTTTATATCACCTCGGTTTTCAAAGATCTCTCTGTTTTTTTCTTACTTCAACAATAAATGACCATCCAATAAATTTTTCTCAAATAGTATTTTTTTTCCATGTCAAGTCAATTTTTTTGAGCTCGTAAACAATACCAATACCTCAGAAATAATTTTTTGTATTCAAATTTCTTTTTCATATTATTCTCTTTCTTTTTAGTTCAGACCTTAAGTTTTAGGCAGGTATTGGTTTCATCTTCTTCCCATTAGATGTTCTACAAGTCTGTTTCTTACTATTTGATCTGGAATTTTTTCATACTACGAGTAATACTAGTCAGGGATGCCAATTACACAGTTTTTAACTTTTAACTCTAACAAATATAGTGTCACTGAGCATGTTGGAGATTTCTATATCAAGACTGATAGCATCATTCTAATTTCCACTTATCCCAATGACTCTCCTCCCAGCTGTGATGAGATTCTGAAACAAGCCCAGATTAATTTTAACCTGATTTGTTAGAAACCAGTTTTAAAGTCACCTGACTGTCTATATAGACACATATGTCCTTGTTCTTGTGCCCAAATCACAAACTTTCTCAACTAATTCAGTTAGATCCTTATTTTCTTACCAAAACACTCTTAGGTACATTAGCTTAAAATGATATGTTCCTCCCCATGGCTACATTCTTGGATCCCAGCTCTTGTTCCACCGTTTTTTAGAGCCGTATAAACCATTCCAGTTCATCCATCATAAAGACTTCCTTTCCTCTAATCATTCTTTGTGGTCAGATATTAATACTATGAATGATTTTGAGAGGAAATGCAATACCTTCTTAGAGAGGAGATCATTTCCAATGTGCAAACTCTCTATTATTATTGAAGATTGTCCTGGACGATCCTATATACACATCCTTAGTCCTTTACATTTTAGGCAATATGTACTTTTCCTTCCCACTGTCTTTATGAACAGGTCCATTGAACCAAATGTTAAGACAACACTCCAAGGCTATACTAGATTAGATAAGATTATGTAAGTGTACTGAGTGTACTTAGACACATTGGGTGACTATTTTGTAAGTTGTTTTCCTTACAAATAAAAGTAATTTGTTGGTTAATCTATATTATTACTACTTGCCGGGTTCAGGCTATCACTTCTGTACTTCCCAGCGTCAAAAAGTCCAACGTAGTTCGCTAAATAGGCATTCTTAAATGATTTTAGCCTGACATGTTAATTTTCATAATACACATATTCTTTATTGAACACAACTAAAATATTAATTATATTAAACAACTTATATATAATAATGATTCAAATTTGCCCCTAACCACAATCACTAGAAACTCTAAAATAAAACACAATTATCTGATTAATTGTTCTTTATTAATTATTTCCACTAAATGCCCTGATGTACCGGTACATTTCGATAACATGGTTATTATCATCGGAGATTTTTGCTTATGAACTAAATCTAAACTTATAAACTAAATCTAAACTTACATATCTACTAATGAAATAAAATTAAACCTAAAACTATAATAACCTGAGTTTAAACTAAAATCCCTCCCACTCCACAGATCAGTTGGCCCAAGCCTCTATCTTACTGGTCAACTGATCTGTGGAGTGGGAGGGATTTTAGCTTGAACTCAGGTTATTATAGTTTTTGGTTTAATTTTATTTCATTAGTAGATATGTTAGTTTAGATTTAGTTTATAAGCAAGACCCTCCGATGATGATAACCATATTATCGAAATGTACATCAGGGCATTTAGTGGAAATAATTAAAAAAGAACAATTAATCAGATAATTGTGTTTTATTTTAAAGTTTCTAGTGATTGTGGTTAGGGGTAAATTCGAATCATTATTGTAAATTTCACCACAGTTCTCAACAAGATTGTAACTTATATCTAATATAAAACCTAATTTCTAATGTGTCCATTGAAACTTTATAATCACTCAATGTCCTTGTTACTATAAAGTTTGGTTACCGGTACTAGTCAGTGCAATCTTTACTTTAGATTTACTTTGTTTATTCCATCTACAATCTTTTTTCCATTTAAAAGTTATAATTTCATCAATTTATCAAACACTTGTCATTCTTTTAAACGACTCACACTCACTTGTTCATTTCTACATTTTCAATATAAAGCCTCGTTTTGAAGACAACTCTCTAGTACATGTCATTCCATTGAAAACTTGTCGAAGAGTCCTTAAAATTTCAATTCTGGTTTTTAATAAGGTTGCAATCGAGTTGGCGTTGGTGCAACTCGAGCCCTCCAAGTTTGTTTCAATTCATGTTTTACTGATTTATTCAACCAATCAGATCACAATATACTTTACATGTTTGTTCATAGCATGTTACATCATCTTGTGTCTTTGTTCTATACAACAGTTCAACACTCCCGCTATTTCACAAATTTTTGAATTTATTGTTTTTACATTAATAAATCACTTTGTCCCTTTTTTTATATTTCAAACATTTTCATTCAATGTTTTCCAACCATTGTCTTTATTTGTTAAACTACATTTTATTTACAAATATTATTTATCCTAAACACCAACTACAGATTGTTTTATTATAAACTACTCTTTAACATCAACTATTACCTACTACAGATTTTATTTATAATTATCAATTACAAATTTTATTATTAATGCTTGGAGATGTCCCATGCTTGCAATTATTGGGGTATGAGGACTAAAGACTTTGAACTTCAACCTAAGGTTATTGTACACTCCAAGGACCTACTAGCATAGCAAGCCGATACCTGTTCCCTCAACGAGGTTCAGAAGCTTTCGTCTTATGCTAGCATCGAAGTCATCAATCACCCGGTTTTAGAGCCCCAAATGGCTCTTTTTTAGCCTCAAGCCTCTCACATTCCAGTATAATACGCTTAGCAGTCTAATCAGACTGTTTACATAGCCTACAAGCGGCATCACTGTTGGTGATCCTGAGTGTTATCAAATGTTTCCTGAAGTGGCTGTGTTCAGTAAGTAATGCCATACCTTGTTTTAGATGGCCTCTATTCAGCCTCAATAACTAGTAAAGAATGGAATGCAGGTATGATTTTCTCCAGCCAACGCTTTGTTACTTCGTTGAGGTAGGAAAGTATTAGAGCTCCTTTCTCATGTAGCTCACAGAAAATGATAGAAAGGTCCCATCCTCTAAGAAATTTATCCATCAGTGCATCTTTGATGTCCTCACCTTGTTTATATATGAGTTTGGCATCAGGATAGGATTCTAGCAATATAGCAATCATGATGGAAAGAATGTCCCTGTAAGTCGTTACTTCTTTTCCAGATGGCTCTGAACATTGATAATTTGTATCAGAGACTTGAGTCTCAACCCTGGTTTTTTCATAGGTCACTCGGCAGAAGGTGGAGTGGTTAATTCACCTCTATACTGTTTGAACACACCCACCCTTGCCTCAGAACTAGAGACAACTCTGCACTACTTTTTTGAAGCTGTGTCATGATAGCCCCTCTTCTTTCTTTAACGGTGAGATTAGGTCTTTTGATTTTCAGTTCACCGAGTTGCCTTATAACATCGTCAAGTGAACCAGGAAAACCTGGTGGATCCTGAACCTTTAAGGAGTTCATCTTCTCCCTTCCTTGCAGATCTATATAGATCCCATTAGAGAAGCGAGGGAAAGAACTGTCAACTTAGCCACAGCCCTGTATGCCCGGGTAAGGCTATTTACTGCCAGGAGTTTGACAAACTCCTAGAGGCTTTATTTGCATCTCCACTGGATAGATCCCGAAGACATCCACCCCAATGGAAAAGAGTAGAAACAAGCAGACAGCAGGTAGAGGAGTTATGGTGACTATAGAAAGAAAGGCTCCCAAAACAAGAAGAAGAAGATAGCTGGGATAGTCCAATCGGGTGGTGGGAAAGCCTACACTAGAAATCACTTCTATAACTGCAAGACATCCCAGACAGTAAATTCTTGCCATTGATCCCTATTTTTGGGCACCACAGATTGTGCCATACACCTACCACCTCAGAGGTATAAAGCTAAAACATCAATTACAGCTACAACTAGGATCCTGTACATTATAAGTGATCTCCCACATTTGTCGATGACATCTTCCCACCCCCTCCCTTGACAATTTTAGTAGGTGGTAGTTTTTTAATCCCATGGCTACTTTTTTTTTTTTTTTTTTTTTTAATAAGTTGTTGATAAAAATTAAGTTTTTTGCTTCTGTATGGACAATTGACTACTTGTATCCATCTGGCATTATATTAGTTTCTATATCATCTGCTTTAGTGTATGCACAATATAATGATGTTTTTCATTTTATTTAATGTTATAACGATCTCAAACGATCACAATGGATAAACAATTAATTAGGCCTAATATCAAATATTAAAATAATAATAATCAATCAAAAGTTAACATTAATAAATAATTGTGTAAATGTGTAAATTGAAACAGAACACATGTGGACAAGCAAATCTTACCGAAAGAGCAGCTGCAAGGTTAAGTTTCGCAAATAACTGTACAAATTGACAAACGTGACAAGGACAAGGGAAAGAAGACATTCTGTTTTACTTAAGAGAAGAAAGTTCGCCGACATAAATAAAACTTTAGTAGAAAACATAACGGAGTTTTGCTATTCAACGCAGCTGCGTGTTGTAAAAAATGAGAAAGCGAACTCCTAACGGTATCTCCGAGGGTGAAGCCAGCGCGTGTAATAAAAAAAAACCCAACGATTTTGGAAAGTTAGAGGTCCAATCCGGAGAGGCCTGAGTTTTAAAAAAATGAGATTTAACCAATAAGCGAAGAGGACGCTACACTTGAATTTCGGGAGAGGTGAAATCCAGAGTAAGGAGAGTCAGTCTAGAACTGGGGTTAAGAGCGTGTAGGTCTTAACTTACAGTTAGGAATCAGAGTAGGAGGTGTTAAGTGTTAAGAATTAACCTGAGGGTTTAATTCTAAGTCATTGATTAATTTAAAGGCAGAGCCGCAACAAAAATTAGTAATTTATCTTGAAGTTTGTTAGATACATAAATTAAATAGAGTCAAAGGATAAAAACTTGTTTTGTTGAACTAATTTACTTAAACCATCATAATAGTTTTCAAAAGTTTTCAAGAGAATCAAAAATAAATATTATATAACAAACGTTCTGTTATGTTATATTTGGTCGCACAACGTGTGGCATTTGTTTAAAATAAATTGGCAAGATTAAATAGATATAACATAAGCTTGTTATGTTATATTTGGCGCTCCACCGCGTGGCTCATTAAAGTGAAATTTAAATTGCTAGTTATAGAATTGTTAGAGGATAAGAATATTAACATTGTTACAGGAAATATTGTGTGGTAGATAATAGGTTAGAATAGTATTGTTTATGTTAACCAGAAGTAAAAAGAGGGAATTAGAACTTAAAATGGCAAATGAAAGTGAAATATATAATCAATTGGGATTAAATAGTGGGAGTTTAAATTTTAGTCAAGAAGGGGAACAATTAGAGTCAATTAATCAAAATGGGGAATTAGAAGTAGAGAGTAACGTAAATTCACGGGCGGGGACAGAAGTAGACAATCCAACAACATCAGCGGCAGTACAAGCAGGAAACGCGGGTATGACAATGATACAGGAAATGTTAGAGCGGATGGCGGAAGAAAACAGAAAAACGGCAGAGGAAAACCGGAGAAACGCGGAAAAAGCCGAGAAAAACGCGGAAAAGCTGGCGGAAGAGAACCGGAAGGGTTTTGAAAAATTTGAGAAATTTGAAAAAACTATGGAAGAGAAATTTGGGGAAGTTACGGGTAGTCTAACCGCATTAGAAGAAAGATTTAACAGGAAGATAAACGAGCGTTTTGACGAAGTCAACAGTCGAGTAGAGATGGTCGAAACACAAGTCGCGGAAATTCGTACGAGCGTCGAAGAGAGGTTGAAGAAGACGGAAGAAGAATTCGGCGATCGAGTCAAGGGATATCGCGCGGAAACGGAGGGTCGCGTGCAAGAACTCGAAAACCGTGGCGTAGTCGTCAACAATCGGTTGGAAGAACTCGCGGCGAAAGACGAAGAAATCGGGGAAATATGCACGAAAAATAATGAAACTAACATCGCGAAAATTGAGGAGAATGCGAAGAAGACGGAAGAGGTCGCTAAAAAATTAATTGAATTAGATAGGAGATTAAAAACGGTCAGAAATTTAGGGGAAGGATATTGTCACGAGCCAGAAGTAAGAAATATTAGTTTCTCGGGAAAAGAGAGGTTTCCCATACAATTTCTAAATGTAATGGAAGAGATAAGCGAGCAGATAATTGGAAACGGCATGAATTGGATTGACCGATATTTAAAAGACGAGGCTTATATATGGTGGCAGTTACATAGGAGAAGTGTTAAAAATTTTAAGGAATTTGAGGAATTGTTTAGGGAGAAGTATTTCAATGAAATAATACAGGCGAAAATTAGGGACCATTTAGAGTTTGGGAAATTTAGAGGCAGAATGAATGACGAGGCAATTGCATATGTAGAAATGTTGATGCTACAATGTTCCGAGTTAAGTCCGCCGTTAGCAGAGGAACAATTAGTTTATAAGGCGGGAAAACATTTCCATCCAAATATCTTGATTGCAATAATTACAAGGGGGATTAAAAAGAAAACAGAATTTATAAAATTGCTCATGGAATTTGAACATGCTAGGATAGAGGAAGTCAATGAAAGGGACTAGGGTTGACCACAAGAGGAACAATAGAAGAAAGGTCTATTGTAAGACAGTGGGTAACCGCAACATAAAGGGCATTGTAAGAAAAAGGTTCTTTACAACCTATTGTTAAAGAAACGGGCGTAAGAAAAAATTTATCTTGAGGCATTTCAAAGACAAATTTTATCTGGGGACAGTATAACGATCTCAAACGATCACAATGGATAAACAATTAATTAGGCCTAATATCAAATATTAAAATAATAATAATCAATCAAAAGTTAACATTAATAAATAATTGTGTAAATGTGTAAATTGAAACAGAACACATGTGGACAAGCAAATCTTACCGAAAGAGCAGCTGCAAGGTTAAGTTTCGCAAATAACTGTACAAATTGACAAACGTGACAAGGACAAGGGAAAGAAGACATTCTGTTTTACTTAAGAGAAGAAAGTTCGCCGACATAAATAAAACTTTAGTAGAAAACATAACGGAGTTTTGCTATTCAACGCAGCTGCGTGTTGTAAAAAATGAGAAAGCGAACTCCTAACGGTATCTCCGAGGGTGAAGCCAGCGCGTGTAATAAAAAAAAACCCAACGATTTTGGAAAGTTAGAGGTCCAATCCGGAGAGGCCTGAGTTTTAAAAAAATGAGATTTAACCAATAAGCGAAGAGGACGCTACACTTGAATTTCGGGAGAGGTGAAATCCAGAGTAAGGAGAGTCAGTCTAGAACTGGGGTTAAGAGCGTGTAGGTCTTAACTTACAGTTAGGAATCAGAGTAGGAGGTGTTAAGTGTTAAGAATTAACCTGAGGGTTTAATTCTAAGTCATTGATTAATTTAAAGGCAGAGCCGCAACAAAAATTAGTAATTTATCTTGAAGTTTGTTAGATACATAAATTAAATAGAGTCAAAGGATAAAAACTTGTTTTGTTGAACTAATTTACTTAAACCATCATAATAGTTTCATCATAGTTTCAAGATAATATTTTAATATCAATTAAAATTAGATTGATTAATCAAAATAAAAAAAAAAAATATTATATAACAGCTTGAATGTTATAATGTGTAATTTAAAATTTAACTTTTATTTATTCATAATGATATTCTATATAGTTTTCTTATTTGAGTGATATATAAAACAGTACGTGTGTGTAATTTATTTTAAGTGTCTTAATGATTTAAAAAAAGTATGTCTGCATACAACCAAACATGCCTATCACATATGGTTACATCATATACTGTAGTTCTTTATATTTTTATTTGTTTTTAGTATGGTAAATAACTATCTATTTATATATATATATATATATATATATATATATATATATATATTCTGATTTCATACAATCTTAGATATATTTTGCATAAAGTTTGAAAAAAATTATTGAAAACATTTTTTTTAATGTATTTTAAAAGAAGAAAAAGTTACACAGTTTTTACATCATATTTCTACATAGCCTGAACAGTTTTAGTCAATGTTCTGCATAAAAAGACTATTCTAAATAACTTTTTCATGTATGAAACTAAAACGTTAAAATCTATGTTTTTATTTTAATAAGTTAAACAACCTTTGAATGATGAGATCTCCATTACGATGGTTTGTATTTAGAGTATTTATTATTTTGTCCTTGTTGTAAATAATGATTTAAAATTGTATAAGAAATGTCCAATGCTACAGGCCCGATTCTATAACTGGGCAACATGGGCACTTGCCCAGGGGCGCAATCGTACAAGGGGCGCAAGGGTTTTGGGTAATAATTTTTTTTTTTTTAATTGAAAAAATTTCAACCTTATTAAGGTAGTATATGTCGATAAAAATTTATAAATTTAAAAAAAACTATAAAAAATTATAGAGCTGAAAAATCAAAATTTTAAGGTAGCACAACAATTCTTCAGATCTTTCTGAACAATTTGGTAACATTTCCATGCTTATCGGTTAGAAAATAGCGTCTGAAACAGAAAACTTGCTTTGCCCCCTCTTCACCCGTAGTAGTAAGTGTAAGGCCTCTTAATTATTGTACTTATACTTCAACGTATAAGTTTTATCATTAGTGAGAGAGTATTGTTTCTCCTCTCAATAAATAGTCTACATTCTCAGGCTCAGCCTGCATGACAATTTCTAGGAAACCTAGAGCGTCTAGTGTTTGATATTCTCACACACTCACGGTTGGACTAAACAAATATGGAAATATGACTCGACTGGACAGCAGTTCTCCGAAAAACTTGAGTGAATTGGCAATTATTGTTAAGAACTATATTTTAGGGTGGGTGGGTGGTCCGTGATACTGTAAAATACAAGGTTGTTATGTTGTGACGTCAATCATAACACCTACGCCTGTAACTGCAGTAATAATACTTGCAAGTTTTTGCAGTCGGTTGCCAGTCCGGGACACGGCGGGTCAATAGGTGGTGGATATTGGAAAGACTTACCGACTCACCAACTAAAAGGAGTTCGGTGGAGTTAAGTTAGAAATCCCTTTCGAAACCAAAACTGGCAAAGATGAATTAATCGGGGGGGGGCGCATCTCTTTAATTTGCCCAGGGGCGCTACAAGAGTTAAAAACGGGCCTGCCAATGCATATTATAATTCCAACAAATTTAAAACAATTCTATATTCAAAACAAATGACCAATTAAACATTAATAATATTATAAACAACCAATAATAACAATTATTAAGCAATAACATTAACCAAAACAACAATAGGAAAACATGCTGTGGAAAATTAAAAATTAAGCATATGAATGAAATGAGAGCATCCCACTATTTAAGTATTACTGTTTATCATAAATACTTGTGACTAATTAATTTCTGTATTTTTCTTTTTTATGTTACAAGTATTCCAATTCGCTACACAAAGTATTCATCGACATGCATAAAGTGCTATTGGTACAGTTCCGATTTAACTCTAACGTACAAGGTCTTAGAGTACGAGCTTTACCTGTTTACACTATGGCTGACTTCATGAGTCTTCCAGTTGAACGATGCACATTACATTCTGTCAGTTTTGATCCTCAGCGCTTAGGTAATATTCAATTCTGTTATTTAATTATACTCAAAGCGGGAGAAAGGTAATGAAACTGTAAAAAATGTATTTTATGAATTTTTATTCGTGGAAATAATTCAACTTTTTACTTGTGCATCACATATAGTAATTATAGTAGTCGAAAAAATGTAACAACCTGTTTATTAACATATACATGTTTCATGCTTAAGGATCTGGAAAAATAATGTTTTGATGCTACCCATGTGTTGTTGTTTTAATTGACATCTGCACATAAGCATGATAGCAACCAAACAAAATTAAGATAAGGACTTAAAATTTGATAAGAGGCTCACTCTTGTGTGTCTGTATACTTCTTGCTACATGCTACTTCCAGCTTCAAGTGACACTGCAAACAAGTTTTTAATCACATAGTTATACAGTTCACCAGAGCCAATTCATTGAAAAAAGGACAGCAAGAGGAGATGTTATACCATACTTACAACATTAAATGTGCATTAGGACACACACATGAGGGAATATAGGCTGAATATATAATACAAACATATAAAAGGGCCATCATGGTCGTGATGTATACAATTATGAATCCTGTATAACCATTGAATTACATTAAATGACTGAGTAAGAACCATAATGATGTTCATAAGATTTGATAAATGGAGGAACTAAAATTTCAACTGAGGTTGACTTTGGATTGGGTCTCAAGTGAAATAATTATCTACTAATGAAATATAAGATAGTTTTTTATCAGTTTGCATTTAGTAGTAATAAAGCTCTGTTGTACACTTCACAATAATACAATGATGATTCTTTCTACTGTATTTTAATATTTTCAAATTAAATTATATAAATCTAATTTTAAAGTTGTACATATTCTAAATTTTCAAACATTTCAAGCTATCATTTTAAAATGGTAAGAGAAATTGAAAAAAACTCAAAATCTTTGGATACCTTTAAAATGAGGTGTCACTTGTGTTTGAACATTTTTAGAAACAGACCACTATACTTAATTCCCTCTCCCCCCCCCAACATATTCCCTTTTGGGATCCAAAATTTAAAACAAAATATTTTTACAAGATTCATTATATGGAAATTAGCCAAGAACAAACTCTATTTTGTTTTCCTAGTTCAAGTTCTTTGTCTACAATACATACTGCAGTGTGGTCTGTTACGCTACATGCATGTCAAAAGATGTTTAAAATTACATTCATTACATCCTCAATTTATTATAAAAATTATTCAATGGTTTACAGTCTTTGATTTGATTTGATTTAATTTGATTTGATTTTATTTTAATAACAAGCCATTGCCTGAATGTTTAATTTTGACACTATTATATGAATTCTGTATACATTTTTCAGCACACTCAGAAGTTGGTAAATGTTTCTGTGCTAACTACCAATGGGTAGGTCATGTACTGCAGTCAGATCACAATGGTGCTCAATATGAGTTTGACTCACAGAGTGAGCGGCACAGTGTTGTAGTTCCATTAGATCCACCTCCTGCGGGATCTGAAAATATCATTGCATCATATCAGTTCACTTGTAAGACAAGTTGTCTGAAAGGTATGCAACGACGACCAATTGATCTAATCTTCACGTTGGAGACACCTCAGTAAGTAAACACCATAATTAACACCCATTCTTCAATTCATATTCAGTTAGGAGTATACTAATATACTGACTATTTAAATTAAATGGGTGTTTCTCACAACTAGTTATAATGAAGAAAGTAGGGTCACCGTGCAAGGCCTCTAGCACTCAAATACTCTAATAGTGAACAAGAGTTGGTCAAGAGATCTGATAGAAAGATGAAAGAGAGGGATTTAACCCTCCAAGACTACATGAGAAAAAGTTTAGATCTACCTAAGTGAGTATGGGCTTGGCATTCCTGAGAGAACTTAGCTTTAATCATGTAGTGTTGGGGGTTGATTCTACTCTTTCATCTTTCCTATCAGGTCTCTTGATCAACTCTTGTTCTTTTCTGACCCTGACATTATTAAAGTATTTAAGTGCTAGGAGTCTTTATTTGATGTTCTTTTCTCCCTTTTTTTATAAGTTGATGTCCGAGAAATTTTTTGCTTTTAAATAACAAGAAATTAATAACCGATTTTTAATTTGACTGTAACCTACATATTGACAGTCAGTTTTGAGATAAAATATTCATTTTTTACTTGAAAAGTAATTTGCGGCTGTAATTTTCCTTCTAAAAATAGATACTCCAAATGTTAATTTAAGAAAAAAAAGAAGTTTTATTGTTATAAATCTGATTTTTCATTAATAAAGTAATAGAGTGGTATAAATATGTCTTTTACCTTAATTTTTTGAAAGACCACCATTCAGTAACTTTATTGAGTTGTTGACTGCTTTAGGACTAGAGAGGAATACATCAGGTGTATTCTTACATGTCAACATAGTATTTGATCAAATAATATGGCATGATGGCTTTCTGTATTTATTTTCTTTTGCTTTTAGAAAATACAAAAATACATTTGTATAGCAGTGTCACATAAATATACAATACTAGCTGTTAACCCGATTATGGCTTCACCCATGATGATGATATAATATATAAATACCCATGCTACGCAACGTAGAAATTATTTATTTAAATCATGCTGTTTAGTTGCAACTGCGGTTCCTTTAATTAACGCATTTCTAATGTCCCATACATTAGAAAAAGGTTAACATTTTATAGTAAAAACTGCACTTAATATGTGATGCATGAAATTACATTGATGATAAAGGACTTTGTATTAGATTTTTTGTTGTGCATTGGTAATGAAGTACTCATTACTGGGACTACAGTTCTTAAAAACAACGTTTTTTTTTTTGTTTTCCCTTCTGGCTAAAGAAATACCAGACTGGTGGAGAGCTAACTCTTGAACAGGCTAAATATAACTAGACGTAAGAGAAACTGTCTTACCTCAGATCAACTCCAGCCATTTTCAAAGACTGCTCTTGAACTTTGTTGATCGTCATTTTGAAACAGACTTTGATAGGAAATTGGAGTGTTTTTTGAAGTGGAAATGGTAGTCTGACGGAATCAAAGGAATGTGAGGTATGAAAACTGTTTCTCCAGAATCACAGCCAGAAAATATAGTTATATCTAGATAAATACCTTATATTAGTAGTCAGAGCAATTCTTGTTATTGTATATCACTACAGCTGTTTCGCCGATCACAGTCGGCTTCGTCAGGTGCAGGACACTTAAATAAAACACATAAACACGACACTGAACATATACGACACTAAAAACATTGTTTTAAAATATTCGGAGGCTAGCTCTTCGTTAAATTTTACACTAAAATTGTCCGTGTGTGGCCACATCATTATTCGTTCGTTTCCGGACGGATACTGAAAATAAGACTGATGATAGTTAACTGCCGTGGAAGTCCATTTGTTTATTCAGAGATAAGATTATATCGTAGATCGGGTTGGCTGCGAAGTTCAATTTCTCATTGAGAAGTATGTTGGGATGTTTCTTTTGGGTGATGTATATATTATATTCTTCCAATACGTCGAGACGGTGTCCCTTCCTCTCATTATGAATGATGTCAAGATTGGTATTGATATTAGTGTAATTATGATTGGTGTTTATCAAATGTTCGGCAAAATTGGAAGTATGTTTGGAGAGATGATTTTTATGTGACGGTAAATGTTCTTTAAACCTTTGTGTAAAGGATCTGCCAGTTTGACCTATATAAATTTTTTTTTTTTTTTTTTTTTTTTTTTTTTTTTTTTTTTTTTTTTTTTTTTGGCCACACACGGACAATTTTAGTGTAAAATTTAACGAAGAGCTAGCCTCCGAATATTTTAAAACAATGTTTTTAGTGTCGTATATGTTCAGTGTCGTGTTTATGTGTTTTATTTAAGTGTCCTGCACCTGACGAAGCCGACTGTGATCGGCGAAACAGCTGTAGTGATATACAATAACAAGAATTGCTCTGACTACTAATATAAGGTATTTATCTAGATATATACATTCAGCAATTCAAAAGCGAAAAATATAAAATCAATTTGGTTTTATAAGAATATAATAAAATATAGTTGCCTCTATAACATTTCTGTGTAAAGATTTTACTTACAGTCTGGTGCCATTACAAAGTTTTGGTAGTATCAAGTGTCTCAAGAACATAATGGGAGCCCCAACTTTGAGATGAAGGTTGTGAGATGGTATTCCAGGAGGGTTAAGTGTGTTGAGGAACTCTACCGGATAGTGAACCGTGTCCTCTACCTTCACTACTGAATCTACCAATGGCTATTTTACAATCTTGTACGAAAATTGTTCCAATAATAAGTTATTGATGACTGTTGCTGAGTCATTTTCGGAGGTTAGAATAACTCTTTCTCTGAACCAAGTTAGATCATGTGTACTTGTTAAGTCTTGATAATTTTTTTTGTCAATGTCTTCAGGTCTTTTACAACTTGACATAGATTAGTTGGGATGCTAGCTTTTCCATCTTCGTCTTTTGACTTTCCATCACCAATCTGTAATAGTAAGTTTGAAAAATCTTCCGCTTTTAAGTCTCCCATAAGATGCAATCATGTTGACTGTTAATGAACAAACTTGAACTTTAAGCCACAGCTAAGTCGACTTTGGACAGACCTTAACTTCATCTGCTCTTGTTACCCGAGGCACAACAGATAAAGTCTGTCTAAAGTCACCAGCTAGTAGTACTGTTATTCTGCTCATTAGTTTTTTACTACCACAAATGTCCTGTAGAGTTCTGTCTAGGGCCTCTAATCCTCCTTTATGAGCCATATGTGCACTCATCCCAAACTATCAACTTTTACTCTTTTAAAACTTTGGCTGCGTCACTTTGTTTTGATATTTTGTAGAGAGGAGCTTGGCAGACGTTTAAATTCAGAGGGAGTTTAAAGCTTGAGTGAGCTATTATACCTCCATCCAACAATGTAGCTGCTATACCTGAAGAAGCAACAGCAATCTTGTTGTCTTTTCTAACTCTGGCAAGGAGTAGGTTTATTAGGAACTTTTTCCAGTACTGCCTGGTGCATCGAGAAACATCAGATGACCAATTTCATTATCAATGTTGTTATTAAGTTTGTTATAAACTCTCTTCAGATCTACATTGAGTTTGGGAACATTGTTAATTCAGAAAGGTGAACTATATTGTGGTATTCGTGATTAACTGTAGTAGTGTTTGTGTCTGGAGTTGGTTGAAGTAAACCAAAGTCTTGTAGAGATTGGTTTGACATAGAAAATACTAAGTTTTCTAGACGTTGTAAACACTTGTTGATATAATTGTCTCTTGGCAAAGTTCAACTTCTAAACCAGGACTTCACTTTCAATCTGCCGCCTTATATCTTCTGAAAGGCTTTTCTTCCAGATTGTTAAAGGATCTACAACTTGACAAAACACCAAAATTACAGTAAACAGTTCTCGGATCCTGTACGACGAATCTGAAATAGAAGCATCTTCTAAGGTGCGATCCCAGTTTATGTCATCTTCTAGCAGCCCCAGTGCGCTACAGGCAGGATGGTACGTAGGATAAACGATGCCAGATACCTTTTTCAGATCACTAAAGGATGTAGTAACTCGAATCTCTTGTAGCAACAGACACCGATAGTAACACTCAACATTGTTAGGATGAACAGTGTATACCCTCACAAGTACGTGATCTTTTTATACTCCTGGGTATCCTGGAAAGCTGTTTCCTTGCTTTCTTCTGCAAAACTGTTTATTCTTCCATACGTAGTATGTTGGAATTTTGCAGTAAAGAAGAATTCCGGCAAAGGAATCGTTTTACAGAGTTCAAAAAATGCTGTTAGTGTAGTTTTTCGTGGATGTTGAACTTTGTCAAGAAGATTATCAGAAGTGAAAAATACTCTTTGGCCATTCTCAAGGTGGGCTGCTAACTACACTACTAGTGGGTACCTTTCATGTACGGGACAACAGAAAATACACCAAGCAGCTTCGAAACTACTGATATAGCGACCTGATTCATACTTGGGGATCTCGTCCCACTCATTTTCCAAACCAAACATGCCTGATCACTTCCTTTGTTCATATATTTACAAATATACTTTACAGACTTGACAGAGTTGCACATGTGCTAAGAAATAGTGGGAAAGAACAGGATTGTAAGGTATCACCCACTGGTTGTCAAGATCAATAGAACGTTGACTGTGAAGCCACCATCTGCAGGAGACCATCAACAATATTGAGGGTAACCGTCACCTGCAGTCTGAGCTTTCTTTGATAGAGGGTGCGGATATCTCTTAGTACATGAGCCATTGGCCATACAGAGCAAGTTTCTGTTTGCATTTCCACAGGGGCCATGAATCATTGTGGACAACAATATCATGAAGGGCAGGGTCAACTTCAGGATCAGGGATTTCTGTACTAATCACGCCATCAATTTGGTTTGACATGATCCTATCCTGCAACCAGAGCAGTTTGTGTACATGCGGCAAACCTTTTTTTTTGCCATTCCACAGGGAATATGTAACACCTTGTTGGACCAAAAACATTGCCTTTTGTCAAGATGTGCATTATTTTTTTTACTTTAAAGTGAAATATTCTAGCATGTAATATAACTTACATGATTTGTATTGAAATAGTTAATGTAATGATCCAATTTTGCTGTTTCAGTGGTGAAGTACTCGGTAGACAGAGACTTTCGGTCAAAATTTGTAGCTGTCCAAAACGTGATAAAGAAAGAGAAGAATGTGATGCAGAAATAAGTAGATCCTCAATTAATCTCTCAACTAATACTCGTGGTAAGCGCAAAATAACTGCAGAGGAACGTAAATTAAACAACCGATCTAAAAAAATTAAAACTGAGAAAATAGATACATTTCCTGATACAGCTTATGAAATTACAGACAAAATTCAAGAATCTTACAATCAACTTAAAAATGTAGTAGATCAACTTAAAAGTGTAGTTGAACAACTTGGATTATTCATCAATAACTTAAACAGTATTTTACAGTAAGGTGAGTTTTTAAAATAAAATAATATCTGTACCAATTTTATTTTGAATATTAACAATACTTAGATGCAAATTTTCATAAAATTCGATATTTTTAGACTAAAGCAAAAAAACTAGTGTTTTTTTTTTTTTTTAAATTTCCCTTTAAGTAGTATAGAGAAAATTATGTATAGGTCGAAATATCGATGTTGCGTTTTTGTGGATATATCCATTTTAAAGGTCTCCCAAGTCCAAAAAAGTATTGGAATGATTTCTGTCTTATGTGTATGTGTGCAGTGGTCTACAGTCCAAATGTGTAGACCAATTTTAATCAAAAAATTTGGTATGTGAGCATATTTTGGCCATAACTTGGTTTTCCTTCGTTTAATAACACAAAATTACTCTAACGATTTTGATGAAATTTTACTCATGTGTAGCTATTAAGGAATCAAACAAAACATATCTCTCCAAAAATTCTAGTTCATGAATAGTTGCAAAAAAGTAATAATAATAAACTCTGAGTACCGTCGTAAAAAGCTTGATTAGATCAAATATGACTCACACTGATGATGTAGTGATATAGACTAAAGGCAATAAATGTCCAATTAAACTATATTAATAATATGAACAATCCATCATTATACTTTGAATCTAAATATATATCTCATTTTCATTATATTTAGAATCTTTTTTAATTTGATTTTTTGTCAAAATAAGTAGTTCAAATATCCATTACCAAAAAAAAAAAAACACGGTTACATCCTTTTAGAAATTCCCAATACTGTAATTACCTTCTTATTAATTGAATATTTGAGCACTTCGACAGATTAAAATTAAAAAAATTGTTTAAAAAAGGAAATAAACCACCAATGATTAAATTTTAATCAGTCTAGAGCAATCTTCTGTATGTATTTCCGGATGGTTGAAATTTCTTGACATTTTTCAGATGTTTAAGTACCCCCTAACCTAATCTCCTTCTCCAACATCAATGTAGTAAACTTAACAAAATTGTATGATAGTTTCAAATTGTATTTTTGTCTATAAAATACCATATATATTTTTAACAAATCTCCTCAGGCTTAACTAGAGTCTTCAACTTCGTGATAACGATTCTATCTGCATTACAAACTATCATATATTGCAATACACATTTTAATGTATTACAGTTTGTAGTATATAATTTTTCATTTTCAAATGAAAACAGGGTTTTTTTTCTGTTATAAAACCCCAGTTTGTTGCTAAAGTATCCTTGACCAAATAAAAGGAACAAAAACAACACATATAAGACAAACACAACTTAAGATGGTATAATTAAACCCAAATAACACTTGAAAACAACTTAAAATGAATTGTTTTATATATAATTGATTTTATTTTGGTGGTCAAAGTTTTCACATCTTTGAAAATTTATATTTCTTTCAACACCTAAATTAGCATAATTAGGAATCTAGCAAATCTCTTTTTCTTCTATACTGTTTTATATTACACCAATTAATCTACACCCAAATAGACTCAATAGTCTGCATATTTGTTCCGGTCTGATGAAGCACAAAATTCTTTTAATGGTTTACTATATATAATGTTGAAATTGTGTAACGGGTACATTTGTTATGTTACCAGAAAACCCATTGTTGGGTATACACCAGACCTACATTATTCTTTCTTTTGGAAAAAGTCTTAATCATGTGCCCATGTATGTTTACTATTGTTTGAAAATTTAACTTACTACCTTCAAACCAGATGCCTTTCCTTAAATCAATATCCTCGCTGTAGTCCTTCTTCCGACATCTCCACCTGTTGTTTTTATCAGAAAGGCAGACTCATCATGTCTGTTTCTACAATACCGTTTATTGGGTAGAATACCTCTATCATGTAAAAAAAGCACAGCTTTTTCTTTTGTATTTACTTACACTTTAATCAAAGACATTATACACACATGGAAAAAGAAAACAATAACTAACTTTAACTCAACCTACAACATGCTATAAAGCAATAAGATAAATTACATCAGTGAATGCCAGCCGATAGATAACCAAAAAATAATCAATTCTAGAATTATTTCCGAGATGCATAATTTGAATGAGTAGATGACGTGGAGTCATATAGCCGATAAGACCTGAAAACACCCTTATTGATTTACAAAAAAGTCTCCTCTTTTATTTTCATCTATGATTTTCTACCCTTTTCCTATATACCTGATTTAATCAGTTCTGATCAGATATTCAGTTCATATTAAACCATTATAAATTTGGATTCTTTTTTACAGTTGCTGTGGTTCACTCATGACTTTACACATCTCCATCAAACATTTACATGTATGTATGATTTTTTAACAACCATGCACATGTACATATTTTATATACTGTAAATATCAAACTTATTATACTTTTTAGTTTTAAGTTTCATTTTTACGAGAAAATTATTTTGTGTTATTTTTATAAGTTCACCAATTATTTTAATATTATACATGTTAGTATGTGTATAAAATCTACATTTCATTCAGTTTTCTTATCATTAAATAGAAACATTTCTTTTGAATAATTAATTAAATATATTTCATATTTTTTTAAACTATATTGGCCATATTACAATAATGTTTTAAACGTTTACAAAATTATCATTTAATATAGGTTTTATTTTTATTAAACTGAAGTATATTTTATGTTATCAATTTTTAGAAACTATTTGATAAGAAAAAAATACGACAGTAAAATTTCTGTAACTACAAAAATTTAAATAAAAGTATTATTTATTTCTTACTACTGGTTAAATTGTACATGTCTAGAGTTTCAACACAAGTTTTAAAATATTTTGAATTACTGAATTGTTATTGTTAAATACTAATGTGTAAGTATATTTTTTAATTTTGTGTAATTTTAAAAAAGGAACGAAATATTTCTTTCCGGTGTGATTAAGTGAAGTCGTTTTTATTTAACTTGTGTGTTACTGAAAATCGGTTTTAGTATAAAATTTTAATCTTTTGTACTATATATTTACTATTTACTATGTATATATATATATATTTTGAATATAACTACAATTCCAAAAATAATTTTAATAATTCACTTGTAACCTGCTAATTCACATTGAATGTTGTGTACATAAAAAACATGCAAAACAGATTATTTTTATCTATTATTAAATGGCTTAGATTATTTTTCTAGCCCATTTTTTCCTTCGTGTGTTGATCAACTATCAAAAATAGGAAATTGCCAAAACAAGGAAAGGGTAATGAAATTAATTTTTGAATTCACTACCAGTACATTATTACTCAAGCATATATTCTTGACTTTAATTATTACCTTCCTAAATACAAAACACTGGTGTGATTGTAATGATAGATGACTTCCTCAAATAGAATTTTCAAAACATTTGACTCAGATTGATTTGCCACATAACATTTATAATTATTCTGAATAAACAATTTTGTATTTTCCCTCCAAGAGAACTCTTTGTAATCTTATATCGCCACATTATATAATATTGAAACTATAACAAAGCCCTCGAACAAACTGGCACTTTCAACAATGAAAAAGCAATATCTATCAGAACAGTGGTTGACAATATACAGCCAGATAAAAAAAGCAACACATAATCTGGTACTTTTTTTATGCAGAAATTTAGGCCATTTCACATGTTCTATTGGCTAAACCTACTAAACTAAGCTCATAGCCACTTTAAAATAGTCATATTAACATATCCAAAAGCAACATTATCATTAAACCCATCCACTAGTACCAGAGTTTTATGACATATACAACAAAGAATAAAAGTTCTACAGATATTCTGGAAATGAGGTAGTAGATATTTTGGCAAATAATGAAATCATACACTACCAAAGTTCAAAAACAACTAATGAAATAACAATATTTAGATTTTTTTTATGGATAGGAGACAGAGGCTTACCTTGGAAAGTGGTGCTTGGTATATTACCTAGTAGTAAACAAATAGAAAAACAGTAAAGTTCTCAATAATATTTTGTAAACTCTGTTCACTTTCTCAATCAGTAGAGACTATAAAAAGAAGACTAAAAATAGTTGTAATTTAGTTACAGAGGATGGAGTGAACTGTTGAACCACAAATGAATGTTTCATTATTTTTGTTATTGTTATTATTCCAGTTTAAAAATTAATTATATTAATTTTAACTAAGCCTGTTGAGAGAGGAAAAAAGATAATGGATGATTTATCTAAGATGAAGGTTGGGGTTCTTTAGATTTTGTGACACATTGATGAGACAGTTCCCATCTTCTTAGTTTTGAGGGGTTGCATTCTGGAGGGTGTGATTTTATAATTTTTGTTGTGAAGCCTTCATTAAAAGTGGGAAAGTTGTGGGTTGCTGCATGTTGTGAAGTTGGTTTCTCTATATTCATAATTTTTAGATCATGTCTGTGGCCATTTTCCTGGTGCTTAGGCCAATATACTGAGCTGGGCAAAACCTGTACTGTAGTTGGTAGAGAATTTTTGTGATGACCTTTAAGTTAATATTCTTTTTTACTGGAGGAACTATTGAAATTGTTAGAGTGAAGAATGGAATAGAACTGTAAGGAAGGTTAGGTTGTTTAAGTGTGTTGGGATCCTGAAGCTTGAGGTGAACAAACATGTGTTTCAGATTTGTGGGTTGTTTAATTAAACAAAACTCTGGGAGGTTCTGTGAGAAGATTTTTGGTATGGTTGGAAACTTGTAGAATTTTGAAGCCTTCCTTCAGTATGTTGTTTAATCTCATTAGGGCTGAATGATAATCAGTGACCAGAGACAAGTTATCAATGGACAAATTATCTTTACTCTTTGAGTGTGATATTTGTGTTTTGTGTCAAATAAATTTGATTTCTAACCAGTTTATCAGGATAACCACTTTTTACAAATTCAGATAAAATAACAACAAATTTACTCAATAATCTCTAAGGAAAAAATAAGCCTTCCACCATGAACTGTAAATTACTCCCATGCTGCCAACCTAAATCGGTATACACACTGTCATGATGCGTGGGGAAGAACATTGGAAGTACATATTGAAGGTATACAACCGACTTGTTTTCCATAGTACATTTTTTTAGCTGTACCTTATGGTAAAAGTAAATAATTTATTTTTTCAAAATCAAATTCTTGAAACTTTCCCCAAAAATGCCAGATTGTAGGTTATCTGTTAAAAAAAATAATAAACCATGAATACTGCCTTATTATGTTGAAGGAGCTATTTTGATTTTTGTCAAATGAGATTTATGAACAAAACCAATATGTCACACCATCACTGATTTTATCTTTTTTATTTTCGTATTTGCTAAATTATTCATCTTTTATTTTATTTTATTGTGGTTTGGTATTTTGTTTTGTGGGAAATAAACCTTAATTTCTCACCAATATAGTTTCCGACCAATTTTGAAATATTCAACTTTCTAAGATATAACTGATTAATTTGTGAGATGACTTCCAAACTGGCATTTTGAAAAGATTGAGGATACATATCCTAGCATTTTGCTATGTAAATGCCGCTTCTAAAAGAGACCAATTAACAAACAAAAATCATATAAATTCCATAAAAATTTTAAAAAATCGAAACACTTTTTTACATAGCCACCGTATTTAACTACGTATCATACCGCCCAACAAGTTGTTGTATTCCCGCATCATTGTCACTGCCAGTTCATTGAGATAAGTAAATGTTTTCTTCTTCAAATTTTCATCACTCTCAAAATGCATTCCTCCTAAAAAATTTTAGTTGTTAAACAGATGAAGGGCTAGGTCAAGGATAATGTAGGGATGGTTGAAAATTTCCCATTTAAATTTTACGAGGGACTGTTTTGTGTTCACAGTGGTATGAGATTGTGCATTATCACGTATGAACAAAACACTTCTAGGTATCAGGCCCCTCCTGTGATTTTGAATGGCCCACCATAATTTGTCTAGTGTTTCACAATACAAATCAACATTAACTGTGGCTCCACAGAACATAAAGTAAACAAGGAGTGATTATTTTTCAGTAGCCATAACCTTTGCCATAAAGACTGCCTGCTTACTTTTTTTTGGTTTGGATGTTAACAGACAGATTCATTAATAGGATGTTCTCGCATTAACTTTTTTCAGTAAATATCTATTTAAGTGCAAAATCTTGGTAATTCCACTTCAAAATAACGTTTTTAAATACGTACAATAAAATTTAAAGAACAAAGCTAATGGTTTTTTATTTCTCACAATTCATTATTTACTTAATAATCTATGAAATTGACAAATTTTAACATATTCATTTGGGCAGCCATATTGAATTCACTCGTGGGGCACATGTGCACTTCATTCACTTTTACACGTTAATATTATTACGCTTCTATGATACAAGATCCAAATGACTAGGTCTCTGAAATCCAGACCTAGTAAAAGAACTATATCAAGTAAGGTAAAATATATATAATATAATGACCTTCCTTGACTTGTAGTTTTTTAACTACGTCTGGTTAGGTAACCATATATATATATATATATAGTTACCTTCCCTGACCTTGTTATACGACATGATTGATACTAAATGATATGTAGTTAGACAGTTCTTCATAGTGACATTTCTTAAAAAAGAACTATTTTCCGCACGGAATAAAAAAACCTCCATAGATTTGACTTAAAATTAAGAAATTGGTGTTGAAATAAGCTCTAAATGCCGTAAATAAGTCATTTTAAATCGGTGATTTAGAATAGAAATAATTAATTGTGAATTTAATTTATTAATTTTTCCGCTTATACGATTTTTTTACTTAGCAGGTATTGAAAATACAATAAAACAGTCTAGGTTGTATATTTTTCACTTGAAATTTTATTGTAATTAATTGTGAAAGATAAAAAGTGGTAAGCGTATTTAATTCGTATCGAAATGATGGAAAAACACTATTTAAAATTTAAAAAAGGAATTGCCGAGATTTGACACATCGATCGGACAACTTCTATCCATATTTACCCTTTTTCCAATTTCCACCTGGGCTCATAACCTGTTCTGATTTCACTTTTACTATTTTATAGAAATGAATAAAAGAAACTTGTTACAGCAGAATTATTATTAATTATTTTTGTTAAAGCACAAAACTTTTTATAATCTTAATAAAAACTTACAACAAATAAACATCTGGTTTTCTTTTTAATAATTTACAAAGAGATACGAAACATTCAACAGATACATTATATATATAAAATTATAAGGATAAAACTATTTTCATCTTTAACAATCTATTCTGCTGGCTTGTCTTTAAATAGTTATTTGTAAAGTTCTGACTAGATAAATTTAACTTTAAAAAGATAAAATATATCAGTTAAAACTTATTTATACAAAACTATACAAATATAAACTGTTTAGTTACAGCTGTACACTTAATTTCTGCCAGATATGAACAAAACTAGTCGACTCTATTTAGAAACAATTCTAAACATATATACCGGGTGATTTAAAATTGCACAGCAATATTTCGGGAGCTAATTATGAAGCAATAAACAAGAAAGAAAGGTTACATAAACAAGAGATCCAGAAAGCTGTTTTCCTTCTGTCGGCAACTTCGTGTTTAAAAAAACATTATATATTCCGAAATAGATACAATATTAAGTGAAGATTTGTATATACACATTTATTATGTAAACTTTTATTATTATATCAGAAAACCAGAACTTTATTTGTAATTTAAAGGTTTAAAATGTTTAGGGTAATGTTAAATAACTCTAAACCATTAACTTTGCAAAAAAATAAAATAAAAGAAATACCAAATGATTTTTATTATTATTATTGGTTAAAGGATAACCGAGACAAAACAACCATACAATATTGAAATTAGTATTAAAACACATCGACATTTTAAAACTGTTTAAAAAAAGATTTTTATTTATTATTTATTATTTTTATTTTTTTTTACGTTTCTGGGCAATGGATTATAAAATTATTATTATTATTATTAACAATTATCCTATTAAAAAAAAAAAGTTCTAAATAAACTTTTTAATTTTCTAGTATACTGATAAAAGGTTAGAAATATAATGTGTTTAGCAAATCTTCACTCAATATCTTTTCTATTTTTAAAGATATAGTTTTTTTTGTAAAACACAAATTATCACCTGACTAATTTGATAATCACCTGGCTTGATAATCAAAATGATTCTGCAATAACTCTGGAGCTATGTTCATATAAATTTATTTTTTCAAATGTTTAGCTCTAAAACCAGCTCCCGAAATATTGCCTCGCAATTTTACATCACCTGTATATATATAGGCATAGCAGTGAAGTGGTTGAAGCATTTCAATCTGTTAAAATATTAAAATAATTTATTTCTTTTATTAATCTTAAATCACAAATCATATTACAATGTTTAATGTTCAGAGTCTCGAGATATTTATTAACCATTAGGTGATGATTTTCTTTTAACAATATAAACCAGGGTTTCTAAATTATTGTAGAATTTTGTATTTTATAAATCAAAGTAGAATTAAATGTAAGAAATGAAGGTTTAATAATACCTGAAAAAAAAGAAGAAAAAACAGGCAAATATCTTTGATGACTTAAAAAAGTCTGACCAGAATAAAATCTAATAAAATTAAACAAACCCAGTAAAGCAAAATCATCATTTTTATTATACAATGTTTGATTACAATATTCATATAAATTATATACAATAGACATTATAAAAGTATATTTTATTGTACTGTTATCGTAAAAATATGTTTTTTGTACATTTGAAACTTAATATAAGCACATCATAATATAAGTTGTTTTTTTTTAGTAAATCCTGACTAAAATTAACAAAATTTGTAGACTTTCGTGTTTAATTTTTTTTTTTGTTTTAGCTAATATTATGTTTTGTCTTGTCTAAGCCTACTCCTAATAACAAATTAACAATGGTTAGGGTTTACTGAGAGTATCACTTGTGAATATGTTTGTTCAACATTTGGAATAAGATTTAATTTACTTGGCTTATGTTAAGTTATAGCACTAAATTTTTTTCTTCAATGCCTGTAAGGTTATATCGCTCAATGAAACAACAAGTTGAACGATATTACGTACACTATATTTCCAAATTTAGTATTTTTGTGTCAAGAGGGATGTTCATTAAACACATTTGCCATCACAAACATATTCTAGTAAATTCACCACAAAAGCAAATAAGATCAAGAACTGAGTATAAAATTCACAGAGTCAATATGTTTACTCATTTACTATATACAATTAATTTTCTAAAAGTGATTTTTTAATAGCTAATTTTAAATACATTAACATACGTCTGTTTTTAAGACTTCTGTTTTCATTTTACTTTCTCGTGTATAAACATAGAGAAAGTTATGTGATGAGTCAAAAAATCAATGTCGAATTTTTGGGGGATATATTTATTTCAGTGTGCTGTTATACAGCTCAAACAATTGGAATGATTTTATGCAATTAGGCATGTTGGCATGTTTTCTCATATCTCAAAACATTTTATTGTTTTGATAATTCGAAATTTGAGGATAGCTGCTACGATAAATGTTTACCGAATTTTGCTAAATTGTAACCTCTAAGGATCCAAATGATACATATTAGTCGCAATCTTCTCAAAAATGCCAGTTCATGAGTTATTGATATAAAACAAAAATCTTTTATGTAGAGATGTTATAAAAGATGTGATTTCTCAAAATGGGTTCTACCAAATTAAATCAAATTTTTATGAAATTAATGACACAAACCCATTTACAAAATTGCTTATATAAAAAATTCCGGTTCAAGAATAATTAACAAAAAAGACCGCTCGATTACTAGTTCATAAATTAAATACAATTTACAATTAGGACGAGCTTATGGCACAAACTCATCCATATTCTCTATTTAAATATACACACAATAATTCATTTTATATAAATTTAGGATGATGTTCATAGTTTATTTTTATTTTTTTAACTGATAATTACTGAACTGACATTTTTTGGAACAAATAATGTTGTTTGTTTTGTATTTGGTTTTGTAAATGGGTGTTTGAGAAAATTTGTACAATCATTTTGTACAATTTATTTCATTTGTTTTTATGTTGTAATCTGTAGTTTATTTAATAACAAAAGTGGCTACGTTATCCCAAATTTTGTACTGAACACAAAAATGGCAAATGATTTACTGAATAATAATTCTAATATTACTAATATGTATTATCTAAAATAAACAAGGAGCTTACTGAGTTAAATGTTTAAAATAGCAGAGTAATAAATGTCACTTAAGGAATGTTGACAAAATGTTATAATACATAAAATATGGCTCTAATATATATATAATTTGTTTTTATATAATTACATTTTGAAATGCATTTACTATAAATGCATCACTTATAAGTGTTTTCTGTCTCATTACATGATTATCTGTGGGTCTGGAACTGAACTTGCTATAGATTTATGAGGCAAGACTTGTCCACCATTAATATATAGTTCATCTTTAACAATCACGTCCTCGC
This sequence comes from Aphrophora alni, assembly GCA_963513935.1. Classification (NCBI taxonomy): domain Eukaryota; kingdom Metazoa; phylum Arthropoda; class Insecta; order Hemiptera; family Aphrophoridae; genus Aphrophora; species Aphrophora alni. The sequence goes on from OY740768.1 coordinate 137,598,530, forward strand.
CAAGAACTGTTGTATTTTCCATCCGCACCCACTGCCCGACATAACACCTCCAACCCACAATACAACCTTCCAGCCATGAATGTGAACGTACAGTGGCTCCTCTTAGAATAGTGCTCCTTTTTATGCAAACTCCATCTTCGATAACAACTCCAGGCCCTATTGTAACATTAGGTCCAATACGACAACCATGGCCTATTTTTGCTGTTGGATCTACCAACACATTTCCTACTGCAGCATCTCCGTTATATAATTGATCGGGGTTCTTCTGTCGCAAAGATGTTAAGTACAAACACATACCTACAAAATAAAAGAGTACTTAATGAACTAAGAATAAAGATGTTTACTTGTGAAAATATTCATAAATAAAAGCGAAAAACACCAACTTAGCCTAGGGCCATGTTGGAAAATAAAATTAAATCTATAATCTAAGAAAATAACTCAAGCCTAAAACTAGGGCTGAGCAGTCAAAGTTAATACTAAATACAAACATGATCAGATTAAATCACAACAAAGGATGGAAGCAACTGGATTACAAAAGCCTACTACAAAAGAGGAAGTAGTCTCCCAACTGTTTATTGGGGGTAAACAACCTTCAAAAACAATGAAGGCAAAACTCCAATCAAACCATAATAAATTGTTAACTATTAACCAAATGAATGAAAACACAATTTTCTATGAAAAAAATATTTTATTTGTGCAACTGTCACGGTCCACTATCAGTAGGGTTTGTATGCATGTAGCAGCTGAGGATGACGACTTAAATTGAAATGTCGTCTTGTATTTGTGTTGCACAAATAAAGTGACTTTTGTGTGAAAAATTGTGTTTTCATTCATTTGGTTATTGAAGTTTTCATAAGTGTATCTCATTACAGTTGATTGTTAAGCGTTCAAAAATGATTTTCGATATATTGTATATAAGCACGATGGCAGCCACAAAATAAAGATAGACACATCAAATTTGGTATAGAAGACTATAGTGTGATCGGAGAGAACCTTATTCAAATCCAGAAAAGTTTAATTGAAAATGTCAAGATGACAGCCATATTAAACAATTTTTGTTCATATCTCCAGTAACACACTAAATTCAATAAACATTTACAGATATCAATTCTTCATGTAATAGTACCAACCTCACCGATGTACAATTACAATAGTGAAGTTATTATCAAAAATGTAATTTTAAACCCTGATCTCCCAAGAAAATTTGATATTCTCATAGTTACGAGATCAGAGACACTGAAACGAGTGGAAACTTTTTAATATATATACACATTTACGAGGTTAGGAGAAGTAGTGATATACACAAATACAAAGTTCAGGAAACATGTGTAACAATGATTTTAAAAAACTTACCCTGCTGGATAAGACCCGTGATAAGTGCTACTAATAATATTTAACACTTCCTACAAGGCCCAAAAGACCATGTTTGGGCATTACATTTAAATGATCTGCTTGTATTTACATTGTATGATGGGGGCTAGGTAAGTACAATGATGGCACCCAACAAGTTGATTGATATAAATTGTAGAAATAATTACATAATTTGTTCCTTCATTAATTCTGAACCTATTATATATAAAAATAAAATCAGATGATGAATTAAACTTCAAAAATGGAGCTTGTCAGAACATTAAGAACACATAACACATATATTTAACATAACATAATACACGAGACGGGTGCGCACCGCAGCATTTGATGAAAGACTGGAGTTTGGATTACTTATCAGAGATTAGGCTTACATGGTCCGTCCTTATCTTGTATTTCCATGGCTGTGTCATACAAGGAGTTGGATTTAAATTTAAGTTGGTCGTTCAACAAATTATCTGAACTGTTTATAAAAGCCTTGTATATTTCAAATTCCTCCATGGCACTCAACTATCCGCCTTTCTTGCATAGGTGTAATGGAACGCAACTTTGTTCAAAATTAATGTATGCATGATTGTTCTGAATAAGATGGTGGGCATAATACAAGATAAGGGCGGACCATGTAAGCCTAATCTCTGATATGTAATCCGAACTCCAGTTGTGCCTCAAATGCAGTGTTGCGCACCCGTCTTGTGTATTGTGTTATGTTAAATATATATATTGTGTTATGTGTGCTTAATGTTCTGACGACATCCAAGGAGTGAAACTATTCTAATGATGGGATATAAATTCCGAAACACGAAATGGTTTTATAAAAAAAAATAAAAAATAAAATTAAAAAATTAAAAAACATCAAAATGTTACAAGACGGAAAATAAGGTTAATATTTTAGTAATAATTTGTGATTTGGATACACATTTATTATAAGAAAATTTAATCATTTTATAAAGATTAATAAATTATCTTAGTAACAGAAAATGTTTATAATGAATAATATTTTAGGCTAAAGATTTTAATGTATGAAAAATATAATATTAAGTTTTTTTTAAATATAAATAAATCCACATAATGTAATATATCCACATATAAATATAAATAATATAAATACACATAATGGCATCATTGAATGACCTTCGAGGCACTTTTCATCAGCAATAATTGTGGATTAATTAAATTACTTATCTTTGTGATATGAACCCTGAGCAAACTTTTCTTATCTATAATTATAGTGTTGTATGGAAATATTGCTTTCTTTGTAAGAAATAGGTCCCTACTTGGTAAAAAGTGAACATATGATGATCCTGAATAATTTTTTGAACTGTTTTTTACATTGGTTCATTTCTGGTTTACATTTAAAAAAGAAAATAATGATGTTTTCCAGTTTAGCATTATACAGTACCATTAAATTTTCGGGGAAAACACTGTCAGTACGGTAAAAATATTTTTTGAAAAGGAAAAACCAAAGTGTCATAAAAACTAAAGATGCATTGCAATATTTTTTTTAAAGAAATCAATACATCTCAAGTTCTCCAATGAGTTCAGGGATTGAACTTTTTTTTTTAAATATCTCCTAAGTAAAAAATATTATGAAAAATTGTTTCAAACTACTTTTAAAGATCATAAAATTCCCTCTACTTTCATGTATTTACTCATTATGGTGTGATTGATATTGGCTGCATTATGCTCTTTTGAAAGTGATACTGTAACTACCATCATCATCGTACACACAATTTTTACGAGCTTTAATTGCTAATAACTTGAGAATCATACATGAAAATCGAAAATTCCAAAACAAAATACTTAGTTTAATTGTTCTATGATTTATCAAGTTATGATTGAAATAAGACAAAACCATGCATACAACTCAACATTATTAATCGATCAGTTCATGAAAAAAAGTTATTTGGCCCAAATAATAATTAAGTGTCAATTTATCATTATTAATGAATACGAATTTGTATGTTTCTTGTTATTTTGTATTTGATCAATGTAAATATAGTAAAAAAACACTATTTTTTCCCCTTTTACAAAAATCAGTCATTTACTATAAAATTACATATTGTTTTATATTTATGTGCATTAAAAGTAAAAAATAGTTGTCTAAAACATTTTTTCGTCAAATTAATACTTTAAGAAATAATTGCAAAAATGATTTGTCAACCCTTTCACTCTTTCCATAAATAGCAACTCTTTGGAAAACTGGTGACTCATAGATTTCTTTTTCTTTTTTTTTACACTTTAATTTACCGTATTCCTTTTTCAGAGAAATTTAAAGTTATACTTTAGATTAACTGTTTTAAAATCATTTTCAGCAATAGATAAAAATAACACAATGATTCTGTTGACTCTATTGAATAGTAAATAGTACAAGTACACACACTTTCTCCAGCAAATGGTGTCTAGAGTCTTATAATTCAAATATCCGGGAAAAAATTGTTGGATGAAGAATTCTTTTTAGGAAGTTACCGGTATGAAGAAAAAAAAATTAACTAAAGAAGTTAATACATTATTACGTCATATTATTATTAAAGAAATAATCCCCAAACCACAAATAAAACACTAACACAATTAAACTCAAGAATGTAAGTAAAATGTCCATGCCTTTCCAACAGAAAAAAAGTAAATTAATTATATTAGTTTGCATTTGATTCCACCCTTAGCAAAGGTTTTGATTCAATTTCAAAAATTAAAATTTAAAAATTGCACTTAAAAATCAAAATAACCTGGGACAATTAATTGTTAGGTAATTCCTATGATAAAATTTCGATGTTGGAGAAGTTGGAATTTATAAGATTGAGAGTGACTCATATGAAAAGTTTTATTTTCGTCAAACTAGGAGAAAGGTTATATAAGATTTAAAAAGCATTTGTAACATATTAAATTTGACAGGCTTGAAAAATATAGCGTAGCTGAGCATGTTCTTCTACATTTCATAACGTAGGAATGAATAATGTTAGCTTGATTAAAAAAATTAAGAAGCTTTGAAAGTATTTTCAATGTTAAATCTGAAAATGATTTGTTGTTGAATTCTGATATGGGGCCAATTACAAATTCTTCGTTATTTTCTTTGTTAAAAATGAGTTAAACCACACATTATGTCTATTTTAACTTTTTAAATATTGACATGTATTTTCTTAATATATATGATAGGCTTTTTTCCTTTGTTTTAATATTAGAGAATTTTTTTAAATTCATAACTGTGCATTTTTCTATTTGTGTACTACTAAGTACACTATCCAGGACTAGGTACTGTATCAAGGACCACTTTCCAAGGTAACCCTGTGTCTCCTATCCATACAAAATCTAAACATAATAGGCTATGTGTCCTATTAAACTCTAAACTAAAGTTACATTAAGAAGTCTACACTGGAACATTGGTCCGGGTCTTTGTTGCGGGGCTGCCCCAATTCAATGTCCTGCATCTGTTCAGGAACAGTCCAGCAACAATGAGTTTTGCCCACACTACAAGGGGCAGTTTTGCTCAAAATGTCTCAGGAGTTAGCCCAAGCAGGCCTCCCTGTTTTGCTTTCAATTCTAATTAAAAATTGAAATAAACAAAAACAGAAAAGATGGTGGATTCGGAAGCCATTCAGTGTTACCAATGAGCCATGCCTGGATACATTAAAACTGAAAGATGTCAGAGGATTTGTCAATTTTTTAAGGATGACATTCAATTTGAATACTTTCTTAAAATGGTTGGATGCAAGATCAGTAAACAAAACACAAAAGTTAGAATTTCGATTTCGCCAATCGTGAGGCTTGCAACCACCCTCCAATATCTTCCTAGTTGAATATTCCTTTATAAGTCTCAAGTATACTTTCAAGATTTCTAAACAAAGTATATCTTTATTTATCCCAGAAGTGTGTGAAGCCATCAACAACGTTTTAAAGTAACTTCAGTAATCCAAATATTGGAAAATATAAAATAGAATGTACTCCCGATTATCCGCAAGCGGTTGATCCACAAAGCAGATTATCCGCGAGACTTGTGAAAAAAATAAGTAAAAAAATTTTACGGAGGTCTTTACCTGTTTAGTACGGGTAACAACCAGTAAAACTATGATAAAAAAACTTGTGCAGTAGAGATAAGTTTACTGTCTAGAGTGGTTATACTGTGACACTAATGTGCCGAGATTCGAGTGACTGATGAACCAAGAAATAGCAGACAAAGCAAGGGGCAAACAAGTGATTAACACACAAAGTGGCCTTGCAACACATCAATGGACTGCTCACTGCTCCAGTATTTAGAGGAACAAGACGACGACGTGCAGTTAGCTGAAAAACTGATGCTAAGAAAAGTTCAGTCAAGAATCAAGAGACAGTGTTTTCTCAGTAAAAAACAAAAAACAATGTTTGATTTTTTTTAAAACTGTCAGATAATTAATATTGCAGTACTGTACTAGTGTAGCGTAATGTGTTTCCTGTATTGTTCTTTCGTTTTGATACAAGAACTTCTCGTTTATTATACTTTTTTATTTCATATAAAATGTACATTAAAATGTTTTTTACTGTATGTAATTTATAGGTTTGTAGTGTGTATTATGTGTTTTATGTACAGTATATTAAAGTCTTTTTGTCAAAACTATTTTTTATTACAGTATTTTCTCTTTATTTTTAGCATTCTTGAATCATACACGGTTTTTATTATCCACAATGTCTGTGCCATCCAATTTGTAATCGCGAGTACACTGTACAAACAAAAGACACGTCTGATGACAATAACAATGTGACAACTAGGTGCTAGACTGAGCCAACTTCCCCCCAACACGTCCAGACTTGCAATGTTGTACAATATTGTTTCAGAGAATCCCTTTTCGATGGGACTCAAAATCTTGTAACACGTAGACCCGTCTATCGCAGCAGTCCCTGGACTAGGCTTTAGAGTAGTAGTTGAGCAGCATGTGACCCCTTTCACTTTCTATGTAGGCGGGGAAACCGGTGTGACCAATATGGAGGGTGGAAGAGCGCTATGTATGCTTGACCCTTTAAGTCGTCTCACTGTTACATTTTAGTTTACTATTGGTTTATATCCCTCTGAGGATGGTAGCTGGGCGAAATGTAGCCTACATAAGGATTTATTAAACTTTCTAACATTAATTGTGTTAGTGTTTCATTTGTTGTTTTGGGGATAACTTTTTTCATATTATTAACCACAAGGCTCAATGGATGTTGTATAAATTATACATGTAGAAAACAACCTACTGAAAGCGATAACAATGCAATTTCATTTAGCTATAAATATAAAATATACAGACTTACCTTTTAAAAAATCCTTAGGCTGTCCAACATCCATCCAAAATCCTTGAAGCTCCATAGCATACAGCTGTCCTTCTTGTGCCATAAATGGAAAAACTTCTTTCTCTATGCTGGTTGGCCTAAGCTCAATTCTTTGAAGAACGGAAGGATTAAGAATGTACATCCCAGCATTAATCTTATTTGAAACAAATTCTTGAGGTTTTTCAATAAAGTTTTCTATACAACCTGTTTCACTGTAAAGTACGACACCGTACTTTGATGGTTCTTCAACTTTAGTAACTACTATTGTACCTTCTTTACCATGATCTCGATGGAATGCAACCAAATCTTTAAATGGAAAGTCACAGATTATATCCGAGTTAAGTACAATAAAAGGCTCACTACTGAAAGAAAGTAGAACATCTTTTGCCAGAGCAAGCGGCCCTGCTGTTCCCAAAGGTTCAGTTTCATATGAAAACACCAGTGTGACACCTAATTTTTCAGCTTCCCCTTTAAGTTCTTCTTCCATCTTCTCTTCACGATATGATACCGCGAGAATGACTCTTGTGACGCCGGCTTCTACCAATGCTCCAATCTGATGTAGCAACATAGGTTTGTTAGCAAACTCCACTAAAGGTTTTGGTCTGCTTAATGTTAACGGTCTAAGCCTCGTGCCATATCCTCCAACCAAAATCAATGCTTGCATTTCTACTATTTTGGAATCTTTACCACACATTTTTTACTTGGATTTTAAATCTGTAACAATAATATATTGTAATCAATTTGCTTGAAGCTAATACAGTAATTGCATTTTTAACAATTTTCAGTTCTGACACCAAAACATCAAAAGTAAATTTTCATCTTATATTTTGATTACAGTAGAACCTCTCTAATCCATCACCTTCGGGACTGGGGGCATGGTCGGAATGCAAAAAAGGCCAGATTATCCGAAAAAAGCCAATATTTATTACATATTATAAAAAGAGACTTTTTTTACAGTGAAATAAGTGATATATAAACTTTAAAAAGTCATAGTCAAAGTTTATAGTATAATAACAAACAAATTACTTAGAAAGAAAGTCGGTTATAGATTTTTGTTTAGCCAGATGAAATTCTAGACTTAGCTGCAGTGTCCCTCCATTTCTTGATCCACAAAATGTCCATTGGAGTTGAGGTTGGGTTTGCTCGATGTACTGAAGGGCGATGTCGAAAGCGTTCTTGGCATTGGCGTGTGAAATCCGGGTAGCGTGTTCATCTTCTTCAAAGTCTGAGTCCTCGTTCACAGTTTCCTCGCCATCGTTTTCCATAACAGCGGCAAAAATCTGGTCGTCATTGAGCTCTTCATAGGTTTCAAAGTCATTGTCACAATTGGTAATCCAATTTTCAACTTTATTGGCAGGAACGTTTGGCTCTAGAGTTTGTAGATCTCTTCCCAAAGCCAGAACCAAAATATAAGTTTGTAGATCTTTAACTATTTCCTGTGTGTCGTTGTTTTGCTCGTCTTCGGTCTGGTCATTTTTAGTCATAACTTCTGACCAAAGCTTGATTTCCACAGTGTGTCAGGTTTCAGTTCATCCCATGACACAGTGCAAGCTTAGTATCAAACAGTTCAAGTTTAGGCTTTTTTAGTGTTTTGCGTTTCTTAAGAGCGTTTTCACCATCAATCGTAATTGTATATGATTCAATGTCTTTCCGATTTTTTCTCCAATCCTTAATTATCGTAACACCTACATTGAGTTCCTTTGCAATTTTTTGGAGCGATTCTCCTTTGTCCAGCCATTGTAGCACTGCCAAGTTTTCATTTAGTGAAAGAGTTACGTGTTTAAGTTGTACATACAACTGTACATACAATGAGTCTAGCAATTACTATAGCAAATCAATAGAAACAACATGAGAGATGACACAGCACTGAAGCGGGCAAGCGATAACAAACCTGAAGCGGGCCGTGAGTCATCGACAAGTCGGCACAAGCTCGAGCACAGTCGGATTAACCGGAGCGATGGAACAGTCGAGGGGTGGATTAGAGGGGTTCTACTGTAATTAAACAAACTGCAAATAAAAAAGCGCAATCATAGTTTTGATTTAACTGTATTTTAATTTTTATAATTTTTTCATTATTATATTTTATTTTAAAGGTAAACTCTAATAGTTATAATAACATGGGTCAGCTTAGCCATTAAACAACAAAAAGACTAACATTAGACTACTTTAAAAGAATAAAAAAACATGAAGAATAAACAAAAATGAAGGTATTATACATCATTACAGTATTATATATGGTATTATACGTAAAATTAAAACAAATAACATAATAATAAATATGGAGTTACATAAACGTACAATATTCACATGTAAATATATAAACACATGCATAAATAGATACACACATAAAAATAATATAGCCTACAACAAGTTATTACTTGGCCATTAATCAACAATACACATATAATTTATATAAAACAACAACAATATAAAATACAGATTAATGGTGTATTAATTTAAACTGAAATACTGGTGATTTTAGCATGCTCTAACATTGGGCTAGAAAGAGGCTACTAGGGCAGACGAATTCTGAACCTGCCAGACTCCTCTTTGAACACTTGATTCAGATGAAGTTAACTCCAGAATCGCGTGGGAATCCCTCCTATCTCTAACAATGTTGTTGTGTATAAAAAAAAGAATAACAGGTAAGATTGGTGCAGGACAACATAAGCAATGAAAAGCCTAACATCATTGCCAAAGAGGAAGTAATGACCCCTTTTGTGAGGCCTGAAGTGATATGTGGTTTAGCCACTCAGCAACTGTGAACACAGTTCAACAAAGAACTAGCAAAGAACAACTTTGAAGATGAGAACAAAATGTGCAAACACCTTATCAAGGGACTAAGCTTAACTCTAATAAAGTCTATGATCAGGCTTAAATAGAACACCTTAAACAGATTACCGAACATGGCCATTTCAAGGAACACCTAACAAAAGTTGATCTTTTCCACAGAGACTAAAACTGTCGATTGTACGGGCGGGCAAGTGAGTCCGCAAACCATGTCCTCTTAGACTGCAAGTCACTAGAGTACAGGAGAAGGAAACTCCTGGGGGGGGGGAGATACTAGTAAAAAAGAAACATTCTTAAACTAATCATAGATAAAATACAGTTTTGTATTTCTATAAGAGTTTTTCATAAATGAGAGTACATAATATACTTTACATTTTGTGAACATACTATATTCTTCCGCAAAATGGTATGTAATTATTAAAGTTAGATAGTAAAAGCAAATGGATAGGCTTCAAGTTCAAAATTGTGTTCAAGGTAAAATAATAACTCAGATATTTTTACTGACCTATTTACGCATATTTTTATATTAACCTATTTTTATTTCTCTACATTATTTCATCAATACATATGCAAAATTACTGAATATAATGGTATAAAATGGTTTAAAAACTTTCACACACTCATCCTTAAAGCCAAAAACAACACAACCAATTGTCACGAATATCAGTTCAGTAATTTTCAACAAAAAGTGAAAATAGACTTTACACAGTTTAAAAAAAAATTAAATAAGGATCTAAACTTGTGCCATAATTACATCCTCAGCATAAATTGTATTTGATTAAAATTTAACTTTTAATGATAACAGTCAAGGTTTATTTTTTGTTTCTTGCCAATTGCTCCTGATTTTAATAGCCTATATTTTTACTTGCTATTTTGCACATGGGTTTGAGTAATTAATTTTTTCATTTCCCTTATATTTGAATGAAATTTCTAAGAGTCAATTTTGTAAAATTACATATTTTACAACAGTCCTATAGGCAATTTTTGGGGGTTTTCCCTTTAACTCAAAAACCTGTATTTTTGGAGAAATACCGACCAATACATTTTGTTTGGGTCTAAAGAAGCTATTTATGAGCAAAATTTGATCAAAATCAAGAGCTGATTTTGAGAAAGATCACAATTTTGTATTTTTTGCAGCTACCCCACAAATTTTAAGTTTAAAATATGAAATGTCTCTATATATGGCCATAATATATGTTCATATACCAAATTAATTAAAATCAGTTCATGTGTTCATATATATATATATATATATATATATATATATATATATATATATATATATATATATATATATATATATATATATATATATATCTGCACAAACTTCTACATCGATTTTTGAGCCCATGATCTAACTCTCTTTCTACCACCTATATATGAGAAAGTGATAAAAGGGATGTACTTGTAATTTAATAATTTTAAGTGTCTTATAATTGAGTTTAGAATTACAAAAAACAATTCAATATCAACAAAATTGGTTCTTAATAAAAAGATAAATATACAAGTTAAGATCTCCATTTTTAATTCTGATACAATAAATTTCATAAATTGGAAAGGTTATGAAATAGATCATTAACAGCAAATTTTGATAAGTGTACGAGACATTGCCGAGACAATGTATGTACAAAATATTTTAATAATAGTCTTTAAAAATTAATTAATCTGTAATTAATTACATTAAGAGTAAGAACAAATAAATTTATCATATAAGTGTTATTAGGTTACTTGTCCAAATATGCATTCGTAATGAATTAATAAACCATATCTTCCTTTAACATTGACAGAATATTTGCTACGCAAATAATGACTGCTATATGTTAGCCAAACTTGACATTTTTCATCTCAAATTTAGGCAGCATTTAAACAAAACAAAATAGAGTTATTAACTAGCAACCAATGATTCTGCATTGAAACATTTGTAGTACATAGGCCTAATGCTAAAAGATTTGAAACACAGTCTAGATAATAATTTTTCTTTCTGAATTTTTAAGAACAAAAACACAGAGGCTACACAATAAATGGTGAAAAACCATAGCTTACTAAATTGATAGGCCTAAATTGAGATTGAACCTCAATTAACAAAATATTTCAAGAACCATTAAGTTTAAACCTCTCCTTGAAAAGAAAAATGCAATTGGTCTATTTTACCACACTATTCACTTTTCACTGTAAACTGAAAATAAAATATAATAGGTTATGTACATATTATTAATATAGGAATTCAGAAGTTCATATAACAATGTATTAGTCAAGCAACTAATAGATACAACTGTTTTAAGGTAGGACTTAGAAGTGAAATAATTTAATAAAAACACTTCTAACCATTCAACAAATCTGTTGGTCTTATATGCTGTAATAGTTTACCTTAAATAGAAGATAGAAACATAATTAAGAGAACCTATTAAAAATCAAGTAAATAATAAATTTCCAATCTTTCATAGATTAAGATATAGGTAATGTAAAAGTCCTTTATCTTTATTTATATTAAAAAATGACCTTTACAAATTAAAACCACCACAATATTCCTACTATATGGAGAAGTAAAATTTGTATTATGCATAAATTTGTATAAGCCGGATCTATAATTGATGTAACTGTCCTATACACTAGATAACAATTTCCTAGATAACTGTCCTAAATGTATCTATATTTCACACTTTTCATTTTCAATTTTCACAGTAAAAAAGTGAACAATTAGATAAATATTAGGCTATATTGTCTCTCCAAGATCAGTTTTAAAGTTCAACGATTCTTGAAATTTTTTGTTTTTTATATTACAGTCCAACGCAATCCATAATTAACAGTGATACTACTAATTCCTCTATAACTATTGTACAATAACCTTTTATTTTTTCACAACTGATAACAAAATTATACATCACTTCTGTACAATTATTTTTAACAACAAAATTGTCTTATTCCTGTAAAAAAATTATAATTTATACAACTTTTGTTACATTTAACATCTTACATGAAAAAATAGGCTATAATTATTTCAGATGAAACCATTAAAAGTAAATACATGCAGTCTGTGGCTAGGATCCTTCCCTATTCACCTAATAACAATATTGCACCTGCATGATCTTTTACATATTTCAAATTTATATAGCCTAACTTATTCATAAATTTTTTATTCACGTTTGACATCTAGCAGACCTTAGGTTGGGTCAGCTTGGTTTAATTATTATAGCCCAATTTATGTAAATAAAAGCAAACCTACCTAACCTAACATGTACTAGATGAAAAATATTTGTTATGTAGGTTACAAACTTACATGTTCTAAAAATAATACACAAATACCTATAATGTGGAATATGAAACTGGTTTATCAAAGTAGTTAAGGAAGTCAAAAAATTTGCTGTAATAAAATATGCAGAAGTGAATCATCGTAAGTTGTAAAATACTTATGTTTAAGTTTATGGTAATTGAAGGCGAGGAAGTACAGAAAAATAGGCTGGTGATTCAAATCCTATTTAAATAACCTAGTATTTTGTAAAAATGAAGAAATCTCAATTATTTAATAAATACTTGTAATCCACTTCTTTTAAAATTGTGATTGTATGACGTTATTTAAATTTTGTTGGCATTTCATTATAGCTTACAACAATGTCTTCCTACACATTAAAAACATAAAGCAACAAATAATTTAAAGCAACTACTGTAAAATGAATAGGATTGAACTAAAGGTTATATCTATTAGTAATTTCGATGACACTCAATCCTAGAAACTAAAATGATCAGTCAAGATAAACTTTTGACTATGCAACTGTTATACAATATATTAACCCCATTTTGTACACTTAAACCCTCTAGAATTGACAGCAATGTCTAAAATATTTCACAATTAGGTTTACTTAAATGCTTTGTTATTACAGTTTAAATGCTCCATTATTCGAATTTGGAGGTCAGTTGTTTAAAAGGGCTTTGTTGTGTTTATAACATGCATCTGAAGCTGGTAATAGTCTATGAATAGTATAATAATCTATTCCAAAATGTAAATAATAAAATACTTAACATTAGGTCATTAAAATATTGACAATTACCTTGACACCGGTTCATAAAACAAAACACAATCAAATTTGATATCAATATGACACGTTAACAGCTTAACGAGTTGTAGTTGTGATGTCCGTAAGAGCAAGAGGTAGCCACGTACAATTTCAATAAAGGAGTTGTGCGGTTTTTTATCTAAATACAAACAAAGATAAAGGCACTATAAAATAACGACGTCACTGAAGGGACTGTAATAAAAGTGTCAAATGAACGTCTTACGTTTTTAGGTTAGTCCAGGTGATCTGGTGATAATGATAATTCGCATTCCTTCGACTAACACTAAACACACTGAACACACAAGGAAAATTCCTCCTCGATTGTTGGCAACTGTGCCGCTAAATGTAATAATGGATACAATAAACAAAAAAGTTTAGAATTAAAATTGTAAATTTCGAACTTCAAGTTTTTTAGCGAAACAAAATATATCATTAGTTTTTTGTCAAACTATAATATATAATAATTTACAACCTAACTAAATTTTTAGGATAAAATAACTTAACTAGAGAAAAATATGCCGAAAATAGTATTTTCCTACAATTATGCTTATAGTGTTCATTTTTCATTTCTAACTAAGAACAGGTTCTAAAACAGCAGATTACTACTCAGTCTGTAAAAAATTATATATTGCAACCAAATAATAAACTCGGCTGATTCAGGTTTATTATTGTCACATCGTCCGCTTACTGAACAATAAACGGACTCAACTACATTCTTTTAATACATTATTAAATATGAGGTTATTTTGAACTTAATTTTAATTTTTTAATATTTCTAATTTTTATTTTTATTCAAGACCTACAAGATTGAAAAAAAATGTTGTGATGACTACGCCCTTTCTTTGTGGTTTGCATTTCCTGGAAACTACTGAAAAACTGAAGTGACAAAAACTTATTATTATATTTTCATCCTTTCAGTGAAAGTAACTACTAATACTTTCTTAGGTTTTTGGGGTCGACTCTTACCATATCCACCTGGGAGCATCATGTTTTGTCTTTCAATGTATATAAAAGCCAAGAAACTAAATTTCATTAATTAATTATTTCCTTGGATAAAATAAAACTCGAACACAAGATCTCACAAAAATTACGTTTACTTAATCAAACACGTTTCAACGACAAAGTCGCCATCCTCAGTGATACATGAACTACAATAACTAAACTATAACTACGTTATAGTTATATTATATTAAGTTTTATTAAGTAAATCTTGTTTTATTTTTCTGAGATCTTGTGTTCGCGTTTTATTCTATTTAATATTAAGTCAAGCTGAATATGTATTTATATATTTATTTATTTCCTTACAAATACAAAGTGCAACGTAAAATACAGTAAATAAAAGTAAGACACTAATATACATGATGCAACCTACAATTGTGTTGAAATTTACAATGTAATTCATAATTCACCTAACATACTATATTATTATTTTTGAGAATTATCAATTTGTGACTATTATACAAACAAAATAATAAAAATAACACTAGGAATAAAACTCAAACGCAAGATCTCACGAAAATTACGTTTACTTAATCAAACGCGTTTCAACGATAAAGTCGCCATCCTCAGTGATACATGAGCTACTATTACTAACTGATCTCATGTATCACTGAGAATGGCGACTATGTTGTTGAAACGCGTTTGATTAAGTAAACGTATATTTGTGAGATTTTGTGTTCGAGTTTTATTCTATATAATATTATCTCAAGTCAAGCTCAATATTTATTTTTTTAAATAACACAATAAATCGAATCTAAAAAGAAACATGAAATAAAATTAAAATTAATACATTTTGTTCATGTTGTTCTAAAAAAAACCTTCCGGTCATCATCTCCTCTCTTATAAAAAATAGGATGGAAGATCATAAAATAAAGACCACTAGCTCTCAACACTCTAATAGTGTTAGGGTCGGAAAAGAACAAGAATATTTCCGAAAGAAGTGAAATAAATGATGATATATATATATAGTCTTGGGGGATATATATCTACCCCAAGACTATATGAAGAAATTTGTTAAATTTGTTTACCTCGTATTCTGAAGTCTGTGTATTATACTAATGTTGTTACATATTATATGCCATACTATACGTTTTGCAATCACCTGAAATTTGAAGCTGTAATTATTTTCCATAGCCAATATGATATCATTCTGTTTTGAAAAAACAAAACTATAAAATTGTATCACAGTAAATTCTAAATAACTAAATATAGAATAATTCCAATTTAACTAATTCATTTTCTATTTTTATTTGCATTTGGGTAACAAATAAATCACACAGTGATTTAACAGGTAGTTAATATCGAGGTATATAAAAATATATGCATTATAGTTATTTATTTTTAATCTTTTAGTCCTATTTAAATTTAATTTATCATCGTAATCTATTTATTTAATAATAATCGTTTACCACTGATTGAAATAAACTGCATGAATTTGTTTACTTTTTAAATTATTTGCTTGAATATACTAAAAATAATGCTTATAATAAGATTTCTGTTACGTGGACCAATACGTCAATTCAGAGACCCCCCTATACTCGTCATTTCCTGATTGCAAGTCAGTGGGAGGCGGAAGCCATTTTGTTAACAGTTTTACGTGATTTTCTAAATAAAGACGGCTAAAATAAGTTCCGTCTGTCGTTTATAGCTTCACATTTTAGATTAGAAATAGCAGTAAAAATGAATCCCGAATAGTAAGTTGAATGTATTATTCTTTTTAGAGTCGTTACTATGTTTATTTTAGTGTTGTACTATTCTTTACGTAGTCATAGTATAGAGTTGATGGTAGATCATTATTTCAATCCTCATAATACGAGGCTATTTATATTTTGACATTCATTAGTATACTGTGGAAAAGATATAATATTTTTACGCTATTACCATATAATTCCCAAATTTCTGGATTAATGTTGATAGTAGTAAGACGAGATATTTTTGGTTTTAATTGGTAATTTCATAATCTGCTAACATCATAAGGTGACAGCCTAATAATTACATTTTTACGGGGTTACATTAGTCTAGGTAGGAGACTCAGTTTTTATGTAGAAAACCGTTATAATTGTACAGTGTACAACCTATTTAAAATTGAAATAGTTGGCTGTTGTTGTGTAATGCTCAATATCAACAATACAAAAAAACAAGGTCCATTGTGGTCTGTATTTAAAATTTATTCCTTTCTAAAATTGACGTTTGAATAAATAGGCCTACACCTATGATGCATGGGCTATTAGTCATCTTTATTTGCACTAGTCCAACCAAAGTCTAAAGTGTAGGATTAACCCTACTGTTTTTAGTAATGGGTTACTTATTTAATATTTTGGATGGCCTATTTTTATTTTTATCATGGATTAATAATTTTAGCCTAGTATTAAAAAATATGGATGTTAATTTATATTATTATGAGACTAGCCTAATTCTTTTTTTCCAAATCTTAAAAATCTTTGTTGGTCTCATTATTTGTTTTTAGTTTTTTTTTGAATTATTTGTGTTCTGTAAATATCTTTCATGCCAGTCAAAGGCAAAAATTTAGAACTATTTACTGAAATTTAAATTTCTTTGTTTTATTTGAGATCCATTAACTTTAAATATAGACCTATAAAATGATTATAGTGCAAAAACATAAAAAATTAGGACTATTTACTGAAATTTCAATTTCTTTGTTTTTTTTTTTAGATCCATTAACTTCAAACCTTCTAATCGGTAAATGTTTACTTTAAGGTGGCGCCCTATTTTCCTAATTTTATTTTTTTTATCATATACTACATACCTTTCTTATAGGGCCTAATGTTTTCCTTGCGCAGATCACTATTTTTTACTGAAAAATCACAATCTAAAAACTCAAATTCGACGTATTAATAGGTTAGATATAATGATAGATGATCACATTTACATCTGATATATTAATAAAGATATTTCAACCTATATTATCCGTGGACACAGATCATGTGATATGCTGTGAATTCTCCATATTAATAATCTAATTTCAAATTATTAACTCCAATAAACTTACAAAAGGTTTGGCCAGGTGGTTATATATATATATATATATATATATATATATATATATATATATATATATGTATATATATATATAGCTACCTGGCCAAAGCTGTTGAGATATAAAATTATATCGCAAAGTAAGCAAAGTATTAACTTGAATAAACATACGAAAGGCAACCTGGACAAACCTGTTGTGATATGAAATAGCC
The DNA here is from genome assembly GCA_963513935.1 of Aphrophora alni. Lineage (NCBI taxonomy): Eukaryota > Metazoa > Arthropoda > Insecta > Hemiptera > Aphrophoridae > Aphrophora > Aphrophora alni. The sequence goes on from OY740768.1 coordinate 137,616,225, forward strand.
ATCTAGCGTAGGCCCTAGTCTAATTGTGTAATGTGCATGCGTCAAACCATACGCTATTAACATTGCCATTATGTTTTAACCAATAAATACATCGGATTTGGTAGTTTTTAGATTGTGATTTTTCAGTGAAAAATAGTGATCTGTGTACATGAAAACATTATTTATTCTTAAAAAGTAAGGTATGTAGGCCCTAGGCGACGATTAAAAAAAAAAAAAATCCGAAAAATAAGACGCCACCGTAAAGTAAACATTTACCCCTTCTATCTTATAAAGTAGAGATGGTTGACCTCGGCCCTTTTTTAGACCCGTGATTTCGGTTACAGCTCCTAAGAAATATTGGCTCTTTATACCGGTGACAACCTTGAATGGCTATATAGCTACAGTGTGGTCGATCGACGCAAAATATTAGAATGTACTTCAGTGACTTTTATACCGGTGATAACAACAACATTGACAGCTGTGCGTGTGGATCATCAATGCAAAATATTGTTTTGTTATAGTTGCTGTTTTATTAAATATGAGAAATTAAATATTGTTCACATACCGTATACTTCCTATGAGTCAGTTCATAAACGTCATTCATTTTGTTTTATTGGTTTCATTAAATAATTAATTGTAGGCCTATTGTTACAATTCATTACTTTACAATAATTTTGAATATGCTTTAAATTGACTTTCCTTCCAATTAATTACAATTTTTAAATACTTAGCCAAATTTAATAGTAATATGAAAACTTATAAGAAATTATTTATGAACAAATTGTATTTTTGCCACTTCATTATTGATTGCTGTAAAAACATTCCAGATTTCATTTCTTTTTGTTTTAACTATTTGTTTACTTGTATTATTTATAATTATTAATATAATAGGAAAAGGTTTTTACATTAACACAGTCACGGGGCCAGAAAGGAGCTGAACATTAAACCTTAGCAGTATGTTAGTTTTAAGCTTGACATTGACAAAGTAACAGGGCCAACATGGGGCTCAGCAGAAACAAATTCAAGTGCATGTTCCTTTGTGCGTAGTTCCTTTGTGGAGCTATTATTTCTTCTCCTTTGGCACCGGGCCAACCGGTGACAAACAAGTATTAGCTCCAAAGTCACCAGTATAAAATATCGCCCATCTCAATAATAAAGGAAAAATAATATTTTAGTACAATTTTCTTTATAAAAATGAAAAGTACTGAACTTGTACAAATAGATTAGATAGGCCTAATTGTTTACAAATAAGAAAGTCACAGCTTTTTTGCATTTTTTTTTAACATGTTCTACATACCTAGGTTTTTAATAATAAAATAAGTTTTCAATTTAAGGTAGTTTTTTTCACTGGAAAAAACTGGTGATGTGGAGTAGGATAATACTGTGGTGTTGTTGACATAGTTGCTCTTGGTTGTTGATAAGACCTTGTTGAATTAGTCGCTTGATTCATATTGTGTATCATATTCATTTGTCCCATCCGAATATTTTGAGATACTATTGGCTGATATGTTGACTGTCCTCCAACAACTCCAGGCCATCTATTGTGTAATTGTTGTTGTTGGTGCTGCTGTTGTTGTTGGTGCTGCTGTCTTTGTTGAAGCTGTTGATGTTGCTGTCGCTGTCGCTGTTGCTGCTGCTGTTGTTGTTGCTGTAGTTGATTTTGTTTTTGAGGTGATACTATCATCAATTGAGGAGAAACCATCGTCTGTTGCGGAGGTATTGATCCTGTCCTGTGTGTAGGTGATGGAGTCACTTTATTAACTACAATAGTCGTTGCTTGAGTCGGAACTGAGCCAGGCGGTGCCTTGATCCATGTAGAACCAACAGATGGTTGTCCGTTTACCTTTTGTGAAATAAGTAATTGGGATGAATCGACTACTTTATTTTGCCAATAATCCTCGAACACCGTACCAGAAGGAAAATAAGTCTTGATATCACTTAAACTTATAACTGAGCAAGTTTCGCTGGCAAACAATTCATTTCGAATCCCTTGTACTTTACAACAAAACTTTAAATAAGCCAATAACTTTTCAACTCTAAGTTTTAAATTGTCAGTCTCTCCTTCACAATAAAATAATGGAACATACTTATTTCCATCTTTAACTGTATAAGGAACAACAGATTCATTGTTTATTCTGATAAATCCACACTTGTCTTTCGCATTGACACCCCCATTATCCAATTTATTATAACAAACGTCTAGAAAATTATAAAATTCCCTTGCATCTTGAAGCCTAACAACAAGATCTTTAGTTGTAAATGTCTCCTTACCGAACTGAGCCTTTCTATGTTTTATATTTATCTCTCTATATATATAGTTATTTATGTAATAGCCACAAGCTATTTACTAGGTAAATGTTGACAATTTGATAAGCGATTTACACTTTTGAATGGTCAAAATCCATCATTTATGTCAAAAACAAACTATTTAAGAAGACAGTTTTTAAGCATTTTCAGGTTACATATATTGAAAACACTTGTTAAGAAAGTGTCACAAGTTAATATTACTACGCTTCTATGTGATGATCTGAAGAATTATATATATACAGTATTTACCTTAAGGACCTAGTAAAGAAATACAAGGTCTGTAGTTCCTTACTAGGTCTGTAAGTAAGGTAACCATATATACGTCATTATATTAAGCTGTAATGCGCATATATCATTATAATCATCTAGCCAGACATAATAACATCCTTATTTAGTTTAAATTTCTTCAAATCACATGTAGCCCAATCTTTTAAAAGTTCAAGCAATCCACAATAATAAAAATTTCTATGTTCTATATAATAGGTGTTACAAAGTTCCAGGTTGCCTCCTAGTGGGAATTCAAATTTGGATGAAATACAATTACTAAATGTTGCCCTAGGTTCAGGTCCAATATATTCTTAATACATAAAAAGGCCTACTTATCAGTCCTTGTTGATTCATTTCCCTGGTAATTATTTACTTTCACTGCATAAGTTGCAAAATTACTTTATTTCCCAATAGGCCTAAAGTCTAAATTTTCTAGGATAAAATAAAGCAAAAGCTTAAAGTTTCAAATATTTATTAGTATAAATGAGCTACAATTGTTTCGCCTTGCGGCATCGACGGGCTACTGATAATTTACAGGTATAGACAACTATTCAAAACATAAGTACAGGAAACTGAAATACAATAGAGAAATCGGGAAAGGTAGGGGGTGACCTAGCAGGTAGATAAAGGTTGATGAACTATGGTACGGATGGGTTTTAGAAGAGGTGACGAATTTAATACAATTTGGTCATTTAGGTTGAGAATAGGCCTAAGTGAAATAGATCTATTTATTTCTAAACATTCTAAATTATTTAATCTATTGCTTTTATTTTCTATATGTAAGAGTTTAACATTCAATTTCGGATCAAAACTATGACCCGAGTCCAAAAGGTGGTTAGCAAAGTTAGAGTTTCTATAGCCATGTTTCCAGCTATTTACATGTTCTTTAATTCTAACTTTTATAGATCTACCTGTTTGACCTATGTACTCAGAGTCACAATCTTGACAAGATATTTTATAAATTTTCTGTAAAAAAAAAAAAAAAAAATAATAAATAATAAAATGGCTTGCCTAGGTTGAGAGCAAGAAATGGAATGCTTCTTTTTCATTCTTGTAACAAATATTCTCCCTAATTAGTTTAGTTCTTCTTCTTCCCTTCCCTTCTCTGGTTATTAAATTTTCACAATATTTTTATATAGCCTATAAATGTTTTAAATTAACTTTATATATCTAGGTCATTTATTTATATTCATTAGTATTTATTTGAGTTTTACAATTAATTAATTGAATACAAATTTTATTTTTATTTAACATTATTTCCTTGTCCTATTTATTATACTACAGTAGAACCCCTCTCTAATCCACCCTCGGCTGGTCCGTCGCTTCGGTTAATCCGACCTTGCTCGAGCTTGTGCCGACTTCTCGATGACTCACGGCCCATCGCGTGCCACATGCCATTTTTTACTGTTTGTTATTGCTTGCGCGCTTCAGTGCTGTGTCATATCTCGTGTTGTTTCTATTGATTTGTCATAGTACTTGCTAGACTCATTGTATGTACAGTTAGTTGTTTGTTTTTCAACATTTCAAGAGGAAAACGTAAACACGTTACTGTAAGAATGACATGACTTTTTAAAGTTTATATATCACTTATTTCACTGCAAAAAAGTCTCTTTATTATTATAATATGTAATAAATATTGGGTTTTTTTCGGATAATCCGACCTTTTTTTGCGTTCCAACCAAGTCCCCAGTCCCGAAGGTGACGGATTAGAGGGGTTCTACTACATTGAAATAATTTTGAATTACCACCAGTGATATTTATTTCTCATCAGAGACAGTTTTAAACTTAAAGCTTATTTTTATTATTATTTTTTTAAAACTTAAAGCTTATTAAGTTTTATTAAACTTATGCTTATTTAATTTTCACTATTCCATTGACTAGCCATGGGACAAGATGATGCTGTTCCCTTTACAAGTTATTTATTTCTTCATCAACCCAAGACAACTCAAATGATTATTTATCTTAATTTTAACTTTGTTTATCCAAAAGTGTTTAAATAATTATTTCTATTCTTTATTTGTAAACTCCTTATAATTTAATTGCATATTGAAAATATAGCCTATCGTATTGATATGTGAATGTAACTTGTGTTCCTTTTCGAACCTTACATTATTAAATTTAATATGGCCTAAACTGGTAAATCGTTATTTTGATGTTTACAATCGTTTCTCTCCTTTTCCTTTCTTACACATTCCAAAATTAATTTTCATTATTATTATTATTGCTGTGTGTATTTTAGTTATGTGAGTTTCTTATTGCAAATGTTTATTTAATATCCTAAATTCAAAGTGTTATTATTACATTTTATGGTTATGTTCATTAGTTTATCATCGAACAAATATATCTTATGTGTATATATATACACCTAACTTTATATATCCTTATATATTAAATACATGAATATTAATAACATTGAGCAATTAACAAAACATATTAATAACTAATTCAAACATCTTAACATCTAAAATAAGTACAAAATTTTGTTACAATATCAGTATGAAAATAATAATAATGAAAACATAATAAAATTAAAATTCAGTTATTAAACAAAAAATTACTATTTAAAAACATTAATTCATTAAATCACTCTGAACTTGAGCTATTGCGACGATCATTAAGGACAAAACCTGCCTTTGAAAAAAGACGCTCGGAAGGTACTGAAGAAGCTTGTATACATAAAGACGCTATAGACGAGCTTACACCATTCTGGTAAAACAATTGCATGAATTTTCCAGTGTGTAAGCGGATCATTGTTGTGGTTGTTTAAATTGGTTTCCACATACTGTTTAACCATAATGAGAGCAGTAGTAGTATTCTGGGTTTCATGATTTGTTTGCCGTGATTGATACCTTCTCATCAAAATGTGACCAAATACTAAAATTTTTGTTTTTTTTCCTTGTGTTGTGCTTTTAGGTAGGTCTGGTCTATTCCTTGAATCTAATACTGTATATTTAAAAGTCCAGCCAGCTCTTCAATCACCCATTGTGGCGGATTTCGAGCTTTTTATTCAGTACTAAAACCTGTCTTTTTTCCTTGGGTCCAGGAAAGTAGATTTGGCGATAATTTTATTACATTCAAGAAACCCCAGTTTTTTGCTCACAATGCCAATAAGTGATTTTTGTAGGTGTTGTTCAATTGGGGTGATTACTGGAACATTTTTTATTGCACAACGCTGTAATGGAACTACTGTTGACATCGTAATGTATTTCTCACCTCATAACTCTTCATTGATTTCTAAAAAGTTCTTGAGATAGGTAGGCAATCTTTAATTGCCGCCAATTCACTGCCAGAGTAGTTGTCTGGAGCATTATCAGATGTTAAGTCAGCTAAAGCTAACGAAAGTGGTTGTTTTAATTTTAACAATCTCTAATAAAACGTAAGTCGAGTTCCACCGAGTAACGATGTCTTGCTTTAAATAAAGCTCTGGGAGATTTTGCTCTAATTGATTTTTTTTTTTAATTTATAAGTCGCCTTAGAGCTTTGTTTGAAGTGAGTAACCAAAGCCTGACATTTTTTAAACAAATTGATGAGATCTTTGTCAGAAAAAATGGCATCATTTTCAGACAAATTTATTGTATGTGCAACACAAGGCTAGTGGTGTTTATTCAAATCATCTGTAACAGCTTTTTTCAATTTTTGGTAAATATTTCCCACTAATTACAAACTTCTTTAATTGCATCTGCAGTATTGGAGCCTATGTGAGACACTTTGATTTCTTTTGTTGCCAAATTCATTGCATGTAGTTTGTTGTCAAATATGAAGTGAACTGTAACGGTCATATAAGTTTTATTATTTTTTGACTTGCAATAGTCTGTAGTTAGAGAAATTTATTCAGCATGTTATGATTTCTCCGCCAATCTTGCTTTAATGCTATTGTAATAAGCTGGTAAAAGTCTTTCAGATATGATTTCTTCCTGCGAAGGAAGAATATATTTTGAATTCAGTTTTTTTCTAGAAGTCGTAGGAGGAATTATTTTTTGGCTCTAACACTGTTTTCCAGCAGGTGGATCTTGAACATATGAAACAGAAGAAGATGATGATAATGGTGGATTAACATCTCTTTCTGAGTGGTATTGAATGGGTTGAACCCTTTTAAGATTTTTTTAATGTTAGAAGTGTTTCCGTGATATTTTGTTCGGGTAAATTAAAAAAAAAGTTCCAAACAGCTGTTCTATTAATTGATCTAAGCATTGTTATATATTATTACACGTAAAACAAAAAGGAAGAATGAAAATCACTAAATTAAAATACGTCAAAATGTTATGTCTTGATAAAATATTTACACAAAATTTATTGGTAAATATCGGTTGTAGATTGTCCTTAGATTTTTCTATAAAAAATCATGAAAACAACGTAGCCTATTTACCTTTCCAATCAAAGGATCAGATCATATTATGTGGCGCATTAAACATTTCAAGTCCCAAAATACATTACTTGAATAGAAAATGAGATTTATAAAAGTACGAAATCCAGTTGCGTAGGTTATGAATGCCAACGTTAATACTAATGATTACGTTCTTCAAGTACTGAATGTAAGATCGCTTGTTCTATAAGTCTGCTAGGTGACTATATATATTTATTAGGCACCTATATTATAGGTTATTATTACAACGATGTATGATTGAAGAATCATGTCTATTATCACAATGGCTATGCAAATTGTGTTTCATTGCTAATTAGTGTATGAAAGTAAAAAAATGGCGTGTACATATTGCGAATTGTTTCTTTATGATCTGGGACCTTGCGTTATATAATTTATTTGGTCACTAAATGTGAAGTAGAGTTCAATACTTTAATATTCCTATTTTCTAATAAACTCTTGTTTTTTTGTCTTACGAAAAAAATGAAAAGTCTTACGAAATTAAAAATGATCTAATTGTTTTAAAATAAGTTAGTCACAACACACACTAACGTAGTCATACATCAGAACATTGGCTTTTGGTAATTAGACTTTAACCTAACAGCTGTATTCTCTTGTTTTCTATGTGTTATTTAACAGTGAAAAAATGCATTTTGGGACTTGAAATGTTTATTGCATTACATAATATGATCTGATCCTTTGAATACAAAGTAAGTACTTTGTTTTCATAATTTTTTATAGAAAAATCGGATGACGATCTAAAACCGATATTAACCAATTTATATATACATACTGGCAGTCAATTATAGTGAAATAATATTAATCGTAACTAATTTTTGATAGCACAAATTTCTCTAGAGTCACAATTACATTAGGATATGGGCTACACTGATAAATAAACCCATTCCAACAAAGATACTTAGGACATTAGACAGTGACACACTTCAGGCACATAGACACTAACATATTGATCATAAAACAAAAAACTTGAAGACAGTATTTCTAAGAAATGTAGTCTTTATTCAACGTATAATGTATAGTTACATCTGTAATATAAATATAAATAATTTGAGTTAACATTATTTACTATTCTTTTGGCTTGAATATCAATGTTAACATGTACTTCATAGTTCCTTGGTTAACCAACTAATTCATATATAACATTTTAAATAATTAATAATATTAAATTTAGTGAGTAGGGCTATTATTATCGGTTAAAAAATCATAAACAATGCTAGATATGATAAAAATATTTACAGCTTTTGATAAATATGAAACACAGTTGTTGACAAACAACAGTTAAGTGTCTTGAAAAAGTAAAATATTGAAAAATATTAATGTGTTTCACAATATTGTTTAATGCCTAAATCTCCTCTCTCCCCGATTAGAAATATAATTAGGCCAAAATTTAATTTTCTCTTGAAGAATACAGGCTAATGTAATTTCATAGAGCCCATGAAAACGAAAACTAAGTGCAAAATATTTACACTGGGAAAAATATATCCAACAATTAAAAGACGTCTAGAATTTAATTTGATTGAAGAAAATTATACCCAAAAAGCGATCTGTAGACAGTACATGCAATCCCCTCCAGACAAAATATTTAGAAACTTATCGGGATTCGGGAGACTTATTTTTGACTCCCGGGTCAGGGTATTACAAATTCAATAAAGAGCAATTGATTTAATTCTGAGATTAGTAGTTATTATTCGAATAATCAGATTAGTATACACTCCCTACAATTAATAGAGTTAGTAGTCCTACATTCACTACTCTATGAAACGCTTTATTATAATAAATACAGCAAAAAAAATTTAAACAGTGGTCTAATTGAAAAATAAATATATATATTTGTAAATAATTATTTATATATTTATATACACCTAGCTTTGCTTGCAGCTTTGCCCGTGTTGAAATTTTACTTTGTGTTTTTATCCTTAATTTGCCTTCACCTCCTCCTTCGGGGAATACACAATTTGCATTATTATTAGTTTTGAAGTACTGTACTGCACACATTTTTGAATAGTTTTCAGTTTCATTTAATGTTTAAATCATATATCAGTTTTATCACTGAGAATACAATTAATTATGTTATCGCTGAAAATTTTTAAGAAAATGTTTTTAATATGTCAAAAAATCTTGATTTTCTATTTTTGAGGAGCAAAAATATAATTATAACTCTGTAACTGCTGAACCTATTAAAAAAAAAGAAATAAAAAATTGCATTTACAATTAGTTTTCAATGTCACTGAAAAAAAAGGGGGGGGGGGAAATGGTGTAGCTGAAAGTTTAAAAAAGTAAAATAAATTGGAACAATCTAAATTTTTTTCTTTTTAGCAACAAAAAAATGGATTTAACTATATATATATATATGATTTGAATGGTAATTAATTGTAACTAAAAACACTTTAGAAATTGGTACAGAATAGCTAGGGGCCTATATATATATATATATATATATATATATATATATATATATATATATATATATACTTTGTCACTGACAATTCATTTTTATATTGTCGCTAAACTTTGACTAAACTTGTCGCTAGAAACGGCGAATGTTAAATTCTCTTTGTTTGTTTAAAAATTAATAAAAAATATTATTTTTATACAAAACCTAACTTATTATATATCATTTTTCTTAGAAAGATTCGTTGAATTTATCTATGTAATATAAAAAAGTTTTTTTGAAACAGTATTGGAGTAAGTATGTTCTTAGGTATCAAAAAATGAATGTATCATTTTTTAGAGAAACCTGAATCATCCAAAATAAAATTTTTATATCTGTTTTTCAAGTTATACAAAAGTTTTGTTATATAATTTTGAATAAAAGTAGATAAAAAAATAATAATAATTTGTTACATTTTCAAAAAAAAAAATTTACGGAAAAAGGAAAATCGTTAGGCTTAATTTGGAAAAAATCACAAAAAATAGTATTATTATGCAAAACACAACTTCAAATTATCACTTCCTTCAGAAAGGTGCATAGAATTTAGTTGTGTAGTAAAAAAAAAATTAGATCTAAAAAATTTTGAGTTATTAGGTCAGGAATCAAAAAATCGTCCCATGGCGTAGGACAAAATTTCACAGAAATGGTAATGTACACCATGAAAAAGAAAAAAAAAAAATTTTTTGTTTTTTTTTTCAAGTATTACTAGATATTTGCGATATATTTGTGGATAAAAGTTGCTAAAAAGAAAAATCAATTTATAAGATTTTCATTAGACATAGTTAATTTTTACGTAAAAAGTGAAAATTTGCTCCTAAAGTTTGACCTATTTTCAAAAATTCCCCAAAAATATAATTATTATTCAAAACCCAAGTTTTTATTACCTATGTTCTCAGAAAGATACATAGATTTTATGTGTGTATTGCAAAAAATTTTAGATGGAAACATTTTGGAGTTATTATGTACGGAATCAACAAAATTACCCTGTAACCGAGGCAATATTCCACAGAAATAGGTATATACATCATATAAATTTTTTTTTTATAGATAGGCCTAGATTTAAATTTATAAACATTTTGCATACATTTTGGTAAAAACAATCAATTTATAAAAATTTTATATGTAAACAAATGGAAATTTGCTAAAAAGGTTAGGCCAGATATAACATAACCTATCTCTAGACAGCCTCAGTATTCTGACAATAACATTCACTCAAAACAATAAATTCTACAAACAATAATACAGATATTATACTTTGTATTATAATAAATAAATAAACACACCTAACAAAATAAGTTCATAATAACAGAAATAATCCCAAGTCATGCACAATGCCTACCACAATTTGACATTTTATTACACAGACAAGCTTTGGTAAAACGGTAACTTGTAAGTCAGAAATATTAACCTAAAATAAGCTCTAAGACGTATTGAGTGGTACCAACAGAAAGAACTAAATTTCCTCTACCAAATAGTGTAAAGATCCGTTACAAAATATCGATGTAATTGATTATATCCTATTTAGTGAGCTGCACCGAAAGAAAAATGAGTCTCGTTCGGTTTGGTTACTATTTCGTAAAATAGATATATCTCGCGATCTATAACAGATAGAAAAATTTGGAGAGCACAGATCGAGAGAGAAAGATGTGATCTACAAAACAATGTTATGGTCGATCTGTTTGACAGAAAAATAGATTTGTGAACATCTGAGAAAGAATGGTGTCATTTCTGTTTACAACCGCATAGTTCACATCTTTGATATTATGCATAAAAATATGCAAACTTTAGCAATTTTTTAAAATATTATTTATAACATTTTGTGGTATTTTATTTATTGCGATAGGAAGATTGTAAGTGGGCGAAATGTTGAATTGCAAAATACGTGTTTTTAAGGTCGACCAACTAACAAAGCGGCAACGGTCGGGTCGGTTAGCGGTTGAAGGGTTGAGAAAAATTTGTGTAAATTGTCGAAAAATGTGGATTTGCTCATTTTCAACAGCAAAAAATGATTATAACTCTAATTTGTATTCAATCTTGGCCTATACTATAAATGTAAATGTCACTGAACATTTCAAGAAAATAAAATATGTATTTCAAATTTTGGTTTTCATATTACACTTGTAGAAAAATATTATACAGGCTTAGATAGTCAACATCTATAAATAGGTCAAAGCTGTATCTTGACTGGCCATGTGGAACAGTTAATTTATTTGTATAATTGAACAGAAACTAGATTATTATGATAAAAAAGTGTATCATTATCTTGATAACTAAGTGTTTTAGATAACTTTAGTTGTTCTCACAAGCTCAAAAACAATAATATTTGTTACTTATCAGTGCATGTAACTTCCCTTTGCATCAAATCCCATCTTTGGATGATGTAAACTATAAACTATATATACCATTAAGATAAGAGGCCATTATGAATTTTGTTGAACATTTTAAATTTCAGAAACAGTCTGAAGAAGTTGTGTACTTTACACACAGTGACATTACGGTCATGGTCATGGCGATTGTTTGATTCACCTATAATGGATAGCTTGGAGAAATTGTTAATAACTTAACTATTTTGATTTATATAGATTGCCGATGACTGTTGAAAAATTTTTACAGTAGTGTATACTTAATATCATGCTTACAATTGTTTTCATTTCACTTGTTTTGTTGCAACTTTTTTAAATAATTAGTCTTTTCGGTAATTATATAGCAGAGTAGCCTCACTTCAAAATCAATTTTTATGGGTTTTATTCATCAAATAAATGTTGGAAAAATATTTTATTATCGAAAAAAAGTGTCGGAAAGATGATTACATAATATAATTACACAAGAAAATCTTAATCAGAGTCAAATTCTGCTGCAAATTCAGTAGAAGAGGAATTTATTGAATTTAAATGTATTTCACTCGTAATTCGCCATATAAAATGATGAAAACGAGTATTATACTCATTGTACTTTCTTTTAAACATAAAGGTTTGGCCAGGTTGCTATATATATATATATAAAACCACCTGGCCAAACCTTCCGTACGTTTATTGAAGTGAATGTCATGAGTATGAAAGATAAAAATGACGAAAAAACAACTTGTGTAATTATATTATGTAATCATCTTTCCGACACTTTTTTTCGATAATAAAATATTTTTCCAACATTTAATTGACGAATAAAACCCATAAAAATTGATTTTAAAGTGAGGCTACTCTGCTATATAATTACCGTCTTTTCAATTGATAAAAGTATAATATACAACATTGTGAACAAAATTGGAATTACTAGTCATTGCTGATAAACTTACTATTGCTTGTGTGTGCCTATCTTTCAATTTACATATTAAAAATGGATTCCCGTTTTTTATAGGTACCCTAAATATGCAAAACTAGTGCTTTAGTCATGCCGGGTTAATTAAAAAAAAAAAAAAAAAAAAAAAATTGCGTAGATAAATTGTGAATATTATACTTCAAATTGAACGTAAATATTCTCTCAATCTTCAGTTATAATAAGTTTTAATGAAACATTAAATAGAATAGGACTTAACCTATTATATACTTCAAATATCCTGTGTGTAGATTATTAACGTATATTAATTATTATTTACAAATTTTAAAAATAATTATTAGTAATCAAGGGCGACACAATACAGGTATCGTTATTGAATCTTATTCATCTTTGAGGGATTAAGGTGGTGAAGTAGATGAAAATGAATTCTAATCGTCATCATTCAAAATTTTGTATAAACCTTTATTGATGAATCTATAAAGTTTTCAGGCATTTTTTGTATATACAAATTTGAAAATTAACTCCACATTTAAAGAGAAGACAATGATACAGCTGATTGTAAATTCAAAAGAGGACTTTGAAGATTGAAAAGGTGGTGTGATAAGTTTGTGAAGTCCAAACGGAACTAAGATGTTATATACAATATAACAATGTATATTTTTTAATATTAAATGGACAGACTTACCTATCTTACCACGAAGAAAAGTTTTATTTAAAAAAATAGAAGGATAAGCAAAATGCATCTAATAGTAAAAGGTTAACTATTGTTATTTCATGCAATGTATAGAGGGGGCTTTTGAATAAAATCTGAATATATTTTCTTCTTCGCTGAACATTGTTTTGTGTTGACCTTGATTTTGTTGTGGTTTTTGTGATGAGTAAAAGGGATATATCCATTGACAAAAAAATTTCTTGAAAATTTTATATATGATCATTATAAATCTGGAAATCATCTCATAAAAAAATATATTTAAAATGTTTTTGAACTGTACTACCCACTAGCAATACGATTTTTATAAAATGATGTTACAAAATATATGTATACCATAAATACTTCATAAATATTTTCTTTTAGGATAGGTTAGATTTTTATAATTTAAAAAATATATATACTTATTTATTTTTTATTTGGAATCTAAAAAATCTTTTCTCTTTTATGATAGTATTATTACAAATTTGTAAAATCAACAGAATCATATCCTGTCAGCAAATATTTGTGGTGAATTCATACTATTTGCAATTTATAGAGACGAAATATGCACACTGTGTATTAAGCCCTTATTCTTTTCATAGTTTGGGTTATGAGAGTTATGTATGACTTTATATAATTTAAACTAACATCAATAGTCATGGGTGATTGTCTAGAATTTTAATGGATAATTGGCCGCAGTTATTTTAATTACACATTTAGACACTTTACTCATCAAAATTTGCAAAATTATAAATCCTCAAATTATTCCTATAATTAAGGTTATAGACTTTAAAAAAATCAGGTTAGGTTTCAGAGATGTAAAAGATACGTACTTATCAACCCTCTGTCATTCCAGTAAAGATTGCTTATATTCTACTCTCTGGTAGTCAAATCTCTCTTATGGCAAAGTCCGGTCTTATGCACAGCAACAGATGGTTAAGGTGTTGACGACCAAGAGGTTTTTTGTCTGTAAATGAGTGAAAAAAGCAACAGATGATCATGGTCAACTACAATATTCTCCTTATTGCAGAAAACATACACGTTCAAGTCCTGAATACCAGTTGTGCTTAGATGAGCGCCTAAACTCTGTTACTCTAACTGTTTTTATATTTAAATGAAAGTGGTGCACAGTTACTTCTGAGTCACCCGTATATATCATAATTATTTGTATCTAAATGTCTAATTACATGTTTATTTTTTATTTTTTAGTGACTATCTTTTTAAATTGCTTCTGATTGGAGATTCAGGAGTTGGAAAGTCATGTTTGCTGCTTCGTTTTGCTGTAAGTATTTTATATAATTTTTAACAATTTATAACTATATATTAGATATGTATGGAGACTTATTCATTGCCTTAATCAAAGGCTGTATTTTATATTAGTGTGTTCTGAAAGTAAGTAGTATAATATATTTTGATGTGTATTAAACTAGTTTTAATAAAATTAAGATTAATAAAATTAATTGTTGGAAATGGTATCTATCAGTATCAGAACACATTCTTATATATTTCTTTCACTAATTAGTTCAACCTTCAAGGGTTCACTTATAGTATCATATAACATAGTTATCCTGAGGGACTCTAGTTAGATCTTAACTTTTTTTATGTAGTCTTGAAATAGATCTTTCCTATCTGGTCTCTTTAAACTCACTCTTGTTCTCTACCAACCTTACATTATTAGAGTCTTCGAGGGCTAGGAGTTTTTATTTTATATTCTTCGTTTTTGTTTCATAAAGCGAAAATGACAGATATGATATTCACCTTAGATTAACAAGGAGATGAAACTAAATTAGCTCGTATGGAGAGTTGGTAATATCATTTTGAAGTTCCTGGAATAATACATCTTCTCAAAAATAAAAGTCTGGTGGTTTTAGATCTTGAAATTAGGTATCTCGATTCCTGCTGAAATATTTTGAATACAGTACTTAAATATTCTGTCACGTTTATTGTCCATCTGATTATATTTTTTCATGACACCATCTTGTGAAACCATGTACAGTTAATTAATTCTTCAGTCAGCTGGGCTTTGAAATAGTATAGTTAAAGTTTACAATGTCAGAATTTTTTAAATTTCTGTGAAGAATATGGTATTTATTATACATCTCATGAATATTATTATCCATGCCTCAATATTTTAGGCTGCATAGAATTTTCATGTTGCGTTATAATAGGCCTATGGGTTTTATACAGTCTTCAAATGTAGACTATATCTTGTATATTTTTAACTTGATAAATCAAACCATACCTCAACTATATAGACGCATGAACCAGATGTTGTTATTAATTACTGTCTGCTTTAAAAGTTTAGATCTCGTTTACACTCTACATTTACTTTTTTGGGCAGATTCGTTTAATTGTTGAATACTGACACTTTATAAGGTTAACATTGAGTTTTTTCCTAATAGCTTTATGTGTCGTTAACCAATATTTTTTACTGGGCCAATTTTAGAATAAATTGGGAGGACCCCATCGTAAATTAGCTATAGGATTTCTTCAATAAGTACTGACCCCGTACCACTAAGTTAGGATCATGAACTGACCAGGTCTCTGAATTTCTATATCAAGTTGTCACTACATCAATTTAAAACTTATTATACATTCAAAATGTATTATTACATTTGAAAACCTTGAAAGAAAAATGGTCTTTCACTGTCTCTTAGTATCCACCATGTTCACAAAAATAAACATTTTCAACTAGGAAGTGGTGTTATTTTTAACACTCACCATATTTTACAGAATTAATGAAATCTCAAACACAGTAGAGCCTAATTAACCTAGTGGGTTGCATGTTACCTAGTGATAGCTTACTTGATTATCAGTGGGGAAAATACATCGTTTCTTTACAAGTATGAACACAGTTAAGCCTGCTGATTACTAAGATCCAGCAGTTAATCCTGCTGGTTACTAAGCTGGTTGGTAGCCTAGTGGGAAGTTAATTGCATTGCATTTAATATCATTTACTTAATATAATAAATAGGATAAAAAGAGAAGAGCTTTGGTTACAAACAAATAAATTTTTACCAACTTTTTTTATAATTTCCCTTTAAGTTAAAGTTACCCTTTTTATATTTAAAATATTCTATTTACTCTTTGCTTATTGGCTTATTTTAGAAAATGTAGAACTTTGAGATATCTTATATTTAATTATATAAAATTAATATCCGGTTTTAACAATACAAATTATCAACGTGTATAATATATAACCATATTTCTTTTTAATAGGTAGAAAGAAAAAAGTTACTGTTTTTTATGCTAATTATTTGAATTTAATTACTTATCAAGTGTTTGTAATATTATTATAACTTTATTACCATAGTTTGTTAATCTCTTTTTCTTTTTTTTAGGATGACACGTATACTGAAAGCTATATCAGCACCATTGGCGTTGACTTTGTAAGTTTTATTAATACTTATGTAATATAATTTAATTTTATACAGTCTGAGGCATGGACATCAGTATTTTTTCTACTGGTAAAAATAAAATAAAAAGTTTGTGTAAACTTAGATACGAAAACACTATTTCCCATTTATCCGCCGTTTGTTTTTTTAAACTCTCTTGAAATAAATAAGATACTGAGTTCAGATTTGGTCTGTAGATGTTTTATATTACATTTTACAACTGTATAAAACAAAGACTTTATTTTGTATATTTTCAATGTAGCGGCTGTTTAAAATATTTAATGTCGAATAAATAAAATTTACAAGATATAATATTTCCTCTTTTAACGACAAACAAAATTGTATTTTTTCTGTAGGTCAAAAGATAACAGAGTTTTATCAAATGTCTACAACACCCAATACCCTAAAAAAAACATTTTTTAATTCTGATAATTATATCTTGAGTCTTTTTTTATTTAGGCCATATGAATAAATTAATTGTTGTATTAGAGTGAACATGTCAAACTAAATCAAAAATCACTTTAATACTACAGAAAATAATTTTACCCTTACCAAGAAATTAAAATCTTTGGTTTTTTATTGATAACTTGTTACCCTTTGACCTAGAAAAAAAAATTAAAACCATTTTGTTTGCTGTTAAAAGAGAAAATATTAATCTCTGTATTTTTTTGTAGTTTCTTGTTGTTTAAAGACGAAAAAAATTTCTCAGTCATTGAGTTAATGGTTTTAGAGAAATTTGACATTAAATATTTAAAATTAAATGTGTGTACCAAATTTGAACTCACTACCTTATTTATTTACAAAGTTATGTTTTTTGTAGAGAAAACAAAACGGTGAATAGACTGAAAACTAAGCATTTTCAGAGATATATTTATATGAACTTTTTTCCTTAATTTTTACCAGTAGAAGTCATCCTGAAATTTTCTTCGTGAATCACGTTATATAAATAAGAGAATATTTAATTTATATTACTTGTTACTATTTTAATAAGTAAGTTTATTTAGGGCCATTAAACTTATAAAAATTATTATGCACTCCAAATGAACAACACTTGTGGCAGCTTCAATCACCAAATGAAATAAAACACAATTTTCCACAATAAATATCTGTCATCATTCTTAGTTGTAAGTTGTATCATTGTATTCAAACCTTCTTCGCATTTCAATGCTTCAGACACAATTTGGTAACAACTGATGATCTTAACTTTAAATTGTCTTTGAAATGTCGGTTGAATAAATAAACGCTTGTGTATATTATGTATTATTTTATTATTAACCCTCCAACTGGTTTGTTTACTGTAGTGATATACAAACTCCAGCGGTAATCACTTTTTATTCAATTCAACATTTACCCTAGTAAACATCATAGATCAGTAGTAATGTATATACCGTTGTAAAGGTTAGTTTTCTAAGATTAATATTCATACAACCAAAAGTCCATAAAATATTATAAATAATATTTAACCCTCCAACCCATTTGCTGCTCCCAGGATGTAGATGAACTCGCGTTAAGCGACTGAAAATCAACACTTTTTTTACAATTCAACATTTACCCTATTCAATATCATTGTATCGCAATAATTTTTATACTGTTTTATAGCTAATGTTCCATAGATTCATATACATACAGTACAACCAAAAGTTCATAAAACGTTGAACAATTATATTTAATAAATTGGTAAAGTTTGTGTATTACGCGGACCCGCATCAAACTAAATTACAAACTGTGTCATCCATTCATCTAATTTTCACAAGCCCATATAACTAACAACTTTAGAGTAATATTATTTTATAGTATTTTTCTTCTTCTTTTTTCTATCTGTGTTTTTTCAAAATTATTCTAACTGTTATAGTTTTGGATCTATAAAAATAAAACCAAACCATGAATTTTGTACGCATGTCACTTTTTCAATTTAACTTTTAACCATGTAAAATTAGTGCTATTTTAATTTTTAAAATACTGTTGAAAACCTTATCTTTCAACCTTTCATATCCATTCAACAGATTGTGCCACAAACGAAACGAGATATTATAAAAAATTTGATGATGTTGCTCTATTTTCGGTTAGAGAGATCTACACGTCACGGCAAGTTGTCATATGAGAAAATGTGTACTATTTGTTCATATATTTTTTCAAAATGTTAATACTAACCCAAATATCATAAGTTGACAATATTTCATAGATTCTTATATCTGTGATAGTTTTAGAGATATATACATTCTACGAAGTCGTGACCAAAATTAACCGGAGGAGTTTGTTATGTTCTGTCTTTAGCGAATTGTGAAAAACGAAGACATACTTTCATATTTTGATCAGCTGATTTTATACCGTTGAAAAGATAACATTCATTTCTAACTACAAAGTAATACGTTATAGGCGTATTTTTATACAAGATTTCTGAACTGGAAATTTCGTTACATTGACACGTTTTGCTTCAGAGTCAAGTGTCACATGGCTAATGCGTAGTTTCTCAAACATCACTCAATTTATTTTTGTTGTTGTAAACTTATTTGTTATATAGAGTGATTTGTTTATTATAATTTGTTTATACAAGTTATCATATGTGTGTGATTGTATCTAGAGTTTATTTATTGAGTGAATTTTAAGATTTTTAGTGATTTCGTTTCAGAAATTGGGCCTTTCTCTCTTCGGAATTTCTATTCTGTCTAGTAAATTTGTATAAATTGATTTTGAAATGTCGGTTGAATAAATAAACGCTTGTGAAAAACAAAATTTATCAAATTTTATCTCCAAGTATATTCCAATCTTTTTGTATGTCTAAAAAAAATTTTTTTTAATTATACGGTAAATGTACACTTTTCTGTGAAATTTTTGCTTCGGTTATTGGACGGTTTCTTGGTTAACTAATTGGTATAGTTTGTGTATTTCTAACGCGGTAACATTCGTAGCAGTTATAACGTCACAAATTCCATCATAAAAAGTTAGCCTAAAATAAACGACACCAAAACAAAGCAAAGTTCAATGACCCACAAAGCCAACCAAGAAACCGACACTAAAATATCAGCTGATAGGCCTAAACAATTTACGAAAGTAATACACAAGGAAAAACATCATCAATAACTAAATTAACTATGTCAAAACCAATTCACACCCCAAGAATTCACCCAAATCCATATAGAAATGGATATTATCAAATATAATTCTCAAATATAGAATAAAGCCTAGACAGAGCCTTGTAACATGAAAACCTATAACCTCACATCTAAACAAACACATTGAAACCAATTCCATAATACTATCACAAACACTACACCATAAATTAATATAAGCACTACACATATATATATATAGCCTCAGTAAACAACTATTCTTTATTTTAATCATCAGAAGATAGCATATACAATATATGAAGGTAAAACGCATTCCCTATGAACGCCATGTTTTTGTTAGTACAACTAGATCAAAGAAACGACTATCACAATCGAAATTAATAAAATCAAATAAAAATAAATAATAAGTCACAATATCTGTTAGAATAGTAAAACAATCCTTAAAGTAAATTTAAGAACATAAATAGTAACCGTAAGACCCAAATGTTATATAATTAGAATTAGAACTAGGACTACTTGAGTCATAGATATAAGTACGTCATTCTGTTGGAACGGGAAATTATACAATTAACAATAAAATCAGTAAACTCATTTAAGAATCGGCAATGTAAATATGAATAAATATTATCACGAGACCAAAGGCAAAAAAGACATAAAGTAATATCAAAATTATAATTTATTCAAGTCAGGAACATCAAATTGTACAAGGCGAAAGAATATTATTTGAGTAACCAAGGGAACGGAAGAACAGTGCATGCTGGGAACCGCGGCAACAATTCAATTCAAAAACCGAAGCCAAAAATTCATTCCAATCCAAGACTTCAGAGCCCAAAGATGAAAATTTCTATTCGTAATTTTAAAAGTGATGCCGTCAAGTTTTAGTATGTTAAAACGGTATAAACAGTGGTAAATTCAGTGCTAAATCACACAGAGAGTGGTATCCTCTGTAAATTTAAACATAATAAAGTCCAGAAACTCTTAATATTGAAGATAAACTTTAACAAATTTTACAATTCATAAGCCTATTTCAAAAAAGAACACCGATCCTAAATCTCAATTTTTCTTAACTGTAACTTCACAAAATGCGTTAAAAACAGTTTGTTCATGTCTGGTCGAGTGCCTGCCCCGAGAAAATAATAAATATTAATTACTAATATTTATAAAAGAACTTTGTAATTCTATGATAAAGATATATGTAATGAACCCAAACCTAGAGCTAGCCTGGAATAATTTAACTTTGTAATTAAAGACAATTTAACCTTGTTGTGTTATTAAAAGAACTCAAAAGCAAATATTATTAATGTTTAACAAGAAATAATTTACTAAAAGAAAATATTTATAATTTAAATGAATAAACAAATGAATTTCTATAACTGAAATTATCTGCATTATTGTCAACTTATTTAGTAGTAGTTGAAGACTAGTTGTAGATATTTCAAATAAATTTTTAATAAAGTAACTTCACTATTTTGGATTTTATAATAAAGATAAAATATTTTATAACATATAAGAAAAGTGTTATGTTATAAATGGCGCCGCAACGATTAGGGCATGAACAAACTGAGAATTCAACAGAAGGACTTAGGTTAAGTAAATATATTATATAAGTAAATTGAAATTAAATTTAAGACAACAATTTAGAAATAAGGATTCATTCAACTTTAATTATAAGATTGAACAAATTTAATAGCCTAGAATAAGATATGTATTAGAATTAAGATTAGCCTAAATTTCAATTTAGTAATTTATCTATTTAAACTCAAAAACATATACCAAAATCAAAAATAATAATTTAAAATGGACGCTAACCAAGAAGAAAGTAGCAAATACAACCTTAGGCCTAAAATTAATCCCACCGGAAAAGCCAAGGAAGGGAAATTGAAAACCTTTAGAGAGACTATTGATGCCAATGACACTGAACTAAATGTTAGGCCTAACCAAATAGAGGTTATGGAGCAGAGTAGTGCTAGTAGTGTCCAAGATACAGAACCAAATGTCCCTACGTTATTAGAGCAAATGACGCTGTTAATTAACAATCTACAGATTAACATCGACCATAAATTTAAACAAAATCAAAATGAATTAGAGAAGCAATTAGAGAACCAATTAGAAAATAAATTTAAACAAAATCAGGAAAAACTAGAATTAAAAATGATTCAAAATGAATCCAATTTGAAGGAAAATTTTGAAATAGTCCAGAAAGAAATTACTAATTTAAAGGAATGTTTGGCAATACAGATAGCTATAGTAGAAACTCAATTTACAGATAAATTAATTGAAATGGAACAAGCTGTGACAGAGAACAACCAAAGAATATACAACCTAGAAAGTAGATTAGATTCCACAATCAATAGTCAGAGTTTAAATGAGTCCCTAGACCTACAGAAGGCCACAATTGAGAAGCAATTGTTACAAAATAAAAATAATGTGATCCATGAGGTAAAAGCTATGATTGCTGAACTACCGAAATCAAATATCGAAAATGCCATACCATCCCATATAAACGTAACTTGTGGAGGTAATAGTCAAGAAATCAACAATTTAACTAATCCGACACTTCCTAAATTTAACGGAAGACAGAATAATCCAAATGATTATCTGGATAGATTAACAAGATACTACGAGAGGTTAACTTGTCGACAAATCAACCAGATCGGATACAACAGAGACTGTCTATTCGACATAATCGACAACAGTTTAGAGGGTAGTGCTGCTCGGTGGTGGCAATTAATAAAAGGCGATACTACAAATTTCCAGCAATTCTGCGAAGAATTCCTATCCAAGTTTTGGAATAGGGATGTTCAAAAAGGAATTAGGCAAAAACTTGAACTCGATCAATATCGTTTAGGAGGAAAACTCACTCGAAGTGAATACTTCATTGACAGGGTGTTAACAATGAAGTCGATGACTCCCCAACCACCGGAGGAAGACATCATCGCAACCCTAGTAGAACATTTTGACCAACGCATACAGGATGCGCAAAGAGTACAAAATATAAGTACAATAAAGGAATTTGCTGACCTTCTCCAACGAGAAGATACGGAAGAGGCAAACTCGGAAATTAGGAGACGTAATAATACAAGCCCGAGAGGAACACAAAATCCCACCAACAACAGACCATTTAGACATTACCAAACAAATACTAACTACAACCAACCACAAAAACCACCCTTTAGGAATTATCAATCCCAAAACGAGTTCAGAAAGAACAGAGAACACCCTTATAAAAGTCAAAATAGCTACAGACCCAATCAGAGGCCCACCAACGGTTATGGCCAACATTATACAAACAATTATAATCAAAACCGAAACTATAACCAGAAAACCAACTACGATAGACAACCAGAACCCATAAGGACTGAGTTCAAATACAGACAACCACAACAAGACCAAGAACGATATTATCAACAAAAAGGCCCATACCAAGAGCGAAGAGAGGTTAGGTATCCTACAAACGAGCAAAGAATGGTATGTCAAGCTATAGCAATGAATACTAAACCACCGACACTAGAGAAGCCAATACAAGTGCCTCAGGAGGAATGTAACCAAGAGTTAAACTCCAACGCACTGGCCTAGACCAAACTTCGAATAACAACCAAGGCTGTACAGGCAAAAGCGAAAGATATCTGCGAGAAAAACCTGAACACTCTAAGTCAGTGCCAACAAATTTTACAAAAATCGGAACAGAGCCACAAAAAGAAACCAAATCATACTATAATGATTACAACATCTCAAACCTTTATTACGATAGAGAATTTCTATTAAATGAAGACAATGACAATAGTCCAGATCAAACCAACTGTAAGTGTCCAGAAATAACTATAAATTTAAATGGTATATCCACAAATACGTTAGTAGATACGGGAAGCAGTATATCCTGTATTTCTGATAACTGGTTCCAGGTAAACAAGAACAATTTAGGTCATTTTGAACAGTTGCCAGTGAGTAACACATTCATCACCACTGCGTTGAACAATAAATCGAAACGAATTTCACACATTGTGCTATTAAAAGCCCAAATAAAACATATCGAGTTTGATATCCAATATATAATTGTCCCCAACCTTATTAAAGATTGCATAATGGGAATAGACGCAATACATATGCTAAAAATGGAAATAAATTTCAAGATTAATACAATTACTATAATGAGTAAGGATAATAGAATATTAATAATGAAGTTCGATAGCGAAAGTAATGAGCCAGCAGGATGCAAAATAATAAAATACGACGACAATGAATATAGAATAAATAACAATAATCAAACTCAAAATCATAATAATAACAACAACAGTGAAATAAACGATTTAATTAAAGACAACGATAAACTCAACAAAATAGAAAAGGACCTAATAATCAACCTAATTAAACAAAACAATATAGTATTTTCAGACAAACCTGGACGTTGCAACATGTACCAACACCATATCAGGGTAGACAATCCAGAACATTATAGAGCCCAAAGTTATCCAATACCCATAAATTTACAGGATGAAGTAGAGAGAAAATTAAATGACATGCTCGAGGACAATATAATTGAGGAATCAAACAGCCCGTTTGTAAACCCTATTATAATTGTCAAGAAGAAGACTGGCGATCTCCGTATATGTCTAGACATGAGACGTATAAACGCACTAATTACCCCCGACTATGAATGTAACAGAAGCATTAATGAGCTATTAGCTAAAGCTACAAATTCCAACTGGCTGACTACATTAGATCTTACCTCTTCATACTGGCAGATTGAGCTAGAACCACAATCTAGACAGTATACAGCATTTCAATTTCGAGGCAAAGTGTATCAATATGTTGTAACCCCTTTTGGCCTATCCACTTCACAAGCTGCCCTAGTAAGAGCACTAGACCAAGTATTCAAGAACACGATAGAAAACTTTTCTTTAGTCTACATTGATGATATATGTGTTATATCACCTGATTTCAATTCACACTTACAACACTTAGAATATGTATTTAGAAAACTTGCAGATGCAAAGATGACAATAAAACTGTCTAAATCAATCTTTTGTCGAGATAGAGTTCCTTTCTTAGGGTACTATTTAACCACTACTGGTCTAGAACCAGATTCAGAAAAGATTAAATGTTTTCAAGACTTTCCATCACCCACCACTAGGAAAGAACTCAAACGGTTCCTAGGAGGTATCAACTATTACAACAAATTCGTAGACAAATATGCAAAAACTGTACAACCTTTAATGAGATTGACTTCTAAGAAAGTAAAATTTATTTGGACTTCTAATGAAGAGAAACACTTCCTAGAAATTAAAAACTTATTTCTAAAAACAAATGTATTGAACCATCCTATGCCAAACCAACCCTACTACCTACAGACAGACAGTTCAGACTTTGCGATAGGAGGACATTTATTCCAAATTGACAGCCAGAACAACAAAAGGGCTATCCTATTTATATCCAAAACATTGAAGAAATGCGAGATCAGATACACCACTACAGAAAAGGAGTTGCTAGCAGTCGTCTACTGCATACAAAAAGTCAGACATTACATTTTAAACGCAAAATTAACGATCATTACTGATCATAAAGCATTGACATTTTTGAAAACATGCAAATTGTTAAATGGTAGATTAACTAGATGGATACTTGCATTACAAGATCACCAATTTGAAATTGTACATTGTAAAGGAGTGGATAACACAATAGCTGACCTACTCAGCAGAGTCAGAACAGATGAGAATCAACAGAACTCATTGACAACCACACCAGAATTAATAGTCGCAAATTTAGAAAGAGAACACAATTTAGAACTTTTAGAAAACTTTCGAAATTTAATACAATTACAACAAAACGATCCAACTCTCAAACAGATATATCTCCAAATTAAAAATTCAAACACTACAGAACATAATAGATTTAGAATAAATGACGACATACTATACCAGAAGCATCACAACAATTGGTTAATTACAATACCCCAATCACTTGTCAATACTTTAATCTCAGAATGCCATAAATTTTATCTACACTGTGGAGCAAGGAAATGCCTGCAAATTTTACAAAAGGATTTCATATTTAAAGATATGGCTAGGAAAATTAGACAATTAATAGGAACCTGCGACACCTGCCAAAAATGCAAACACAGTAACCATCCTCTCTATGGAGAGACTAGTGGAGTCAAATCTGAAGGAAAAGGAGATCTAATCGCAATCGATTTGATTGGTCCTTTACCAAAAAGTCGAGGTGGTGTCCAATATATCTTCATCATTCTGGATACATTCACAAAATTTGTCCAATTATACAATCTAAAGAGAGCCACATCACAGGCAGTAATAGACAGAATGTTCAAAGAATACATACCCACATACGGAAAACCTAAGAAAATCTTAACTGACCATGGTACTCAATTCAAAAGTAGAATTTGGATTCAAAAACTAGAAGAGAATCAAATAAGACACATACTAAATCCAGTATACCACACCATATCAAACATGGCAGAACGTCCTATAAAAGAAGTCAAACGCTGTCTCAGGACATATTGTGCTCAAAATCACAGAAGTTGGTCAAACTACATAAGTACCATAAACAGTTTCCTAAACGAAATACAACATGAAACCACTGGTTTCACTCCCAATGAATTACAACTAAACAAATGTGATATCAGATTCTGGGAAGAGGTAATACAAAACCCTTTCAAAATGCAAATCCCCATTCAACAAAAGTTAGAATTAACAAAATCTCGAATAAAAACCACACAAGCCAAAAGAGCAGAGAAATTAAATGCAAAACATAAGATAACGATACTCAAGGAAAATGATTTAGTACTAGTAAAGTCATTTCCCCAATCCAGTATGGGATATGGTGAAACAGCAAAATTGTTCACAATATATGTTGGACCATTAAAAATATTGAAGAAAATGGGAAAAGCCATTTACTCCCTAATCGATGATAATGGAAAAACCTATGGACCATATCACATATCTCTCCTACGTCGTTACAAAATTGCCTTGCCTGTACAGACCTCCGACGAACCAACCTAATCGACATAAAGTTAAGTGCAACGATATAAACAATGTACTTCAATATAAAACAAGTGTCCCCTATAAAACAAGTGTTCACCATAAACAATGTGACTATCCATTTATATATAATTCCCTATATATATGTATATCCCCCATAAACAAAGTGCTTAAATATAAAAAATGTGACTATCTATATGAATGTTCCCCATCAACATGTGTTTTTACTACAAACAAAATGGTCCCTCATAAACAGTATTTTTCCCACAACCCACACAACTTATTCCCCCCATAAACAGTGAATTATCACAAATATTTATATGTTAAAATATATGTATATCTCCATGAATAGTGGACCCATATAAAAACAGTGAAATAAAAATGAACAGTATCACAAAATATGTATTTATGTAAAAGTGTCTTCGAAATGTGTATCCCCCATGTCCAATGGACATTCCTTAGTATGAACTATATGTCATATGACAACTATATGTTTCCCACCCCAATGATAAAACATGTGTCCCCAACTATAAAGTGTTACCCAAATGATAAACTATGTATAACCCCATGAACCATGAATTATGATATAAAATATCAATTAATTAGGTATATGTAGCCTAATATGAGAATAAGATCCATATGATCCAATTGTTAATTTTATTCAATTTGTTAAACCAATTCAAAATCAACTGATAAAATAAGTAAGGATAACCTATAATTCCATAAGAATAAGTGTTCAATGTATGTTATGTTATGTTATATTATGTTATATATGTTATTTTACAATGTAATTTGTTAGTTATAAATTTATTTATTGTTCAGTAAACTTCACAAAAACAAATTTAAAGGGCATTTATAACGTCACAAATTCCATCATAAAAAGTTAGCCTAAAATAAACGACACCAAAACAAAGCAAAGTTCAATGACCCACAAAGCCAACCAAGAAACCGACACTAAAATATCAGCTGATAGGCCTAAACAATTTACGAAAGTAATACACAAGGAAAAACATCATCAATAACTAAATTAACTATGTCAAAACCAATTCACACCCCAAGAATTCACCCAAATCCATATAGAAATGGATATTATCAAATATAATTCTCAAATATAGAATAAAGCCTAGACAGAGCCTTGTAACATGAAAACCTATAACCTCACATCTAAACAAACACATTGAAACCAATTCCATAATACTATCACAAACACTACACCATAAATTAATATAAGCACTACACATATATATATATAGCCTCAGTAAACAACTATTCTTTATTTTAATCATCAGAAGATAGCATATACAATATATGAAGGTAAAACGCATTCCCTATGAACGCCATGTTTTTGTTAGTACAACTAGATCAAAGAAACGACTATCACAATCGAAATTAATAAAATCAAATAAAAATAAATAATAAGTCACAATATCTGTTAGAATAGTAAAACAATCCTTAAAGTAAATTTAAGAACATAAATAGTAACCGTAAGACCCAAATGTTATATAATTAGAATTAGAACTAGGACTACTTGAGTCATAGATATAAGTACGTCATTCTGTTGGAACGGGAAATTATACAATTAACAATAAAATCAGTAAACTCATTTAAGAATCGGCAATGTAAATATGAATAAATATTATCACGAGACCAAAGGCAAAAAAGACATAAAGTAATATCAAAATTATAATTTATTCAAGTCAGGAACATCAAATTGTACAAGGCGAAAGAATATTATTTGAGTAACCAAGGGAACGGAAGAACAGTGCATGCTGGGAACCGCGGCAACAATTCAATTCAAAAACCGAAGCCAAAAATTCATTCCAATCCAAGACTTCAGAGCCCAAAGATGAAAATTTCTATTCGTAATTTTAAAAGTGATGCCGTCAAGTTTTAGTATGTTAAAACGGTATAAACAGTGGTAAATTCAGTGCTAAATCACACAGAGAGTGGTATCCTCTGTAAATTTAAACATAATAAAGTCCAGAAACTCTTAATATTGAAGATAAACTTTAACAAATTTTACAATTCATAAGCCTATTTCAAAAAAGAACACCGATCCTAAATCTCAATTTTTCTTAACTGTAACTTCACAAAATGCGTTAAAAACAGTTTGTTCATGTCTGGTCGAGTGCCTGCCCCGAGAAAATAATAAATATTAATTACTAATATTTATAAAAGAACTTTGTAATTCTATGATAAAGATATATGTAATGAACCCAAACCTAGAGCTAGCCTGGAATAATTTAACTTTGTAATTAAAGACAATTTAACCTTGTTGTGTTATTAAAAGAACTCAAAAGCAAATATTATTAATGTTTAACAAGAAATAATTTACTAAAAGAAAATATTTATAATTTAAATGAATAAACAAATGAATTTCTATAACTGAAATTATCTGCATTATTGTCAACTTATTTAGTAGTAGTTGAAGACTAGTTGTAGATATTTCAAATAAATTTTTAATAAAGTAACTTCACTATTTTGGATTTTATAATAAAGATAAAATATTTTATAACATATAAGAAAAGTGTTATGTTATACAGTAAACTATAAAATTATGTCATTCTTTTTGTCTATTTTACACAAGTCCATATTTCTGTTCAACTAATCTACAGTAACAGTATTATTTAGAAGATTTCTTCATCTTTCGATCTGTGCTTTTCTAAATCATTCTGTTACAGTTTAGGATCTATAAAAATTATACAAAATCAATAATTCATATTTATAATTTTTGTTGATACGTGTTGATACAGATTTATCTTCACAATTATATTCTACAACTATTGTAAGTGTTTGAATAGTCTAAACAAATTTTTATTCAAGTTTGTTGATGATTTTTAGGTTAAAATTTTTGTGACGTGAAGACAACTTTTCTCATTCTTGATTAATTTACTGTAAGATGTATCATTGTAGAAAATGTATAAATTCACAGTTCAATTTTACGTACATTTCTCTAACAATGGTATATAACAAGTTGGATTTTGCATTAAATAAATATTTTTTTTGTGAATTTTTCAAAATAAGCCTAACTTTTTAGCAAATCTTTTTTTTTTTTCATCATAAAAAGTTGATTTTTCTTTTTATCAACATTTTATTCACATTTACATTACAAATTATAACAAGTTGTGAACTAGACTTGACTGGATGAACTTACCAATTTTAAGTTCAGTTTTGGTTTTGAGCTGACAAATTCATAATTTCAAGAACTTTGAGATTTTATTTGAGTTTGCTTATTCTTAAAAAGTACCAAGAATAAAATTGTCTTGAAATGTGATTTTATATGTAACCATATAATCAAAAGTTATATTGAATAATTAATTTTGAATGAGGAAATTGGGTTGAAAAAAAAGAAGGAAAAAAAAGATTAAAAGAAGATAATTCCATTTCACCAAAAGAGCTGTACCCCATACTCTTATTTCTCTGTTGTATCAGACTTTGTATCTTTGTGAAATATTAACACTGTTTTTAAAGATATATTTATCTGATCAGAACTAAATCTGGTTCAACAATCACTGTAACTACCATTTAATGAGTTTGCAAATTTACTGATAGAACTCATCGTAAATGGTGTTGGCATATTTTAAATTATTAAAAACAACACTGAAATTCACTATTTTTTAGAATTTATTAAGCAGAGATGTCACCAAATTCTGTACAGTAAAAGCGTTTTTTAGCTGTTTCGCAAAACACAACCTATTGATTTTGTTTTTGTAGTAGATTCAAAATCTATAAATAAAAATATTGCATTTTATACCAACTGAGGTCACATGAGACGAGGTTAGCAAGCAAACTGAGGAAAAGAGTTCTATATTATCATAATTTTAATTTTAATATACATACGATATCTTGAAACAATTGTGAACAAAAAACTGTCAAAAACAGCAACAACATACATTTTATCACAAGTAAAAAAATACATATTCGAAAACTTCAAACATATTAATGCAATTTTTGGACCTGTATTTTCTAGTTGTGGTAATAATGTATTTTTGTTAATGATTGTGATTTAAAAAATGTTTTGATTATATGTAACATTGTACATTCTTATTGAAATTTTAATATTTTTATTTATGTTGAATTATTAAATGTAAAATCTTACAAAGTTATAACTGCATTCTAGTATTACACTGAATGATGGAAAAGGTCTGTGAACTGTTGAATTGTTAAAAAATGGCTAAAGTAAAAAATTAGGATTTTATAAATGTTTAAAATGGGATAAGGTCCCCCAAATTGGATAAAATGTTGCTCAAGTGTAGGCTGAACCGACCCAAACAAAACATATTGTTCTCATCTCCCAAAATATTGATTCATTAGTAATCATACAATAATAAATATACAAAAAACTCTCATGATGCTTTTATGAAAGTTTCTATTTCTCACAATCGGCTTTACCAATTTCGGTAGAATTTTGTTCAAGTGTAGCCTGCACCAACCCAAACAAAACCTAATGTTCTCATCTCTCCCAAAATATTAATTCATTAGTAATAGTAAAATAATAAATATACACAAAACTCTCATGATGCTTTTATGAAAGTCTCTATTTCTCACAATCTGCTGTACCGATTTGGATAAAATTTTGCTCAAGTGTAGCCTGTTCCGACCCAAATAAAACCTATTGTTCTCATCTCTCCCAAAATATTAATTCATTAGTAATAGTAAAATAATAAATATACACAAAACTCTCATGATGCTTTTATGAAAGTCTCTATTTCTCACAATCTGCTGTACCGATTTGGATAAAATTTTGCTCAAGTGTAGCCTGCACCAACCCAAACAAAACCTATTGTTCTCATCTCTCCCAAAATATTAATTCATTAGTAATAGTAAAATAATAAATATACACAAAACTCTCATGATGCTTTTATGAAAGTCTCTATTTCTCACAATCGGCTGTACCGATTTGGATAAAATTTTGCTCAAGTGTAGCCTGTACCGACCCAAATAAAACCTATTGTTCTCATCTCCCAAAATATTGATTCATTAGTAATAGTAAAATAATAAATATACACATAACTACTATTAAATGAAACCTCAATATACAAGGTACAGTGTACTCCCAATTATCCGCGAAATTGGGTGGCACAGACTTCGTGGATAATGTGTAAGATTGCTAAAAATAATGGAAAAATACTGAAATAAATAAAAAGTTTTGACATAAAAGACTTTAATATACTGTACATAAACTACATTACACACAGTTACAAACCTATAAATTTCATACAGTAAAAACGTTTTAATGTACATTTTACAGGAAATAAAAAAGTGTAATAAACAAAAAGTTCTTGTAGTAAAACAAAAGAACAATGCAGGAAACACATTATGCTACACTAGTACAGTACTATAATTTTAATTACCTGATAGTTTTTCAAAATAAATCAAATAGATATTGTTTTTGTTTCTTACTGAGAAAACACTGTCTTTTGATTCTTGACTGAACTTTTTTTAGCATCAGTTTTTCAGCTAACTGCCCGTCTTCGTCTTGGTTCCTCTAAATATTGGAACAGTGAGACAGTCCATTTATGTGTTGCAAGGCCACTTCGTTCTTGCTTCCTCTTTCTTCACTTACACTTTGCTCTTAGTTCACCCCTCTTGCTTTGTCTGCTATTTCTAAGTCCATCAGTCGCTCGAATCCCGGCTCATTAGCATCACAGTCCAACCAATCTAGACAGTAAGCTTAGCTCTACTGCACAACTTTGTTATCCCAACATAACCCTGAGGTAATGAATGATTTATAATATTTAGTAGGCCCTAATCAATATGGTATTATTATGGCCAATGTTACAACGCTAACCATTTTAATTTTATTATTCATTTAAATAAAAGTTGAAAACCATTTCTAACAGATTTTATTGGCTGTAATGTGTCTTGATGACAATATCGTTACCTTCAGTGATGCAAGAACTACAATCATCAAACTATAACTCTTATTGTAGTTCATACATCACTGTTAATGATTGAATCATGTGTAAGTCAATAAACATATTTGTAAGAAATTTTGTTTGTTTTATTTAAATTTTAAAACATCTCTCCAGTCATGCTCATTATGTATGTATTATTATCCATGTATGTATTTTAAATGACCTATTTACTTATTTAATTTTTTAACATTAATTTTCAAATTTTTTTCCAGAAAATACGAACTATAGATTTGGATGGAAAAACAATTAAATTACAAATTGTAAGTATTATATAGATATATAACAAAACTGGGTGTAATTTAAGAGTTGTTGAGGCAGTTATATTTTTCGGTACAAATGGAAAAAACAAGAAAGATAGTGTTCATGTATTCATTATGAGAAGTTGTAGAAGGATTCATTTCAATTGTCGTGAAATATTGTATTGTTGAACTTTTTTTTCTTTTAGTGTTTAAAAAAGATAGAATTTTTTACTTTGTCATATATATACGTACTATAAAGAAAGTAAGCTTTTTGAGTTACAAAAAGTGTTTGTCATTTGTGGAGTATTTTACAGCCCAAACGTATGGAAAGATTTTAACCAAATTTAGAATGTGTTGGGATATTTGCCTATATCTCTGCCATTTTACCTTAACACAAAATTAGCTATATATAAGGATCCAAACGCAACTTTTTGTCACCATCTTTCCTTCCAAAAACTTTTTTTTTTTGAGTTATCATAAAGAAACTAAAAAAGAAACGGCCTTGGGGCTGTTATAAAATACATAATTTATCAAAATCGGCTATACCAATTTCGATTCAAATTTTATTAAAATGTGAAGATTAATTATGGAACCCATGTTCAAAATTCGAAGTATAAAATATTGTGGTTTAAGAATACTTGGAAAAAAATAAAAATGAACTAACTGCCGTCATTAAAAGCATGACTTTAATCAAAATGATTACGCTGAGAAAATGTTTATGGCACGTGAGAAACAAGTTTAGGCTCTATTTAAATATATAGGTCCTATATATTTTTTTAAGGATGATGTCCTTGATTCATTTTCACTTTTTTTTTTTCATAGAGCTAGATTTTTTTAGAAATTAAGTATTTTATAACACCTTCATGGCTGTTTTTTTTGTATTTTACCTGTAATTTATGAACCAATATTTTAACTCGTCACATAACTTTCTCTATACTGTGTAGAAATAATTGTAAGTTATTAAGAATAAGGAATAAACTCCCAATATACCATCAACCATGATTCATTATTTGAGTCATTAGTATTTCGCAGCATAAGCTCTTAAAATGACTGCATCTAAAAGTATTTTATTCTTTTTATCAAATAAATCAAGTTTTATTCTTTTTTGTGTGTAATGAGTATTTAATGGATGGTTTACTTTCTTTCATATATTGTGTGAAAATATTGTAATTTCAAAAAATAAATTTTAAATTTGTGAAAATAAATTTTAGGCTTTCATAAGTACAAAAAAGGAGTAAAGTGTGTGTGTGTGTGTGTGTGTGTGTGTGTGTGTGTGTGTGTGTGTGTCCATGCATGCTTCTGTAGACTAAAACAATTATTCAGTCAGTTTTATTAAAAATTGTCTTATTTTTTTTTAATTTTATTATTTTTTTTTTTTCAATATTAAAAAACTTTTGTTGATGGGGATAACTCTAAATTCAGAAGTACCTATTTTTTATAAGGAAATTGAACACAAAATTTGGGGTTAGCTGGCATAAGAAAAAACTAAGAATTATGATTTTCTCAAAATTTACACTAGTCAAATTTTGCTAGTGTAATCTCTAAGAACCCAATCAAAATATATTAGTTGTCACCTCTCCAAAATTGACAGTTCTTGAATTCATAAAATACCAGTAAAAACCCAAAAATAGCTATGGAGATAATAAAAAATAATTAATTTCAGAAAATCGTCTTTGTGCCTACTGATTTCGTTTCAAAATTAATGACCATAGTCACAAATCTATCTATAGTCACAAGTAAAAAATAAATATTACATTTCAGGAATAATTGGCAAAAACAAAAGTTTAAACAAAATTTAAGGGCCTTTATTATTAATATTATTTTATTTTTTATTTTTCATAAGGAAAAGAACACAAAATTTTGATTTCACAAAAGTGGCTATAACAATTTGTATTAAATTAGCTCAAGTGTAAGCTTCGAATGTCTTAAATGGAACAACTTGTTGTTTCTCAGAAATTTCTGTTGGGGAGTTCATTAACAAAAAAAGAAGTGTTTTTTAAACTTCATTAATTTGAATGGGGGAAATCAAATTTTGAAAAGTAAGAAAATTTATAGCCCAAGTAATTGTACTAAATTTCATTTATAGGAAAATTTTTGTTTGAAAATAATTTGGGGAAAAAAATAATAAAATTAATCTTTTGACCCCAGTCATTGAAAATTAGATGCCAGAATTGAAGTAAATAATCTTATTGCAATAATTTTATAATAATATTTTATTAATTAATTATCCTTTATGAAATGGATTGGTATTTCATTTTTTGTTTATTCCATATTAACAACATTATTTTAATTTTATATTAATCAAATATTTAAGTAAAACTTTTAATTTCTACAGATTATTAATATTTTATTCACAACTTAATTTTTTACTATTAGCATAGTCTTCTCGAGTTATCTGGTTGTCTGGCGGTGAAATATCTTATAATGTCCATTTACTTATGATCGTAATATTTGAGTTTTTGCGCTTATATACAAAAGTTAATCAAAGTTCAGCAAATGTAGTCTTCATAATTGCAAAATCTGTACTGAATAATTCACAAAAAATTCAATTAGAACTTCAATATAAATGACTTATTAACCTGTCTGGACATATGGGGTTCAAGCAGTAACTCCAATTTGATGGAAGTGCTTCAACGTTTTCAAAACAAATACTAAATACTCTTTTTATGTTCTGAACAAAGTTTTAAAAAGAGATCTCTACAGATTGCCACCGTCAAGAAAGAAGTCAAACTGTTTAGTGATAAGTATAAAACAAATTTCACGCACACTCTAATGTAATAGTTCGGGATCTTTGTGATACTACAGATGAAATGTGCTGTTTTTAAACACTTCATACCAACTGATCTAGTGAATAGATTGAATTAATAGTTATTGCCTTTGTGATCTCAAACAAACTTTAATGTATATTTACATGGAGGTATCAACTGAGATGGAAGACTTTTCAATATGTCAATAGTATGTATCATAACATTTACTTATTGTCCAGAAAAAGATAGATTTCTAAATATACATCTAGATAATAAATTTTGGTTGATCATAAGATAAACTCTTTTCTTTTTTAATTATTCTTTAAATTTTTTAAAATTATTCCACATATTTATTTTTGACACTATTGGTGAATCTCACAATTTTATGACTTTATGAAGTGGTTAATTCATTAGGTTGATAAAAAATGTGCTTAGGCTTTCTGAAGAAAATTACAATAATTTATTTTATTTTTTCACGTTGTAGAAAGTTATGTGATTGGTAAAATAACCAATGTAATATTTTTTGTGGTTATATAGATTTTGAGGTTAACTGACTACAAAATTGTGGTTTTTGGAAAACTCATAATTTGAGGGTTCTCTAGTTGTCATAAGAAAACAAACATAATTCCAATTTTCTCAAAATTGGCTCCAATAATTTCGATCAATTTTGCTTTATGTATTCTCTAAGGAGCAAAACAAAACGTATTGTTTCCCATCTCTCCAAAATCCTGGTTCATGAGTTTTATGGTAAAAAAAAATCTGCCATAGGTTGTTAAATAAAATATGTAATTCTCAAAACCGATTCCACCGATTTTGTTAAAATTTGAGTGAAATGGGAATATTAATGACCCAAACCCGATCGCAAATTGCACATAATTATAATTATGATTCCTTAACAATTGGTAAAAAACAAAAATGGAACTTTACCGCCATCAATAAATTTAATCAAATAGGATTAACTCTGAATACATGAGGTTTAGGCTCTTATTTAAATTTATACATATTATTTTAAAGAAGGCATCTATGGTTAATTTTTACTTTTTGATTGAAAACTAGCAAACTGACATTTTAAGTAATTATTATTTTTTATTGTTTTGTTTTGAGGAGTGGGAAAGTTTGTGCAATATTTTTGCAACATTTATTATGTGTTTTTTAGTAATCTTGTATATATACTGTATTTCAATAAATAATTTTCTTTTTCAGTGGGACACAGCAGGACAAGAACGATTCCGTACGATTACTTCCAGTTATTATAGAGGTGCACATGGGATTATAGTGGTATATGATTGCACAGATCTTGAATCTTTTAATAACCTAAAACAATGGTTGGAAGAAATCGATCGTTACGCTTGTGAAAATGTTAATAAATTATTAGTAGGAAATAAATGTGATTTATTGTTAAAAAAAGCAGTTGACCACACAATAGCGAAGGTAAGCAAAACAAATGATTAATTGCGCAACTGGTTGATTTCAATTAAAAATAGCCCAATAATCTTATTTAATGTTTATATTTTCTTCAAATTTTCAGTAGTTGTTCAAAATATTACGATAAAATAATAATCATAAAAACTAAGTTGTTTCAATTTTGCCTCCACTTTTTTTATCCAAAAATGGGGGGGGGGTGATTAATTTACATCAACATTTGTAAAATTTATTATCAAAATAACAAAACAATAATTAATTGTTAGTATATTCAATATTTTAGCCAAACTTTAAATCTTTTTACAATACCATGTCAAAATTGATATAACTTTTGGTCTTTAGGTATTTATTCTTACGAACACAAAACTGAATCCATAAAAATAATTATGGGCAAGCTTGTTTTTATATGAATTGTTTTGAAATTCTAAATTACATATAGACTAATGTATTGAAATAACTATATCACACCGGCACAGAATCTGTGTGTAATATTTGGAATGTGTTAATATACTATTTACTTTAGTATATATAGCTTTTTCTTGATACATTCTATATGTTGATTTGGCTATATGTCCCAGAGAGCTTTGTTGTTGTTCATTTTTAAATAAGATTATTATTTGTTACATGTGTTGATTTTTATCTAGTGCCTCCACAGATATTAATTTTTAATTAAAGCTTCCATCAATACTAATATTGGTATGTTAGCCTAATTATTCATGGTAAATTTATAACAATTATTGGTATAAATTGTTATGATTTCATGAACATTGTGTTTATTTAATGTAACATTTTGTTCTTCAAATATAATTTAAATTATGATTTAAAGCTGACCCCTTATGACAATCTGTTTTCAGATTTAACAAATATTACTTGTTGTTAAATATATTCTCAAAGCGTTTAATACAAAAACAGCACTTATTATATCTTACTAAATTAAGTGTTGTATCTTGCTCATGTTAATGTCAGCTATAGTATTTATTGAGGAGTGTCTTTCTTGTATAATTCAATTGTAATTTCTTAGGTTACTAAATTGGTTGTGTAATTTCTGTCTATCAGCTTGTCTGAATTTGTATGCCTGCAATAGCGTGTAAAATATTAGTATGTTAATAAAGTAAGTAGAAATAAGATATAGGGATCAAAATAAATATTTTTTCAGGATTTTTAAAATTTTTATAGATTCCTTTATTTTAATTAGGTTAGAGCTTAATAGGACACATAGTCTACTATGTTTAGATTTTGTATGGATAGGAGACACAGGGTTACCTTGAAAATAGGTATTGCCACGGATCACTTCCAAGGTAAGCTGCGTCTTATAGCCATACAAAATCTATATTTTTAATTAAATATTTTAGGATATTATTTTCTGTAAACCATGCTATATGTATCAAACTTTAAAGTCTGTGTAATGTGGTCTTAGAGTGGGTAAATATTTTTTAACACCTTTCATTCCTTGAGCATTGTTTAAAAAAAAATACTACTAGATTGGGGTTTGATAGGGTATTGAACAGATTTAGATAGAGAGAATAGTAAATAGAGAGAACGATTTAATAGTAAATAGAGAGAATAAGTTAAAGGGTTACAAATTGTTTAAGATAAAATAACGGGAATTCATACATCTGGTTTGACAAAAAATTAAAGTGATTTTAGTTGTTTTTTAAATTTTTATTTATTATTATTTTTTTTTTTTTATATAGAGTATCCAAATTACTCCATAGAATAACAATTATGTTTTCCTTGTTTTTTCTGTCACATGTTTTTCTACAATACTTCTTTGGTGTATTTTGTAGTTTTTACAACATAATTATATCCTTCTCTGTTCTGAGATTATCAACACATTAATATAAAAAATAATACAACATAAGGGTGACAAGTTTTGATGAGTTTAAAGTTAAATAACTTAAACTAGCTCCGAAGAACTAGGAGCACATAGAGCCTTTCGGCACAACACCAAAACCGCCACTTACAAAATACGCACTGGGAGCTGTATCCACCACTACTACCACGAAACCTTCCTCAGCGCATGTCCCCAGAAACTGAAACCTCTGGACAGGGTTAAACATAAGGGTGACTACTGCACTGCGATCTTTGTAGATCTATTGTCCCTCCTTTCACTATCCCTTTAGGGATATTTTAGGCAGATTTAGGGAGAGAGTAGATCTTCCACTTCAAAATAATTAAATCTCCAATATAAATGATCCTTTATTATTTCATATATCTTTTGTTAATATCTTCATAGGAGTATGCAGATCAGCTTGGGATACCTTTCCTAGAAACCTCCGCTAAGAGTGCTATGAATGTAGAGCAAGCATTCATGACAATGGCTGCTGAAATCAAGAACAGAGTAGGCCCTCCATCCTCCGCAGCTGACACCACTAACAAAGTTAAGATAGATCAAGGCAGACCTGTTGAAACAACTAAATCTGGATGCTGTTGAAATTAGACACATCCTTAGTAAGTCTTTTGTGTTTTATTTGTTATATCTTACTTCCATTTTTATTCCATTATTATTAGTATATTCAGTTAAACCAAAATGTATTATGTTATATTTGTATATTTTGTTAACAGGAAAAAATATAATTTATTAACAATTTATAATTAGATTATTTAATTTGCTTGTATTTATTTCTGATAGAACCACAATTGATAATTAATTCCATTATTGAAGCTGTGTGAGAATTCAATTAAATTAAATGTGACTGTTGTATCGAACATTGAGCCAATTTTGTACAGATTATTCTGGCATTATTATTTATTTGTAAACTTTTTTCTTGATTTTTGTTAAATATGAATAAATTAAAAACTTATTTTTATGAGGCAGGCTGGAACTAGAACGATATGATGTTCACCAAATAGTCATTAGGATAAATGATTTTTATTTAAGATAATTGTGCTGCATACCAAACCGAGATATGCTTTAGTGACAGATATTTTTCGAACCAGTTGAGTTTAATTGTGAACTGTTTAAGTGAAGATGATGTGATGTGTTAAAGGTGAAAAATCTGCAGTCATAGTCTTAACAATAGACAAAAAAAGAGCATAAAATAGAGACCTTAAATACTATTATTAGATTTGAAAGAGAACAAGAGTTGGTCAAGCGAGAAAGGATCTTAAATTTAACCCAAACTAGATGAAGAAAAGTGTAGATCCAGTTAAAATATCTTGGAATTATCACTGTCATACTTCATACTCATATAAATGAACTCCTTGGAGCTCTTGAAAAAGAAACTGATTCCCACTAAAAACTGGCTAATTCTCCATTTGAAAAACTAATTATTACTTTGAAATTAATTCAATGACGATACATGTACATATTTTTGTTATAATAATACATTTCGTTATATACTTTATGGAATTTGTCTATTTTTCCAATGTTTGCCCTTCTTTTTTGCCTACCTAACTCATGAAATAAATTATATTATAGTGAGTTTTAGTATTATTATTGTTAGGAGTTTTGCTCTCACTGCAAGCTTCATTTTTTATGTACAGCAACATTTTACTATTGCAGAAAGAAATGAAGAAACTTCAACATTGTTGCATTATCTCTAGACATCATACCACCTTCAATTATCGTATGATATTTTGGTGAAATGATAGGGCAAAATGTGTCAGTTAATTCATATATCTTATAATTGATGTCGTTATCGTAATGGTGAACACCTGCTTAGCCACTGCAACATGGTTTAAACATACATAGGTGATACTATTTTAAGATAATTATCTTGTATCGTTTATGAACTTTGGATATGTATCTTATCGTTCTGGTGTACAGCCTGCATAATGTGAACAAAACAAGTTAACCCAGTGTTAGCAAACATTTCACTCTATGCTCAATAAAATAAGCTGCAAATTATAATCCCGAAATGAAAATTAGAATCATAGATTGTTTAAAGCGCTTATCGGTACTCT
Organism: Aphrophora alni; assembly: GCA_963513935.1. NCBI lineage: Eukaryota > Metazoa > Arthropoda > Insecta > Hemiptera > Aphrophoridae > Aphrophora > Aphrophora alni. The sequence goes on from OY740768.1 coordinate 137,657,244, forward strand.
TAAATGACAATGAATCCAATATGGCAGTATCCAGAGCTGCCCTTTAATATAATACCAACCACAGAAATTCATTTACTGCTTTAGGTAAAATAACTGCATTATGTTATTTGCATCAGTTTTTTTAAGAGAGTTGCACTTTTTGGCCTCTCGTCCAATTTAGATGATAATCTAGGTTTAGTTAGGAACTATTTTTACAAAAACTTAAGCTAAAGGTTTAAAACTTTTACCATATCTCCTCACATATATTTACAACATCATAATGTATTAGACTGTATTATACTTCAAAGTCCAATTGGTTCATTTGATTCTAAAAAAAGTGTACCGAGCTAGAAGAATATCATATTTTTGGATAAACGCAAATGAAGATTAAATAGGTCATTTCATCAAAATAAGTCAAATTGTATGTTTGATAGCATACATAAAATCTAAAACAATGTAAAACATCAAGTTTTCTCTGGCATTGTTGAGAGTATAGAAATCATACTGTATCAGAATACACAAAGCAAGAATAAAGGCTAAAAATTAGACAACTAAAATTGTACAACCTCATACTCATATTTATCATACTTTATGAAACTACTCTGTTGTTTCTGCCTATTTAAATATTGTGAAAAAATAAATATTCCGAAATGTTTTATTTGATCAGTGGTTAGAGTGTCACTTCTCTGATCGGGTTTGAATCCCACCCAGAACACAAAGGTTTATTCTGTGCAGTTTGGTTCTTTCCAATGTGTGGAATGGCTGAGGGAGGGTCCAGTACAAATAAAGGATGGTTGGCTGAATTGAAAGTTGGTGGAATTGGTTAGTTCCCAACTGCAGAAATGAACACCCATTTTGCAAATTTTATTTTCGTAGATTTATTGTCTTTATAAAAAAAATCCATACTATCTGAAACTATATAATATATTTTTTATCAAAAAAGGATTTTTTAAGAAAATTTAAAAAATTGATATTTTGACTCCAAAATGTGCTCCTTTCCCTATTAACGATGCATAAAAGTTTATCACATTTCTTTCATCACTTCTCTTTTAGTGGGGCATTCAGATTTGATCTTATATCGTCCAAACACATTTATAATGTGTGCACTATTATTTTGATTTGCTTTCATATGATTGAGAGAATAAATTTATAATTATGCCTGCCTAATAAATCAAATATTTTTAATTTATCAATGAACCGCTCATTTATGATTTTAAAATCTAATTTATTCTTTGGTAAAAAAGTAACTATTTAATTTTAACTTTAAAAATGTGATTTCAATTTAATAAAATAAAGTATTTATCCTCTTTGCACAGAATATTTGTAGACCATTGCAGTATCATTATGGCAGCTGAACAGCAAAAATACTTCGGGAAGAAATTTGGAAAATTAAGGTTTCTTTTATTACTTTAAAAATTGAGCTAAAAGTACAAAAGACGAACTCTCCGTACACTACACTGGGAAAATACAATGGAACAAGCTGTGTGCACAGCTGCTTATTTTTCCTAGTTGAACAAATGTTTAGTCAGCAAGGGTATTTAGACATAAATGAATTTTAAATAATGATTAAATTATAATTGAAATATTCCCATTCAATTTATCTTTATTTCTTTTTCATTTCACACATTTTCAATTACTCTGAAACTTTTCAAATGATTAAGATATTAAAATGAAGCAAAAGAATACAATTAAATAAAATCATAACTGAAAAATAATAGATTATAATAATTTTAACTAGTTCTAGTCTTTTTAATTAAAGTATTAATTTATATAATTTTAATTTCAATTAAACATGAATTAGATAATTAGCCTACTTTAAAACATTTTAAGTCAGTCTTTAATCAAAAATTTATTTGTTTTCTTTTTACCCGTCCATTAGTCTCACACAACTTGCAGTTTTCATTAAAATCTTCTTTTAGTTACTCAGTATACAAAATTCATCCTAAAGTAAGTTTGGTAACCACAAAAAAAATTTTGACTTACGTTTCATGGCCTCTGTTTGGTAAATAAGCATGATAGAGGCCACAAAATTAAGAGAGACATGTGAAATTTGTTATAGGACTGACTATAGTGTACTCATATATAACCCAACTGAAATGCTGAAAAATCTAATTGAAAATGTCAAAATTTTGGTCATTTTAAACAGTTTTTCTTTCATAACCCAATGTTATTAAACTTGTAATGCACTAAATTAGATAAAAATTTGCAGATATAAATTCTGCATGTGATTTCGAGCTTGTAATGTAAAAACTCCCAAGAAAATGTGGTAATCGTATAAGTCTATACGACTTTAATAATTCAAAATTGTGGCAATGAAACAAAATAAACCGATATTATTAAAAAAAAATAAATTACAAAATTTCCATAGTGATTTACATCAAGTTTTTAATATTTATGAGAATTAAAATAACACTCGTTTTACTCCTTATTTCTCTTGCACACAAAAAATAATAATAATAGGAAAACTAAATAAAATACAATAATCTCTATACTAGCCAAGAAAATGATTTAGTAATTCATTGGTATTTATAGTGTTCAGTAATTAATTTTACTGCTTTAATTGTTTACTGATTATATTTTTATGACAACACACAACTTAATTAATCATTGACGTAAAGCGTAAGAAGTTGATATCAAACTAAATATTCCAGTCAATCTGAGTCTAGCAAATATTGTATGTGTCATTCTTGTGCTAGTCATTAGCTTGTTTACTCTGCACTTATAGATAACAGGCTTGGAATAAAGCCAAGACATTTTTCTTTTAGTTACAAGTAGAAGAGTTTCATATTCACTTTTAAAATACATAGCAGTTATAATATTGCTTCACATGAACTATGCATTGTGTGTGTATTTCATAATGATTAATGATGGAAAATCAAAGAATATCTTAGTTTTATAATTTATGCTGGTAGAATTTGACCTTGATATCTTCATTTCAATAACTGTCTATTGTTATTATCTTTAAGCAAACAATACAATCTAATGTGTCCTATTTTTCTTGTTGAATAGTGTTTTGACATAGTTTTCTATTACAATTGCTGTCTCTTGCACACAGTTTTGAGATGATGTAAATATAATTTATATGCTGACGATTTAAAAATATATTTGCATTTTAAACTAGGGAATTCGGACAGAGCAGTGGAGGAAATGAACCGTGTTGATTTATCCGGGAAAAAAAAACATAGTTTGAAATTCAATACGAAAAAACACAGGCTATTGTCTTGGATTACTCTCGGCTGTAAAATAAAGTGGATTTAAATAACTTTCTGAGACTACAGTTTGATGATGACATTTTGGACTATTGTAACAAAGTAAAGGATCTTGGACTGATATGGAGTGACTACATGACTGCGATGTATAATAGAGTTTTTGTTGGGATGCATTCTATTTAAAAAATGTGAGATTTCTTGTGGTTTCACATCAAATTGCTCCTGTTAAAGTCATTAATATTCCCATTTTTCACCTACTGTGATACCGTGATTATCAGGTTTCATATGAGGACTACCATTATTTACAATCTATATGGAAAGTTCTATATTACAATCTAACTGCTAACTATCGGTTATTTTTGAACCAACTTGATTATATTATGTTATATTGTACGAATTACTGGCGCTTCACAGAATGGAAACGAGGAGTGCGATTGTGATTCGTCGTCTGTATAAGCAAGTGAGTTAATAAAGAAAGAAAATTAGTTTTCAGGAAATGGTTTGAAATTAAATACGAATAAAACACAATTAATTAATTTAAGTTCCAAAATTAAAAAAAAAAAAATTCCTTGTCCTTTTCAGAAACTATTGCAAGTATAGACTGTCAAAGTTTCTTATAGTGCTAATTGATGAAAATCTAAACTGGAATAAACATTCGTTCTCTTAAAAAAAAAAAATCCAAGAAATGTTCCTTTTGAATCTAAATATATAATTTATTAATATGTATTATTTGTGTGGTACTGTTTGATTCAAAGTTATACACAGAAACTGACTCCGCATGCATGCCATATAGTAGAATTTTCTTTTGTCACAATACATTGTCCTCATCATGTCTTTCTTTTTCAAATAAATTTCATATCTCTTCTTTGAAAAGAGTTACACAATGTGACATTGTGTAATTGTTATACACACAAAAACAGTAATGGCAGAATATAGGAAATATGAGCACAGAATTGCTTTATACATTTTATATTCAATTTAAAACGAGATGACCATGTTATGCCTTATTATAAAACACATCAAAATTTACCTACAATCCAACCACATTCTTATATTATTACATTCTATTCTACAAACTAGAGTGCCTGGATATCTGGCAGAAAATTTAATCTAGTCATTGGAAATAAGTGCAGTGACCACAAGAAAATGATCTACTACTCTTGTCGAACTATACTGTAAAGTATAATAATACTTTTACTGTGTCCGCTTATTGTTGTGGAATTCACTACAAGATGTAATTAAGTCAATTGACTGCCGTGTCCAGTTTTCAAAAATGTTAATCTTATTTTATGGATAAAATAAAGAATGCATCCCAGTTATGAGGTGTGATTAAGTAGCTTGTCTAATTATATTATTTGTATGGATGAATGTTTTGAATGATCAAAACACATAGACAATTAATTCTATTATTGTGAAGTGGCATATTTTTGGGTCCCATACCCAGAATAATTTGTAAATAAATTTACAATAATTTGGGTGAGGCCCCGGACCGTCGTTCTCTGGATTCAACTCCTCACTTCCGAGATGAAAGATTTCACTCACATGCCTTAAATTGTCTCACCTGACCAGCCATTTTTGATGAGTTCTAATTCTGTTATTAATTTCTAATTAATATTACTAAATTTGATTTATGTGAAAATACAGTTGGGCACTAATGTTATTTATTGCACAAGTCCTTCAACACCAAAGGCCTATTCGACCATTTTGGTTTAATTTACTGTACTATAATTTATTAGAGGTGCACAAGGGGCTCAAACTGCCAAGGATCATCCAACCCATTTATAAAAAACTCATAACTACTCATTTTTGTGAGTTTGGCCCACAAATTAAATACTTGATTAGCTGAGCACTTGTCTCCACGAAATATGTACGCTTTATGAGTCCACTTCCTGGTATCAGTTTGGACTTGGTTCAGGGTAGGTAGTGGGAGCTGTACTCCATTATTGAAACAGCAGAATGGCTATTTAATGGTATCCAACTTATTCTGCATGTGATTTGGGGCATCACAATTATATTAATATATATATATTGTATGAGTGCTTGTTTTATTTTTCATATAATTTGGTTATTGTAATTTTCTTTTCCTTTTATTGTTACTATTTATAAATCGATGTACTTGGGATTAGGAGGAAGAAAGGGCTTAATAGCCCTAACCTCACCCTTAAAGGCTATTCTCTCTCTCTCCTTCTCCTTTCCCCTCTCTCTTTCTCCCTCTCCTTCTCGTTCTCTCTCTATTTTCTCCTTGTTACTGTGAACAATTAATTATTAAAAATTTTACAAGCACCCAGTACATACTATTGCAGCCTCAGCAGCTCCAAGAAAATGCTGACCATATAATACATTCACCCCATGTGTCTGCTGAACTCCTGTTAAAGGCCTTCCCGTCTTGAATACTTTTAAGGTATAGTTAGAGTTTATTAATCAACATAACTACTGCTTGTAAGTGGAAATTTTTAGGCCAGACAAATCTGTTTTGCCTAAGCCGTAGGTCACTTCCATCCTAGATTTTATAGTTATGAATATCTTTATGAATCCTTTGACTGCCAAGAGTAGATGTTTCGGCTCTTTTTGTTTCTTACATAGGAGCTCCATTTTGTATCGATCTTGACTAAATTAAATTCATTCGATCTGGAATGAATTGCCCTACAATTATATATTGACGATTTTTTAAAATTTTCATTGTGTCTTATATAATATTGCTTTTGTTGTATGCGAATGCTATAGCTTATTTTTTTTTTTTTTAGTGTTTCCTAAAAATGAAAAATCATAGCTTTTAGGTCTATTTCTAGAAATCGTTTAAATCTTACTGAATGATTTGATATAACACAATGTATTTTGGAATTTTGCTTTTCATAATTTCCAATTTTTTATACACTGGTAATATTTGACTCCCTAGTGCAAAAAATAATAAAGTAAAAATGATCACTCCTACTTAAAAAATTGTAGAAATTATCAATAGTTTTCTATAACTATGCAAAAATATCATTTTGAACTAGGGGTCTAGCAACGCATGATGCAAGAAATACTGGGAGTCAAGGTCATGCACTCACTACAGAAGCCTGGCAGTGGAGGCTAAAACTGTATAGAAGTGCATGGCAGTCAAAGGGTTAACGTTGGGGTACAATTAAATTTAAGATAACAAATTGTTTGAAAGATCCAGAGAAGCATGAGTATACTCAACTCCTTGAAAGCACTTTTCCAGACTCCAATTTTTAATCCTCGGACATGTCTTTTTCATATTGGAAGTTATTTTTTTATGAAGGTGCATTTGTTTACTTTGCAGAGATAGTTTTTTCTGCATAATAGATATTACAATCCTAATGTTTTTTATTTCACCAGTGACAATTGAGATATTGACAGCAGTCAATCTTATCAACAACAAAGTCTTTATACTTTTAATATATCAATAGAAAGCTCATAAATTAAATCTGACACAATACAATTGAGCAGCATTAGAGAGACAAGAATTGTCAGCATAGGTGGTTGGTTACTATACGGCCTCTGAAGTTCTTTTTACAGTTTCGTTCTTAGATGGTTGACACCCACAACCAAATGCACAATGGTGAATCAGCATTGTTACAAAATATGTTTTGTCACAATTTTGATCAAATTTTTCTCATATTGTTTGGCATCTCTCCAAAAATTATGGTTTCTGAGTGATCAGAAAAAACTAAACTTACTAATTTTAAATGTCCAAGGAGCACTGTGAAGTATTCATAAGGAAAACAATGATTCCCAAAACCACAGAAAACAAAACTAAGACTAGTAAATCCTGTTCAGCTGTTACCCTCTGAAAATGACGACTATTACATGGGTTAATATATTTAACACAACTGGATTTATTAGTCTGTTTTGGTCCTCTTTTTGTAGTCTTAAGTTTTCTTAACCATTATTAAAGCTTGATTTTAATCAAATATGATTTACACAGAGGACGTGTTTACGACACAAGCAAAGCCAGTTTAGGCTCTATATAATAGAAGGAAAAAATTTCACTGTCTATGATTTATTTTCACATTGTCAAATACCCAACTGAGATATTTTCGATAAAGAATAGTTTTGAGGGTGAGTGAGTAAGAAAGAAATGTTTTTGTACTATTTATTTTAAATGAATTAATTTTTAAGTAAAGGACTACCAAAATATAACAACGTTTAGGAAGAATAAGTGGATTTCTCAGGTGAGCCATTGTAGTCTTAATTTGTAAAAATAAAATTTAATTATTATATTTTAGAGAAAATTGTAAACATTTTGTTATATTTAATATCTAAAAATTAAAGAATTATTGCATAATTAACTTCAATGTCGTATTTCATCCATTTCCAAACTAAACAACCATTTTTTAACAATCTATAGAGCTGATCTCAACAATCACATTACAACACATTCCCAATGTAAAATAACAGCTGATTGAAACATGACATTTCTCCCAATCATTTAATTACTTACTGTCATTGTAGAACTAGTTCTATTTAATTTACATATCTTAACTGGTAGTTGTTAATAAAATTGTGAAAGTTTTGCTGGTTATCTTCTTATTCTAATTGATCTCCTAGATAAACATTTCAGCAGCAGACTCTCTAGCTGAACCATTTTGACTGTCAAGTCATATATCGGCTTTTTTATTATAATAGTTTACCGCTAAGAGCCGATATTTCAACCTCCTATTATATCTTACATCAAAAGTTACAATATTTAGTTGACAATGGGATCGGCTGTATCAATGTAATGTCAATGTTTACAACGTCCGATTATATTAGACTTTTAACATGAAATTGAGTTTGCAAAAGAAATTGATTTAGTGGACTAATTTTTTATTCTCTATTGAATGTTTTGAAATATATTTGGTGTATAATTTATAGTTTTTAGTGTATTTTGTTGTCCAAATGAGTAATAAAAGAAAACATTGTAACTGTCCATTGAGTGAAAATACGATAATGCAATCTGGTGTAGACATAGTTTTAGATAAAGAACCTAATGATAGCCTGGATGGTAGCATAATGATAGCTCTTTTGATTTTTTTAATAGTTTAGATGACTTTGATCAAGATCTAATGATTTGTATTTGTTGTTTGTGAGTGTACTAGTTATTTTTACGATTTCCTAAAAATGAAAAATCATAGCTTTTAGGTCTATTTGTAGGTATCTTTCAAATTTTACTGAATGATTTGATATAACATAAAATATTTTGAATAAATGGATAAATATTAACTAAATTACAAAAAGGTTATGTGTTTATTACATGTCAAAGTCAATAATAATGTACATAGGTTTATATTTATACACTTTAAAAAAAAAATTTTTGGTTTTCGATATTGCCAATTTTGAATATACTGGTAATATTCTACATTCTACTGCACAATCAATAAAATTAAAATGATCACTCTACTTTAAATATTTTAAAAGTTATCAATAGTTTTCTATAACTATGTAAAAACAGTCATTTTGGCCTGAAGGTCTAGCAACACATGACAAAAGAAATGCTAGCGGTCAAAGGGTTAATTACTTATCACAACATAGGCCTACTGACTGGGTTTTAGATTTAACAAGAATATCACTTTGTGCTGAACACTAGTTCATTGTGTTTTAGACTTTTATTTTTTTGCAAACAAATTTCTTAAAACTTCACTATTTACTCTTGTGGCTATGAGGGCTGAACTTTTTTTACTTCAAAAACATATTCATTACTACGGAAAGTAGGTCATGAATACACAGTGCTGAAGGTCATGACTGTCCACCAAGTGGTAAATCAGCAGAGAAGCAAGAAGCACTAATGTCATTATTTCAGTATTTCATGAATACTGTGTCCCGTAACAAAATAAAACCAATCGATCTGGTCATTTTTACTTGATATGTACCAACAATTAGTAGCCAAGAGTAGAATCTGGTTGTCAATTCGAACAGCTCCCTACATGAGGCTAACCCTAAGTAATGCTAATAGAGTTGTTTAAACTAAATAGTTTTATTATGTTTGCAATACTTTTCTTAGGAGTCAAATGATAATTTTTTGTTTTAGTAATGTAAACGTGTTTAATCTAACTAATACAATAACAATGTCTGCTGTACTGATATATTTATTTTAAACATTTAAGTTATTTCTCCTGTAATAATAGTAACAACCCAACACAAAGTTAAAATATTAATTTTTAATTAAAGTTTCTTACAATTTAAGGTGGAATATTTCTGATTATTTGTTTAGAATGAAAGATGTATTTTTTAAATTATTATTATTGTTTGTTAAATTTGTTCTTTGCAACTGTGATACAAAATTAAATGAAATCTATGGTTTTCCGAGCACCTTAAATAAACGTATCTGTATAAGATCACGATGCCAAACGCTGTCTCGGTTAGGAAACGAGTTGACAATCACACGGCCCCTATAGGTTTCTTAAAAGTCAGGCTGTTTACTGCTCTTCTCTTAACAGACTTGACTCGTGGCGGTTGTATAGTCCTTGAATACTCTCGGAAAATAAAACAAATTTGGTCGAGAGACTTTATAGAAAAGAACTAATCTAAATCCAAGACTACATGAAAATTGTGTATATCCCTCGGTAGTTACCTGCAGTTTCTGATTAACAAGATTTGATTCATCAAATCGTGGTCATATTCATTCTCAGAACTGTCCTCGGTAGATTCACCAACGTCTTCATAGTCGTGTCCTTATTATAACTAATTTCTAGAATATTAGTCATTTAACTGTTTTTAATTATGCTTCTCATAAAGAATTTCAGACAATGCTAGGAGTGGCAGAAGAAAATACAGAATAAATAACATACATCCTGGCAGAAATATAGTTTCTCTATATTTTGTAGTTAATTTAAATCACATGGCAAGAATTAGTGGAAGCCGTTCAATGTAGCCGACCACTGTGCCATCGTGATATCACAGTAGTAGCAGGATTCTGAACATCTGTCTTGTGAATTGCTGTTTTGGATATAAGCCAATTATAGTAGAATCATTTTCCTTTAACACCCATTTTGGTATACTTGTTAATTTTATATGCAGAGGTTTTTTATAAGTGTGATTTGATACCATTACTATTTCGGTCATTAAAAATGGAGGATTTCATGGAAATTTCGTTAAATGATAACCTATATTTTTGATGATGCAGAACGATTTAAATGGTCTAAATAAATACAGAACATATGAGCAGAAATGATTTGTTTATATCTGTAATATCAATGTTACAAATGCTTTGATATAACTTTTTACTTCTCTTAAGATTCTAATTTTTATGAATCTCTTTTAAAATGATATAATTTTTAAAGAGTTAATAAGTCATTTATTTATACAAACAATATATTTTGTTCTTTTAATGAAAAACTCCTATCTCTATTTTTAGTTTGTCTTAAAATAATTTCTTTACCAATAAACAATAATTACTTCATAACTGATTATAACACCTAAAATTTAAGATCACAACATTAATCATCAACATATTTCCAAAATCTCACAAATTGGAGAAAATAGTTTACATCATTGTTTCTACTTTCAGATATAAAGTAAAATTGAGTTGACTAACAATTTGCAACCACATTCTCAAACTGAAATTTATTTTTAAGGTACATGTGTTTTTGATGTTTTTCAGTACAAGATATTGATAAATGTATATTTAAGGCTTAAAAGCTATTCAAGTGGCTCTTATATGCACCAAAATGTACACTTTGTAAATAAATGATGACATACAAAAAAGGTATCTAATATTTACATTTTATTATTGTTATATTTATTAAATCAATAATATGCTTAACATATGTGGCCGTTACAATCTTGTTGAGCATTGTGGTGAAATTCACAATAATGATTCGAATTTGCCCCTAACCACAATCACTAGAAACTTTAAAATAAAACAATTATCTGATTAATTGTTCTTTATTAATTATTTCCACTAAATGCCCTGATGTACATTTCGATAACATGATTATCATCATCGGAGGGTCTTGCTTATAAACTAAATCTAAACTTACATATCTATATCTAGTAGATATGTAAGTTTAGATTTAGTTTATAAGCAATATTTGTTACATTGTTTATTTTAATTTTGGTGTGATTTTTTAGCCATCCCTCTGTACATGGATGGTTCATTAGTTATCAGTAACAAACCAAAACAATAGGCCATGGAGATGTTTCACAAAATGTGAAGATTAATAATGACCTAATTTGCAAATAAAAAGATATGGTTCAGGAATAATTGGCAAAAACTAAAATTAACTGACCATTATCATTAAAAGACTGATTTTAAATAAATATGATTTAGGCTGAGGGCGTATTTATGGCACAAGCGAAGTAGTTTAGGTCCTTATTTAAATTTATATATATTTCAAAGATACATCGTTAATTTTTTACTTTTTGACGAAAATTATAAAACTAGCATTTTTGGTGACTTAGTTTTTATTTGGTTTTGGGGATGGGTGATTGAGAAAATTTTGCAAAATTTATTTATTTTAATGGTGTATATCTTAGAGGGAAGTTGAGAAGTAAAACAACAATATTATCAGTCATTTTAAAATGTAGAGCTGATTCTCTATAAATTTACCTAATATAAACTTCGAGATATGACTTCCAAAGTTTTTTAATGCAAACTATGTTTATTAAGTTATATTTGTGTTAATCTACAATAGTAAAGGAAGCAAAATGAATGCTCTTCTTAATTGAGTTTTATTATAAAAACCCGGTTTTATGAAAACTTTTTCCGCACAACTGTAATGTCCAACAGTATTCACATGACCAAAAAAAAATAAAAATTTTATTTTCTCACACATACATAGTACAGTATAAAGTTTATTTGATAGATCAAAAAATTGATCAGTTTTATATCGATATATCCCTAGAATCCAAAAAAAAATATTTTTGAATTGATGTTTGTTGTTTATACAGAGCAGTATGGTACAAGCAAAGCAAGTTTACACTCTTCTTTAAATACATAAATATGTTTGTTCAAAGATGAGTTACATGGATCATTTACATTTTTTAATTGACAGCTGACATATTTGGCAACAATTATTAGTTTTGATGATGGATGAACGAGACATTATTATTGATTATAATCAAGATTCATAGTTTTTGTATATTGGTCCAGAACTGTTTTACTTTTATATAAAAATGATAAGTTAATTTGTTTCTTTAACCCATTTTCACGTTTAACCTAAATGTTATCCCCATTATTATTTGAAGAAATAATATGTCCTTCAAAAATAGTGTTTGTACTTGTAGTCTTTTTTTGCCTCAAACGTCAATTTTTAACTATGACAATCTTGTTCCACTTTTTAAAAAAGCTTCACAACCATAATTTAAGTTAAACAACAAGTCATAAGTTAAAAAAGTTATGTTATACTTTGTTATGGTTGGTATGCATAAATGTTACAGAAATTCTTTAAAAAATATAGCTATTGTGATTTTTACAGCAAAATTTTGACGCAAGACTATCAAATAAACATCTTTAGAACATATTTTAGTATTAATTCAGATTCAACTTCTCTGTTGATACCAAGGTCATCAATAATCAGCAAATGTCATTAAACACATTGGCTGCCATGAGATGTACCGGCTTAAGATCATAATACTTTGTCCGACAACAATAAAGTGCCGAGTGATTTACTGAATGTTTTCTCATTCCGAACCCCCAAGCCATTAATAATAACCTATGTTGGAAATAGAAGTACTGAAAGTAGTGATATCTTTTCTTTGATCTATAACTAAGCTGACGATCCATGAAAAAATAAAGTTGATTTATGGAAAATTTTATAATTAAAAAAGTCCACACAAGTGTAATTACGGTACTCTCATATTAAACAATAAAAATATTTAAATGATTGAAATAACATCATGTGTCAATGAACTTTTTTGCTGCACAAACACTGCACATACTATTGCTCCATTATTTTCCTCCTGAACCACATCAAAAGCATTATCAACAAACCACAAGAAGCTATGATACATTCCAAACAAATATGAATGAGGGAACCACTGTGGTTCACACAGTCTATGGGTAATGTTAAACCGAAACCACAAGAAGCTATGATACATTCCAAACAAATATGAATGGGGAACCACTGTGATTCACACAGCCTATGGGTAATGTACCGAGAAATGAATCCATACATGAATCTCATCTCATGACATTTACATTATTATTTTCCTTACACATTATACCATCCATCTTAAAAGATACCCGTGTCTATATTCAGGAAGGCATATTAAGGGGGAAAAATGTTTATCAAAAAAAGTTATTTCTCTCATGAAAAGAAATTAATTAATCCTGAAATAATTGTAATTTAACTTTGCATTATTAAAACAAATTTATTAGTTTATTTTGTTTCAGATTTACTATAAAAAAAAAAAAGCTAAGAATGAAGATCTTTCATTCATTCACCACAACAACTTACTTAGCAAATGCTGAAGATGAAAGTTTTGGAGGATTAATGAAGATTTGTATATATTATATATTGCCTGATGGAGTTTATGGTTTTAGTCAAATATTAAGGAAAGACTTTTTGTAATTTACTTGTGCAAGATAGTGCTCACACTTTGGAATTTCAACTTCAAACTTCTAATTTAGCCCTAATCTGAGTTAATCTTGTATTAGATGTATTATAGACAAAGTGCTTGTTTCAAAATTAGTGTATTAATTATTAGAGGAAATTACTTATAATTTACATGGAAATTTGTAAGTGATATAAATATTTATATTGTATTTAATCGATCCTTGTTATATATTAATTTAATCTTAGCTTAAAGTATATTTACTTAAAGTATAATATATAATATATATAGTCATTTTATTTCAAATGTACTGAGAATTACTTTTAGTTCTTTTGTTAGTTTGAATATTTTGTTAAGTAAAACTTAGGAGTGAAAATTTAATGGGTACATGTCAATAAATTTTCGCACGCTTTCAGCTTGTTATTAATTCTCTTGTTTTTTGTTGTTCAAAATTATAGTAACCTATCGTTAATTGATTTAGTGAATCCTTATCTTTATTCCGGTATTTTATAAAAAGTTTTAATTGAAAACATATATCTTTCACATTCCACTATTGTTAAATAAAAAGTGTATCTTATGTAAATGTTGTCTGCATAATAAAGTAGCGTTTTGCTTTAAAAAACAAAGCATTTCCAAAACGATACTCATACATATCATTTTATAAATTTGTCTGAATAACCTATTTCATTATGTTTACATATAATAAAAATGTCAGATTCAGTATTGTGAAAAGCATTGTGTAATAAATAGAATGAAAATATCTTTCATTGAACGTCTCTAAAAAATATGGGCTTACCTAATTTGATGTTTTTATTTTAGCAAACTTTAGTTTTGACCATTTATATGCTGTGTAAACATATTTTTGAGATTAACTTTTTGATATTTTAGTATATAAACACATTCAGATGGTGAGTTAGGTCGGCTGCGCACTAGAATTAAAAGAAAAGAAATTCTTTCATTGTTGTGGTCTGGAAGACCAACCAAATTAAGATTGGTAAGATTTTTTTTTTTTTTTTTTTTCAGAGGAATGTGTCATGAGTTCCAATAAGAAATAGAAACTTTTAGGGTCCATCCTATACATGACAATTCCATATATTTCTGTTATTTCTTCTTCTGTAAATTACTACTGCGAAACTGTATCGCACATTCATTAAATTAAGTTGATTGAACCCAAATATTTCTCCTGTTTTTCAAATGTAAATAAATCACGAAAACAATAGCTCATGATTACAACTGATAAATTTACCATAGATTGTATTGTAATGATTGTTCAATGAACATCATATTGCTCTGATGTGCAGCCCACCTAAAGCGAATAAGTTGCATAAAAAATATAATTTAATGATTAAAGCATATATTTGGTTATACTATTTTGCTGATCATTTAATAAATATGATAACAAAGTCACCAATTGGATGAATAAACAGAATGATAGTTTGACCACAAATAATGCAGCTGAAATAAAATAATTAAGCCAAAGCTAGTTCTGAAAAAGAGTAATTTAAAACATACATCGACAACTAAAAGCCAAGAACACGAAAGAAATGCAGTGTATCTTAACAATCGAGTTTATCTAAAATTAATTTCAAGTCACATTTTCGTAACAAAAGATTTGTTGTTCTGATTGGATAAACCTTCATATTTAACTATAATTTGATTATTTTTAAGACTAGTGACCGTAGGTGTACTCAACATGACAGTAAGAAATTGGTTCATTTTATATTGTCAAGGATGCTCATATGTTGATCCCATAACATAGGCTAGAATCTAAGGAAAGAATCCAGGCCTAAGCAGTTAAGAAAATGAATTTAAAAAATGATCAGTAAAAAACAACAATTTTCAAAAATGCACAAGGAACAGCAAATGATTTCCTGATAGGAGTTGAAAACCAACGGAATGGTGAGCTTGATAAAAGTGAACAACCCTAGGCCCGGTACTGGAACGAGTTAATAAATGGACAAACTTGGATAAAGTTTCAATAAACAGCAACGTAAAATATTACAGAACTGTAAAGGGAACTTGGCAATAAGTTAAAAATTATAAAATTTAATAGCGAAACAGAATTTTAGGGCTGTAGAGGAGGAACCCTGCAGCTATCAAATCTAATTAAACGAATGATAGGATGATGAGAGACTATTTGACTGGGATAGAGTTGTTCCTATCTTTGCAAGGCTGTTGTACAACTTTATTACATTTCTGCCTGACTTGATAATATGATAAAACAAATTTTTATTGCCATTTTTACTTTCTCACATATACGTAGTATAGAAAAGGTTGTGATGGGTCTAAATCTATGTCAAGTTTTCGGAATATCTGTTTTGTCATCACCAGAGTCTGTTCATTGCTCTTCAGACCAAATATGTGAACCGATTTGAATCAGTTTTAGAGATAGCTATCATAAGGGAAAAAATATAAAATCTGTTCTAACAATTTTGTTGAAGTGTAGCAATTAAGGATACTAATAAAACGTACTGGTTGCTATCACTCCAAAAATTGTTTACAAAACAAATTGGGCGTGAGGCTGATAGTAAAATAAAATTTTATAAAATATTTTTTACCAATTTCATTCAAAAATATTGGATTAATTTTCAAAATCGAAAATTTAAAAAATATGATTCAGAAATTATTGGTAAAAAAACAAAAATGAATCTTGACCACCATCTTCATGCTGAGGATGTGTTTGGCACTAGTGAAGAAGATTTACATATATTATATTTTCAAAGACTGCACCCATGGTTATTTTTCTCTTTTTGTTGACAAATTTGTCCAAAATGTACTGTATATTTTGGGTACTCACAGGTTTACTGGAAACAATCCTGGTATTAACATATACAGACCTGTCAACTTCCAGGTTTATTGAAAAACTACTTCATAAGGTTTCTGGAATGAAGATGACAAAGTTAATTTCTATATTAAAGGTTTGCTAAATAAACATAAAAACTTTCCCACTCATACCCAAAAAATGTAATTTTAGTGTCAAAAAGTGAAAATGAACTATGAAAGAAATATTTAAATAAGGACCTAAACTTGCTTATCTTGTGCCTTAAACACAATCGTATTTTTTGATTAAAATGGAGGTTATAAAGGTTTCTCTTTTTATGATTCATCAATTATTCCTAAATTGTATTTACCGGTACCTGAATATTTTTTACTTTCAATTTTGCACAAGGGTTTGAGTTATTAATTTTCACATTTCACTAAAATTTGAACAAAAATGATAGAGCTGATTGATTTGACAAACAAATATTTATACAGCCCCATGGCTATTTTTTACGGATATTATTTAACCAACATATTTTTAGAAAGATGGCCACCAATAGGTTTTTTTCCCCACCAAATGGAAAAAACAAACATGGTCAAAATATCCTCATGTAACTTTTATTAAAATCGGTTCACACATTTGGGCTGTATAACACTGAACAATATTCAAGCGGTCATTCCAAAAACCACTTTGGGACCTCAAAATGGATATCCAAAAAAGTGACAATTTTTTTGCATACCACAAAACGTGTATATGAAAAAGTAAGAAGCAATCTTTCATTAGTTAATATATCTAAATAAATAAATGTAATTCATAAATTTACACCTTGATGGAATGCTTTTGAAAAATGTTTTCTGTAAAATTTTGAATATTCTTTCGATTGTTTGTTTAAAACCATTGTTAAACAGGTTTTCAGAACCTTGTAATTATTGTGTAAATCGTTATTTTAGTCTTATCAACTAGGCCTTGGTGAACTTCGTAGTTGTGTATATATTAAAAAGGTTTCTGATCATTTCATTTAAACTAACTTCCTGATAAGCTAAGTGACCTGAAATTTTGAACATAGGTCAGAATTGGATGACAATACAATATTCAGTTGGTTTCTTGTCTCTACATTTGTTTAAACAATAGTTATTTAAACAAATAAAAATTGGCCAATACAGATTTTTTAATCACGTTAACACTTTTGAATGGTAACCGGAATATTGAAGTAGGATGAGGCAAATTTTTCATGGCTTGTGAGAGTTATTGGATTAATAATAAATCATACAAAAAATTTGTTTGAAAATTCATACCACGTTTTTAAAATGAACTGAAAAGTATAATAATAAATCAAATAAAAAAAAAATGAGCTCGATTATTCAAAATTCACTGGCAAAGCACCTTGCAATGAAGATGCCATGACAGAGATGGGAAGAATGTGTCAAATACGACCTTCACCAACATAAATTTGTGATACATTTACAATTTATATTCGAGAAGGATTTGACATTGTATTGTTTTAATTCATATACATGAAAAAATAAAATACATTTTGTTTACTTCTTTAGTTTGATTTTCTGAGTTACAAGACTAATAGAACTATTATAGGTAATGAGAGGTAATATTTTGAATTTCAGACATTTGCAGCTAAACAGGATGTGAAATGCATTGGGAATTTCCTATATATGTCCCTGTCAGAGTCTCATCAATATATACAGAACCGATTGAAATCTTTCACCCGGACATAAGACTAAAAAACAGAACATAATAAATCAAATTAATTTTTTTTTTTTTTAATATACCACATTTTTAAAACTGTCTAAAAAGTATAAAATAATTTTTCATGACCCTTCTACAATTTTGAGGGAGGATTGTTAGTGGCTATGGATATATTTGGAATACTTGGAGAGAAAAACATGGGGCGCAGGCAATCTATGATAGTTAAGGAGGAGTAAATAAATTAAATTACAGTGAATCTCATTTCCGATTCACTGAAATTAGCTGTAAATTCATCCGGATTGTCTACTTGTATTATTTACTGGCTGCGCCCCACGTTTTTCTCTCCAAGTATTCCAAATATTCCAAAACCCATAGTCACTAACAAGGGTCATGAAATATTATTTTATTTTTAGTCCGTTTTAAAAACGTGGTATGTTAAAAATTTCTTTTTATTTGATTTATTATTTCATTGTTAAAGGGGTGTTAAACAGGTATGTCTATGTCAATGAGAGTTATGAGTTGGCCTCTGACCGGCTGTCGACATAGAATTTAAATATAATACAAAAAGATGAACCTCCTGAATTAACAAACTTTAAAACAAATTAAGGTGATTGTAGAAAACAGATCATATAGAAGTGCAGATACCACTTAAAACTGAATAGTGGAGGAAGAGGTTGAATCTTATAAACAAAGACATTCAACAATCAGCCTGGAATAAGGCGTCTTGGCTACTCAATCCAAAAGTAATACAGGGTTATCATAAAAGAATGGTAGGGTTTTTAACATGATTTTAATGAAAACAGAATTACTTACAGTTGATTTGTTTATTTATCTAAATCGTCGTCTGAAACTGTTTTTGTACATAACTAATAAATTTTGATATGTGTGCCATTAGTCGCTCGGCAAATGTCCAATCGATAATCAAGTTCTGCCCAAATGTTTGTTAACGGTTGTCATTGCTTCATTAATCCTGTTCCTTTAGCAATTTAGGTCATGAAGTTTTTTTTCTCAATAATGTTTTTGATGTACCCCCACAAGAATAAATCACAAGATGTCAGGTCTGGACTCCTTGGAGGCCAGCTTATGGATCCTTGCCGGCCTATCCATCGATGTTCAAACTTTTCATTCAAAATTTCTGTGACAAATGCACTATCAGGGGTGCACTATCTTGTTGGAAATGAAGTTGTTAAATGTTTTCGAGTTCACCCAGCTGAGGAAAACAATAATTGATTAACATATCAAGATACACAATTCCATTAAGTGTCTTTTCAGCAAAGAATAAAGGTCCTATTAAACGATTTTTCATCACACCACACCAAACATTAACTTTATAGTTATTAAACAAACTTTTGGGTTATAGGCTATCAGCGATACCAATACAACACCACAAAATTTCTCTACTGCCTTCGTATGAATTAATGATTTTAATTCCCTCCCCATCATTATTTTATGATAACCCTGTATTATATATCCAATAGAAGTAGGTGTACTAGTACAGAAGAAAATAATAATTGGCAAAAAGTGGCAGATAACCTGAGCACCTCAATATAAATCGGTTAAATCAATTGAGCAATAAACTTAGATGGATTAAAAGCGAAAATATCTCGAAAGGCTATCGGCTAATAAGGATAGTGATTTCAAAATATGGCATGTGACTAAAAGTATTAAAAAACCTAAAATTCATATTCCACCAATCAGGAAAGATGACAATACTTGGGCAAGAAGTAATTAGGATAAAGCTGGTATGTTTTTTGTGCATCTAGACGACATATTCATACCATTTGAAACACAATCAAGAGGTGAAAATTTAATACCAATTTAAAAGAATGAATTAATTGATATCAGTAAAGTGACATACCATGGAGCTTGTAAAAGAAATAAGAAGTTTAAACGACAAAAAATCACCTGGTTATGATTTAATAACTGGAAAAATTCGAAGAACTACCAGAAAAGGCCCTGCTAAAGTTATTGCATTTGATAAACGGTTTTTCAGACATCAGATATGTTCAGAGACAGTGGAAAGTTGTGGAGGTCATTATATAGTACCGAAGCCAGGAAAAGTAATTATATTAACCCATTTCTCTTTTGCTGATTATTTCAAAAGTTTTTGAAAAACTACTCAAACCTATAATTAAAGAGAGGAAATTAATTCCTCAGCTTCAGTTTGGGTTTAGTAGAAAACAGGCAGATTGAATTACAAATCCCCGCAGGGGGGGTGCAGACTAGCTGCACCTAATAAGAGGGTGTTGGCGTCCCTCGCGGTCCCCAGTCAAACACTCACAATACGTAGACTAATATAAACATACATCCATTTGACCTACATACGTTTTCTTACCTTCACCTTTACTTAGGGTTTTATGTCTTAAGTGCAGACTATCTGCACCTAATGCAGATTATCTGCACCTTTTGAGAGAGGTTTAGCGCCCCTTGCGGAACCCTTAGCTATACAGGGGTGGTACAATAAAACATCTTCTCCGAATATACACACACATACATATTTTACAATTCGTAGAGGTTGTTACACTTCACGATTCACATGGGATACATAAATACTATACATTCATATATAGGGATGAACTTTTTTACCCTGCAGAGCCGTAGCGCCTGTGGGAGTGTTTACCAAACCAAAGCGTGACAACCTTTGAATCTGGTAAGGTGATGTGAGTTTGCTCTGCCGAAGGCGTATGAGCGGTTTCTGTTCAGTAACCAGCTACTTCGGTCCTTGGTACTGATGCCCATCCAGTCTGGTTAAAGAGGATACTCTGGGCCTCAGAGTTCTGGGGTAATGAAATGATCGAAAGTGATCCAAGGGTATACCGGTTCGACAGAGTCTCATCTGCAATTGCCAAACACGATGTGCTGGTAAACTCATGCATGGCCTCTACATTCTCAAACGTCAACCCGGGTTGTGACAAGAGACAACTATCGGCATTGTCCGAGGAGTTTGTCTGTGTTGAAGCGAAGAGACAAAATTTGAACATAAGGAATCCGGAACCTGCTCCCGGATTCCTTATTGTCCGTCAATTACTGAGGGGTCAGATTTGTCAAAGATCGCCCCCCTTTTGTTATTAATAAAGCTATAACTGGTGCTGCAAGAGTTGTTCGTTTTATTAGAAAACTGAGAAATGGGACTTTATTAGTACAGACTAACTCTGATAACAGAGTCACTCTCTATTAAAACTGAAGAAGTCCTTTTTCGATGTTGTTAACGTGTTAGTTGAACCTCATAAGAGTTTGAATTCTTCTAGGGGCATTATTTCCTGCCGTGACCTATTGAACAATGGTACGGAGGATATAAAGAAAGAGCTCGCCAAACAGCACGTTACTAATGTTGAAAGAATTTTCCATACAGGAAATGGCGAGAAAAAACCCAACTGGCTCTTTAATATTGACATTTGCTGTACCCAATCTTCCTGAACGAGTGTTTGCTGGATTCTACAGTCTAACTGTTAGACTATACATTCCAAATCCAAGACGTTGTTTCCAATGCCAAGGATTTGGACATGTTAGCAGCACTTGGTCCAAAAGAGGAAGTGTGTGGACAGTGTGGCATTAAAGCCACAAAAGCGAAGGTTGTAAATCAAAGCAAATTGTGACGGCGACCATCCTGTATATTCACCATAATACCCAAAATATAAAATTGAGAAGCCAATTTTAGAAATTGTTGCAAATGAGAAACTCTCCTTTCCAGAAGCTAGGCAAGTATAAAGGCAAAGAACTGCTCTATCTCCTACCGTAGGAAAATCTTGTGCAAACACGATATCAAACCCAACTCCAAATTCATGTTCATCGTGTAAGGAACTGAGTGAGATGGTTCGTTTACTTGCCGAGCAAATAAATCAATTAATAGTGGTCCAAATCAGTACTTCTGTTAACTTGCCTTCATCTTCTAATGTTGACTTTCTTGGAGAATCTACAAAGCCTTATTGCTACGAAGGCTAAATCTGCGCCTTCACCACTAAAAAACCTCAAATTACCATCGATAACAGGACAGCTAATTAAACCAAAATTGCAATCAATGTCAGTTCTAACAAAATCTTCGTCTTTTGTTAAAGTCCAGAATTAAAATTCTCGAGGAAAGCCCAACACCACTGAGTGTTACAAAAGTCCCCACAAATATAAAATAAAGTTGGGGGCGGGTTCTTCAAAACCCCTCCCAAAATGAACTCATGCATCTACCAAGACTTCAACTACTGATAAACCAATTGTTGAGGTTGCTATGGAGCTTGACCCTGAAATATCTAGAATTAAAAACCACCTGACGGTCTTTCAAGCCAGGCATGTGGAAATAATGATACAGGTCCAAACCCTTTTTAATTGTTAACGAATCCATCTATATTATTATTTTTATATCGCATCAAAAAATAAGGCCAGAAATTTAAACTCGAATAGTGAGAAACAATGGAACATTAACAGTGTGAAAAGCCACATCGAAAATCTTAAGATTCTTGTACGTGATACATCCCCTTAATTTGATAAATTCCTAAATAAATGTGTGCCTAAGAGTATTTTATCTTTATGTATTAACCTATTTCTAAAATCTATAACTATAATTGAACAAATTTTTATGTAGAGGTTAAAATTAACATATATTTAACAGAATGTTCAAAACGATAATATCAAGACCCATAGAGGTTTATAAGAGAAGTAATTTCTTGAGTTATAGTTTACATAATTTATTTTATTACTTATTTATATAATCACTAACATTTTTGTTCTCCCCCAATTGTTTAAAGGTGAAAAACCTTTCATTCATCATTGGTTTATAAAAAGAAGATAGAAGAGTATATAAAATGAAACCCTCTAGTCAAGAGAGAGCAAATAGGAAAGATGAAAGAGCGAACTCCAACGCAAGACTACATAAAAAAAGATATAGATCCAACTCCTTAGGGATTTCCATTCCTGTATTCCTGTACTCACAATAGTGAACACCTTATGGTACAGTATCAATAATACAAATAGGAACATAGTGTTATATCTAAAAAAAAATAATAATGAACTGTACTTATAATTTTAACAAAATAAATCTTTGTAATATAAAAGATTATTACAAAAGATTATTACCTATTACACATCATTTTAAAGTCCTTGATTAAAGAAGAAGAACAGTGGAAACTAGAGCTTTCTATCTCAACCCAGTACAAAATGGCAGCTCATTGGTTGTCTATTGGGGTTATTTACCACCTGAATGTGGATGTTCATATTTTGCCTCAATGAAGTTTTACTTAATTTCAATGAGCTGCCATTTTGTACTGGGTTGAGATAGAAAGCTCTGGTTTCCACTGTTCTTCTTCTTTAATCAAGGACTTTAAAATGAGGCGTCAATGGGTCTTTATATTTAAAAATTTTGAGCTGCCCCCCAAAAATCCCATTTTGGGGAAATGGGCAAAGTTGTAATAGTGACTAAAAAGTTCACTTTTATTTCCTAGAAAGGTGTTCTGAGTTTCATTTTTCTATCTTTATCCATTTAAAATTTAACAGGGTGTATCCATACTTTTGACTCACACTGTATATTATACATAATATATATACTGTAAAATGTTACAAATATAATTACAATAACAAAGCAATATTTATTGGATACAGTGAGAGCATTGTCCCCTATGCATAACATTCATGAACAAACCCCCCCCCCCCTACCAAATATATATTCAACAGAACCACAATAACCGTTTCAATTTAGATTTATATTTTTTAAACTATATATCTTTTATAGAATTTGGAAGTCCATTATATAGAATAATTTCAGTCTGAGCAAAGAGTCTTGATCATATAAACCCCCCCCATCTTCTTCTGTCATAAAAATGAAATTAACTGCTATGAGCTGTAAATTATTTTAATACAACTATCAAATTCATCATATTATAATGATGCATTAGATGTTCAATGTGCATGGGTCAAATGATGTGTGAATCTCCATTTTATATTTGTGTGTTCGAACACCATTTTGTAGTTCGATGTTTGAACAGTTATAGATGATAGTCTTTCATAATGTTTATGTCGAAATATCATGGTTTAAAATTAGTTTCTTTTAAAATAGCCTTTAAAGTGATAATTTTAGAAATGAAGTTTGAACTTCCAAACTTTCACTGTAATATACAGAGTGAAGCAGACCACTCGTGCAGTATTTATAGCTGTCTTACTAACTTACTTTAACACTTTTTCTTTCTCATTTCCCACTAATTTGGCCGCACAGAATCCAATAAAATTATTTTCAATTTTGAAAAATGCCCCAAAAGGGGTAACACGATACTTTATGTTAAAGTTCTATTTCAAAACATTTTGGTACACCCTGTACATACGGTTAAAGATAATTAACTTTTGTTTGCACCAAAATGTTCAGGGTAATTAGACCTTTAAATTGATGTACACACAACCCATGTTTACATTTGAAAATTCCTCAAAAATCACCCCTACCCCTACCCCCCAAATTGGGCCCTTTCTCAAAATTGAAAATAATTTTATTGGATTCTGTGAGGCTAAATTAGGGAGAAATGATAAAGAAAAAGTGTTAAAGTAAGTTAGTAAGACAGCTATAACTGCATGAGTGGTCTGCCTCACCCTGTATACATAACTTGTATATACATATATTTGATACTATTCTTTTTCATTTTTTACCGTAAAAAAGTGAATTGCTATCTGAAATAAGTTACTATTTTTTGTTTTCAAAGTAAAATTGGTACTAAATGAATTTCACAATTTTTTAAATTTAAATATCATGATCAACCAAACTGGATTTTTACTACTAATTTCAACCTATTATTTACTATTAAATCTATAATTTCAGTTCAAGGTTTCTGAAACTCCTCTGAACAATCTGTTAAATAAAATAAATGCATAATTTATTTTATCACAGTTACCAAATACAATCCATATGGTTGAATATTGTACACATATTCATGCTATATGTCAGTAACCGGGATGCAGACATACCCGATTTTATTATACACCAAAATGATGGTAACTGTCCAAATAAATTATATCAATAATATGAAAAATCTACCATTAAACAATAACTTTAAAACCAGCATAGAGTAGTTTTCTGAAACTGAACTATGTATATATTAAATAGTCTTCTTTGGCTATGCTTGTAACTATGATTTGGCTCTCTAAAGCCTTGTAGCTGCCTTAGAGTTATGTGTATATACTTACTTTATCCTCGTGTTAACAACACAGCCCTGGTGAGCTTCGTAATTTAAAAAAATCTATATTCTTAGGAAGACCAGGTCAAAGTGTAACGTTCCACATTTTTTTATATTTAATGTCAGGTATTATACCTTCTTCGGTAAGTTAGGTATAGCTAAATATGATGTAAATAACTGTGTCATACAGGTGTAACAAACACGTATCGTAATATGGTAGAGACGGATGGACAAGTTTTCAAAATTGGTTAATGTTGCAGAACAACAAGCGAGTGTGTTGTATGGATGGAAAATGACATGTATATATGTCATCCATTGGTTAAATGACAATAATATGGTTAAATATTATAGTTGTATATTATGTTATAAAATATTTAAAAAAGTAAATTTGTAAAATGAATAATGGTTCATAAAATGTGTTAAAAACAGTGCTGTGTTTAGTGCGCTGACAAGTTCGGTCATCGGTAGGAGAATTTGTATCATAAGTGGCTGAATGGGTAACCAATAAGAATCCTTTAGCTATGGAAGCGATTAGTCGAGGTTTTAGGAAACTTACTTGCTCTCACCTACAAGGGAGAGAAGTCATGTTTAACTCTCTTTCCGTCTTCACAGAACTTCTCATTTGCCTAACCGGCACTTCACATCGAATGAGCAGTATCAGAAAAAGTTTTTAATTTGAAATGTAATAAAGTCAGTGCTGGTGTTTCTGGTATCAAACGCATACTACGTTAATGTACATATTTTAATATTACAGTTGAACTATGTATATAAAAAACTTAAATAAATATTTTCTGGTTACAATTATCAATCATGATCGGTGGAAACAATCGGACAATAAACTTTATGTGTTGGCGGAAATAAGCCTGTAAAGTTTTATAGCGAATAAAATGATTTTGCCAATTTTTATAAAAACTATTAAAAGAAAAGAGACAATAAAGAATTTTTGAACAATTGTTAGATTATAATTATAAAATGATATGTTTATAATGTTTTATATATAAATATGTCTTTTCAGATAATTGATATGAAAGTATCCATTATTAAATGTATGTATTTCAGATAACCTATGGCTATTTTTCATAATATCAGTAGATTTTCCTGTAGAATTTACGATCCGGGGTATTTGTTTTATTTTTAAGTAAAAAAGTGTCTACTTATTTACAGAATGGCACCTAATGAATTAAAATCATTTAAACTAGAGAAGAAAATAAATTATTACAAGAGTTTTTTTTTTTTACAATGTTTTATTTGATCATATAGAGTTTACACTACTATTACATACAGTTTTAACATCTTAAAAAATATTTATCTAATATACCTTGAGATAAGTTTAAATATATAAGCAATAAATATTTAAAATAGTCATGAATATTTACTTTGGCTGTTTATCAATATTATAGGTTTTACAGAATGATCCACAAAGAGGTAAAAATAAAATATACATTTCATAATAAATCTAGATCCATAAACGCTTAGTACCAATGTAACCGCCAATTTTTTTTTTATTTTGTATTATTTTCAAAAATCGTGGTACTTTAAAATGTTTAACTTACAATAAATCAAAAATCATTTTTAAAATGTACAAGAGACAAAATATTCTGTTTTATAATAACGAACAAAATGGAGTTTTTATTATTTTTTACAGCTCAAAAGATAACAGAGTTACTGACAAAAAACTACAAATATAATTTGTCATCCAAGCTTTTTTATTTGATCTGTACTCGAGTGGTTTGGACTTTATGTTTTTAAAACATCTAGGATTAGCAGATTTGCCTATCATTAGTAAAGGCAACTTTTCGGTGCCATCCATATTGGCCCCAACCAATAAAATCAGTCTTTCCTTACTGGTTTTTCCCCACTGCAGCGATCTCCTTTAATGAATTTAAAGGACCTATGTTTATATGAATTTTTTCTTTATATATTTCTTTATTTATATTTATAGAATGAGCTCCTAAAGTCTCTCTATATCGTAGTAAATCAACCTGTATATGGGTTTTCTCAGAAATAGTTAAACAAAGATGCATATAAAATAAAATAAAAAATGCATTTATTTTTTTGTGAGAACCATACTTACTCTATATTATGTAAATGCTCGGTCGTTAGTAAATGCTAATAATCACAAGTCTTTAATTTCCATTCTCTAGACATTCAATCAGGTTAGACTTGTATGTGTAAACTGATGACATCAACTGGGTGAAAGAAATCATGTTCACCATTGGCCAGACTATCGCAGTGCATATAAATGGTTTCTTTAGTATGAAACATCCAATTTATACTTTTACACCAGGATGTTTTTTCGCAATATGTTGTTTAAGTCTGCTTAGATGTACAGTTGCGTAACCGCACACTGCACACTTATGTGGTTTTTCTCCGGTGTGAAGTCTCATATGGTTGGTAAGAGCGCCTGATTGTGCAGCTGCGTATGGACACACGGTACATTTATATGGCTTTTCTCCAGTATGAACTCTTAGATGTTTTTTAAGAAGACCCGCTTGGGCAGCTGTAAAATTACACTCTGTACATTTGAAAGGTCTATCTCCAGTGTGAATTGTCATATGTGTTCTAAGGTTACCTGATCTTGAAGTAGAAAAATCACAATCAGTGCATTTAAACAATTTGTCTCTATTATGCCATCTTAAATGTTCTTTGAGACGACTTGATTGTGAAGCTGAATAATTACACTCTGTACATTTATATGGCTTTTCTCCGCTATGAATTCGCATGTGTAATTTAAGAGCACATGCTTTTAAACTCAAATATCCGCACACCGTACATTGAAAAGGTTTTTCTCCATTATGCCATTTTAAGTGTTCCTTAAGGCGGCCTGATTGTGAAGCTGAATAATCACACTGGTTACACTTGTATGGTTTCTCTCCGCTATGAATTCTCATGTGTAGTTTAAGAGTACTTGCTCTTGAACTTACATAATCACAATCTGTACATTTAAATGGTTTTTCTCCAGTATGACATCTCTTGTGCTCACTTAGATGACTTAAACGCGAAGTTGAATAATCACACTCGGTACATTTAAACAATTTTTCTTCGTTATGCCATCTTAAATGTTCTTTAAGACGGCCTGATTGCGAAGCTGAATAATTACACTCTGTACATTTATATGGTTTCTCTCCGCTATGAACTCTCATGTGTAGTTTAAGAGTACTCGCTCTTGAACTTATATGACCACACTCTTGACATTTAAATATTTTTCTTCCATTAAGAACTCCCGTCACAGGTTCAGTTGATTCTGTCGTCGAGTTTCCACACTCTGTGACGGTTTCATTTGATTTGTCTCCATTATGAATTTTTATATGATCTTTAAGATAAACATATTTTGAAGCTGAATAATCACAATCTGTGCATTTATACAGCTTTTCTCCAGTATGAACTTTCATGTGTCTTTTAAGTAGGTTTAATAGAGGGGTTGTATAGCAACATTCTGAACATGTATATCGTTTTTCTGCGCTCTTTTGTGTTTCAGGTATAGATGGTTGCAAAAGAGAATAATTACTTTCTTCTATTGTACGGTCATTCACATTTGTAAAGTTGTCCACATTTGTAAAGTTATCCATATTTATACAGTTATCCATATCCGATGAAGCCATTTCTGAATACAAGCAATGGTCTTTATGTTGTTGAGAATCAGATGCTGACAATTGACTGCCACATTTTTCACAATGTTTCAACACATCTGCAAAGTGAAACAAATTTTGATACATATTTAATAGCTAAACACAGAGAAATTAATAATTAACACGTTCAGTGCTACAGACGCCAATCGGTGACCACGCAGTGTTAAAATATCTGTGCGGCAGTTAGGAAATTACCAGCTGATAGTTTAAACTATTTATGCTAGAGACCGTAGGTACTTGGTGGTATTCCATTTTAAATAAAATTAAAACAACAATTTTTTTTAGTATCAACCACAATGTTTTAATAGAAACTTGCCGACCATGGTTTCGCTAGTTAAAGCAAAACCTTGACAAAAGTCCTTGACAATGCTTTAACTAGCGAAACCATGGTCGGCAAGTTTCTATTAAAACATTGTGGTTGATACTAAAAAAATTTGTTGTTTTAAGCTGATAGTTTACTTTTGAGATTATAGTATTGTGTAATATTGTTGTTTGGTGATATTTTATTGACTTCAAATTGCATTTAAAAAGCAAAAAACATGCGTGGATTTAACGCAATAGCAATGTCAACCTCAATGAGTAAGTTTATTACTAAGGACATATCTGTAAAAAAACGAGGTTGTAGCGAAGGAAGCAGTTTTTGCGTTCCACTCAGTTAAACACAATCATAGCTTTAGATCTTTGGATTGTATTTCTAACCTTATTTATACATTATTTGAACCTAAATACTCTTCCGCAAAGTGAAGCCATCATGAAAAATGTTTTATCACCACACTTTCAGGAACAATTATTAAAAGGAACAAAGTGAGACTTCCAGTTTCACTATGATGGTTGACAGATCAAAACACAGTGCAGAAATATTATGAGATATTTTCATGTAACTATTGGTATTAATGTTAAAGTTTTAGAACTTGATTCGTTACCAGGCAAGACAAGTGATCTGTTAAATGAACACGTGTACTCAGTTTTAAGCCATGGCCTTACTAATAAACTAGTTTTATTGTCTGCAGACAACACTAATACAAATTTTGGTGATGCGAAAAGAAGGGGCTGCAAATAATCTATTTCACAAATTATCAGTGAAAGCCGAAAAGTCCCTGGTTTGAATCGGTTGTGTGGCGCATGTTGTCAATAACTGCATTAACCACGCCACGGACACCCTTCAAGTTGATGCTGAGGTGGTTATAGTGATATTGTTTCATATCTACAGAGTAAGAGTAGCAGAGCTGAAAGACTTTTGCTCTGTACAAGAAAATGTTGTCTTATTCAAACACAAGATGGCTGAGACTTCTACCTGCTCTGGAGAGGGTTGTAAAAATGATGGAGCCATTTAAAAAAAGTTTTTTGAAGATCCAAATGGTAAACTTTAGCTTTGGTTCCTGCAAAATGTTTTTTTCCGTTTTCAATGAAGCTGTAAAGAAGATGGAAGGTGATAAATTAACAGCAACTGAGGCAGCTCGTTGAGTATTTGAATTTATATAGGACTCTGGTTGAAAGAAAACAATACTGTTTTCTTCCTGTCAAAGTTGAAGTGCTTCACAAGAGATACCTTTCTGCTGGATATGACTTGGAACATAGATTCCTTCAAGGACACAGCATGTCTTTTTATGATCAATGTTTAAACTATGTAGATCTATGGAAAATGAATGTTGACAGCTTGAGTAAATTGTCCAGGACAAACTTAAATAAACAACTAAAGTGGGATGAAGTTGAAAGAAGTTGGGAACTATACAGAGAGAGCATACCACCTATTTCAATTGATCACTTGTTCGACGAGTTTAGTGTACTGTATTCTTACTTGACAGAAGGTGTTTTAAATAAATGGAGCAAAGGTGGTTAACAGTTTTGACGCAATTGAAGAAGAAACAGATAGCTAATTTTAAAATGTTTATTGAATTTCTTCTCTGCCTTCCAGAGACCAACGCTTCTGTTGAGTGGGAATTTTCCTTAATAAACAACTTTTGGGGTGGTGAGAAGTGCTCAATGTCAATTGACTGTGTTAATTAAATCTATGTTAGTTGTTCAAATCAATTCTACAGAAAGTTGTTTAAAAATGTATGAGAAGATCAGAAAAAAAACAGTGAACATCTGAAAGCTCTCGCCTCAGAAAATAAATATGAATGGAAATAAAGGAAATATCATCTCATGCTGAAAAGTAGAACTTTATCCTTTGTTTTAATGTTTTTATTTTTTATTCACTTAGTAAGTTAATGTATTTATTTTTTTATAAAGATAATAAAACACAATTATTTATTTTGTAATATCCACTTTTAATTAGTCTAGCCGACCAATGGTTTCGCCTACTAAGGCATTGACGAGGCTGTATTACAGACTGAGGCTGCATTCAGTCTGTAATATAGCCTCGTCAATGCCTTAGCAAGCAAAACCATTGGTCGGCTAGACTAATTAAAAGTGGATATTACAAAATAAATAATTGTGTTTTATTATCTTTAAACATGGAATTCCATCAAGAACCATCGGTCTCAACAGTAATGGAAAAAAAAAATTTTTACTTTAATATTTACACTTTATGTCTCTAACACTGAAGAAGAAATTGGAACAGATAATACGCAAATAAACTGAACTCAGTCAATTGGTCTAAATTAATTACCTTTTAATATTTGCTGAAGTATTTCAGGATACTTTGTGTTTTACAAAGTTGTTTTCTTAATAAAATTTGTTAAAGTTTTTATTATTTTTTATTATAGTATTAAACTTTTATGTAGTACAAAAAACAAAATTATGTGTGTAAAATACCTCTTTCAACAAGCTAAAAACACATTCTAAGCACCTGATTTTTCTAAAATTCTCCAGACCTCCGTTTTATTTGGTGGTATTGTATTCCATACTCTCCGGAACGTACCATGCATCGTCCCTACACGAGTGTCCCGAGTTTTACAGATATAAGGTTAGTCACCATACATAGAAAGTTATCTAATATACAAAAATTGATCTCAACTTTTTTGCGGATATATATGTTCTGAGGTTCCCTGAGTTAAAAAAAATGTCCGTCTATCGCCTATTGTATGTACAGTACTCAAACGTGTGGACTGGGCATGTACGTCATATTGTATCAAATCAAATCATATTAATGATTTAGAATTCAGCATAAGCCCTAGTGTTGTTTTTTATACAGATGATACTACTGCAATTGCAGATAATTTGAAAGAACTATAAGCCATAACTCAAAATGCTATATTTGAACTTTCAGACTGGTTTGCTGCAAATGGTTTAAACATTTGGTTAAAGTTTTGGTATTGAATATAAAAAAAACTCCAAAATATTAAATTCGAAACCTACCAGAATAGGCAACCAACAGCGGTAAATTTTGATTTTGATGGTGAAGAACATATTTCTGTACAAACAAAAAAATTTTTTGGGGTACATATAGACTTGAATATAAACTGGAAAACATATTTAAACATACTTCATAAGAAACTTAATACAGCGTGTTTCCAAATGTCCATACTAAGGAGTACATTAAAAAAAATTAATTAATACTTTATCATGGAACTTTTGCTCAATATTGTAATATGTTATCGTATTGTGGGGGTTGTGCAACAGATGTTGTTGCAATTTTTAAGGTACATAAAAAATATATCTGCTGTACCTTTTCTAAAAAAACTATTTCCTATAAACCTCTGTTTAAGAAGTTGTATACATATTGACACTTCCATCTATGTATATTCTAAAGTCTATTTTGTTTATTAAAAGTAATTACAATGAGGAGTACAACAAAGAAAATAAGCATGAATATAATATGAGACAAAATAACTAAGTTGCTAAAGTATCGCGTAAATATAGCATTAAAAACTGTTGATTTTATAGGTATACAATTTTATAATAATCTTCTGAAATTAATAATAAATATAATAGTAAGAGAGAGAGAATCTTCTCATGAATAATGATCATAAAAAAAATTGTCTTATTTGTGAAAGCTAATCTCTTCATGGTAAGAGAAGACCAAGCATAATTAATGCTCAATCAATGATAAAAAGAAATTTATTAAAAAATATATATATATTAACTAAATTAAAATCAAAATAAGTATGTGAAAGTATAATACTCAATACAAAGCTAACCTTAAAACCATAATTATAAAATAAATATCTTAAATCGAAGAATACAACTGAAAATAGGTTAATGACCTCTAAAGTAGGCTAGATGAAATGTCAAATTCAAGCTAGAAAGTATTCACTTTAATAATATTTGTACCAAGCAATAAAAACATTATGTAAATTCATATATAATAAATAATAGTTGAAGTAGTTTATTAAAAAAATATTTCTTTAGTAAAATCAATACATTCGTAGGCATGTATGTTAATAGAAATTTAGATATTAGAATAGAGAATATTTCAAACAGCTGATAATTAAAATTTAGAGTCCCTACCAAATATAAGCGATATAGTTGAATAAAAAGATATATGTAGTTTGCAGTTATCGGAAAAAAAACACAAAAATTAGCCATGAGGTTAACACAAAACAACAAGATTGGTTATTTCTAAAAATTGACTGTACAGATTTTGTTATGACTTTAGGTAAATATGAAGATAATGACCTAAATCTGTGTGGAAAATCACAAGTAAAAAATAATACAGTTCAGGAATATTTGGCAAAATAAAAAATGAACCTTAACTGAAGTTATTAAAAGCTTGAATTAATCAAATTAGATTTACACTGAGGACATGTTTACAGCACAAATAAAACAATTTTAAGTTCTTATTTAAATAAGTAAGTATTTTTTTCACTTTTTGACAACTACTGAACTGATAATTTTATTAATGATCAGTTTTAGTTAGTTTTCATTTGTTTTTAGGGATGGATGAGTGAGAAAATTTGTGCAATGTTTTTGCACTACATATTTTTTTATTTGTGAGTTTTTATTTTAAACAAAATAAATGTGAAACGTTAAAAAAATTGAAAAGTAAAGTAAAAAGAAAGATGCTTGGAATGCAATGTAAGGGTAACAATACAAATAATAATTATAAAAAATAAACTTACCACTTTCTCCTTGAAAGGTATTCT
Source organism: Aphrophora alni (assembly GCA_963513935.1). Taxonomy (NCBI): domain Eukaryota; kingdom Metazoa; phylum Arthropoda; class Insecta; order Hemiptera; family Aphrophoridae; genus Aphrophora; species Aphrophora alni. The sequence continues at coordinate 137,691,168 of OY740768.1, forward strand.
CTTCTTTGACATATGATCCGGCTTCATCATCTTTAATGATTATTGATGTAGGTTCTATTTTCTGCAAAGAAGAAATAATTAATATGTTTATGAGGGTTTTATGCAGTTATAAAACAAAGACACAAATGTAAACCATATTAAATATAAAGATGGAAGTTATATGGTAAATATTCTTTTAACTATTCACTTAATAAATATAATAGAGAAAACGATTATTCATCAAAATTTTAAAAATTAAAAAAACTGGTGAACAACAAAGAAAATTTGATAAAGAGTAAAACTCAAACATAAATAGTATGTTTATAAAATCAGACGTGTTTCCACGACAAAGTTGCCATTTCCAGTGACGCAATAGATGTAATAACTAAACTATAACTTAAGATGTTAATAAATGTACTATTTGCGTTCAATATCTCACAAGTCAAGCTCAATATTTATTTATACAATAAAAACAAGTTGATGAGGCCTGCATGGTACTTACCCAGCCCATCATACAATGTAATACTAACAGATCCTCTAAATGTAACACACAATAAGTTGGTTTCTCGAGTCCTGTAGTAAATATTAAATTGTATTGATAGATCGAGGGGTCTCATCCAAGGTTGTTTACAACATTTGTTACATAGGTTTTCCTACACTTCGTAAATGTATATATCACTACTTTCTTGATGTCGGGTAGGCTCTAATGAACCTCATAGATGTGTATACATTAAAAACCCTCCACTCACTTTGCTCATGTCAGTGTTTCAGATTTTGCTGGGCCTTGAGGTTGAATATATATGAAGGAATCTCCAATCACTACAGTCATATCAGTGTCCTCCCAAATCTCTCTCTCTCCCCCCCCCCTCTCTCTCTCTCTCTCTCTCTCTCTCTCTCTCTCTCTCTCTCTCTCTCTCTCCCTCTCTCCAGTTATACGAATATCACATTTTTTGAGGGAGATCAGACTTCGAAATTATTTTTTTGACAATAAATTCGCTATTTGTCGTCACAAAGTGGTGGGCTTGGTACCATTACATGTAGAATTAAATCTGCAATTTATCAAATTTAATATGTTATAAGTTTAATAACACAAGATATGAACAAAAAAACTGTTTAAATTGGCCTGCATTTCGACATTTTTAATGAGATTTTTTAAATTTCAATAGAGTTCTATATGGGCACACTATAGTTAATTTCACATTCTTATCTTTGTTTTTATGGCTGCTATCATGCTTATGTACAGAATATGGATGGATGGCATGTTGAAAATCACTTTTCTGTTTTCTGAGGCTGTGTAACTTGACGATCAGTAGAAATATTTAACAATTACTAATGTTATCCTATACTTCGTATACTGGGCCAGTAAAAATACTAAACAAACTGAAAGAAATACCAGTGAAGAATCTCAGAACATTACTTAAGTTCCTCCATCTTCGAGACTTACTTTAATACTACTTTAGGTCTCAAAGATGGAGGAATTCCCGAAATGAGTCAACAAATAAAAGTAGTATGACAATGCTAGGATTGACAGAAGATTGTGCTAAAATTATACTGAAAACTGAGCAGTTTAAAAAATAAATAATAAAGAAAAATGACAAACTTTGTATGTTACATTGTTACATGACCGTATGGTAAATAAATGGTGCAATAACACTCACTCTCATACCCAAAACCAACGAAAATTATCCGCCACTAAAAATATCTGTTAGTTGTCAATCAAAAAGTGAAATAAACCATGGACAATGTCTTTGAAAAAATATTTATGTATTTAAAATAGGTCTTAACTTGCTTTCCTCCTTCTATAAAAGTATCATCGCCAAACATTATATTTGTTTAAAATCTTGCTTTTGTCAGCAGTAAGGGTTCATTTTTGCTTTTTGCCAGTTATCGTGAACCTTAGTATTGTTTTACTTGCGATTTTGCTAAGGTTTAGATCTTTAAAAACCACATTTCACTAAAATTAGTAAGAAATTGGTAGAGCCGATTTTTAGAAGCTACATATTTTATAACAGCCCCATGGCCGATTAATGTTATTTATTGATAACACAACAACCACCAGCATTTTTGTTTATGATTCTGAGAGGTCATATTTGAGAAAAATTGTTATTTAATCTTATTTTCTTATAGCAGCTACTCCCAAATTTTGAGTTTGTAAAATAAATTTTTAACTTCCAGAGATATGGTCAAAATATTAAAATTGCTCCACACTTTAGGTCTGTAGATTGCTACATACAGTAGAACCCCTCTAATCCGCCCTCGGGTGGTCCGTTACTCCGGTTAATCCGACCGTGCTCGAGCTCGCGATAATGTGCCAACTTGTCGATGACTCACGGCCCGCCTGGCGCCTTCATCCGGTTTGTGACCGCTTTCCCGCTTCAGTGCTGTGTCATCTCTCGTATTGTTTCTATTGATTTGCTATAGTACTTGCAGTGTTTATATATAGACTTTATTACATAGACTTTTAAAAGTATATATAATAAATATATTAAAAATGTATCACTTATTTCATTTTAAAAAAATCTCTTTATATAATATGTAATAAATATTGACTTTTTTCGGATAATTCGACCTTTTTTGCGTTCCGACCATGCCCCTGCCCCCAGTCCCGAAGGTGACGGATTAGAGGGGTTCTACTGTATACCACAGACTCCAGATGTCATTCCAAAAACCACTTTTTTGGCCTTATAAGACCTCAAAATGGATATATCCACAAAAACCTCTACATACCCTCAGGAGTTCACTATAGAGCTTGGCAATCTCGAGGGGACCCAGTTGGATCTACACCTTTTTTCATATAGTCTTGGGGTAGATTCCTCTCTTTTGGTTTTTCTATCAGCTCTCCCTTTGACCAACTCTTGTTCTTTCCAGCCCTCACATTTTTAGAGTATTCAAAGGGGTAAAGGTCTAAATTTTAAAGGAGATGGCTGAGAGGTTTTTCACCTTTGTTTTTTTTTTTCTTATGCTTGAAAACGAAAAACCTCTTGGTCATCATCACCTTATTAAAAAAAGAAGAAGAAAATAAGATAAAATGAAGACTTCTAGCCCTTGAATACTCTAATAGCGTCAAGGTTGGAAAAGAACAAGAGTTGCTCAAGAGAGACCGGATAGAAAAGATCTAAAAACTACATGAATGAAAGTGTAGGTGCAACTATATGGGAAAGTAAAAATGACAGCATTTTAAATGATTCCAACAGTTAAAAAAAAAGAAGCTAATAACCTTATAAAATTATATTTATACTAGTAAAACCAAGTGTTTAAATTAATTCTACATATTAAAAGAAATGAAAGATTTTTAAAAAGGTACAACGGTGCAAAATGATATACCACTATCTAGGTGAATGAACATTGTTTCTAATCTCATATATTGCAAGAAACTAATAAACTGTATTGCTTTTATTATTTTATAAATAAATTTTTTTTTTTTTTTTTTTTTTTTTTTGGTTATTTTAAGTGTGTAGATGTTAATTATTTTTGTACAAGGAAGTAAAATAATAATGCAGTCAGTTTCGTTAAAAAATTACCTTTATTTGAAATAAATACCTAAAACACAAGAACTTAGTACTGAGACAGGTTAATAAACGATTTGTTCGTCTCACAACACTTTACTTTTCACTCTACATTCTTAGGAACTTTTTTTATAAGTCAGTAAATAAGAAATAAACCAGAAATTGTGATTACCAAATAATATAACTCATGTTGTTTTCTATAAATTTTTTAACAAAGTAAATCAAATAATAGAGTGTTTGAATTTGTATTTTTTTATAGTTTTTTCAGCATTTTGATGAGAAAATAAAGCTATAAATGGAAAAAAAAATTGTAATCCCATATATCAGAAGAGATAAGATGTGTTTTTGCAACATTTACAGAACAGAGAAAAATTAATTTTCATATTATTATTATTAATACTTATAAATATAGTCTAATGTACCCACACAAAAGTTAACTTTAAAAAAGAAATAAAATAAAAAACAAAAAGAGTGTAAACTCATATTCTATAGGTTTTCAGCAATGTGCAACAGGTTAAGCAACAAATAGAGGGGGGAGGGGGACTAAGGAATATTTTATTTTAAAGTGTGATTTCCAAACCATACAGAGTACAGTTCTAATCTAAACAATTTAATTTTTTTAATCCTGTGTAATGACAATTTTACTAATCCTGAGTAAAATCAAATTAAAATTATTTTCACATGGAAGTTGAAACCGTGGACAAAACCTAGCTTCACATTCTCACACATGCTATGAACACATTACCATATCAGTTAGATTTATTTATTCCAAGATAAGACTTTCCAATTGCACCAAGCTATCTCAAAAGCTTTACATAAAATTGGAAAGGGGAGAGGATTCTTCTATAACAGTTAAAGAAAATTACCAAAGCAAGTAAGAAACATATGTTAAAAATAGACGAAGAGCTTGCTGTTAAATAAGTATTAACCCATAAAATAATTCCCATTAAAATCAATCAAATATTGTAGTTAATATTAAGTAATTAGAATTTTTTAATTGTATGTCTAGAGAATCCAATATATAATCGAGTTGTAATTTCCATAGTGAAGTACTATGTGTTTTAGGGATTTTTTCTTTCTTGTTTAAAGGTGAAAAACCTCTTGGTCAATATCACCTTATAAAAAAATAAGTGAAGTGAAGCAAATTTAGGTCCTTATTTAAATATTCCAAGCCAGTGTCCATGATTCATATTCACTTTTTGATTGTCGACAGACTGACATTTTTCGTGACAATTAGTTTTGGGGGAAGAGTAAGTTAAGAAAGTTTATGTAATTTTTTCGCATCATTTATTTAGTTTTGTAATGCTCTAACAAAATAAGCACGTAAAAAAAAAAATGTGTGGTCCTGCAAGAAAATATGGATTTACTATGGGCAAAATGTAAGCCCATTTAAAAAACTTAACTTAAACAACATGCCTACAAATAAAATATATATAAAACCTACTTACAATTTCTACAATAGGACACAATTCATTGGACTCTTTTCCAGCAGATTCTGTTATCTCCATGGAGTCAGATTCATTTTCTGCAGACGTTGTTGATGCCAACGGGTCGACCTCATTTTGTGCAGGTTCTGATCTAAATGAACACATAAATGTTTCCATAATCAAATAAATTTTCTTGATCTTACAATTAAAATCAGTGATGGAAGGCATAATTTCAGCATTTTTAGGAAAACCACCTCACAACATCCGTATAATCACAAATTAGCTACTTTCCACAGTACAGTATCCTCAAGGTAGGAATGTCCCTGGGGTGGAAACGAAAAGAGAGGCCCCCACAATTCGTTTGTTGTTTGCTTTCAGCGGTACAACCCCAATAAAAAAATATAGACCTCAAATGCTTCTGTGTAAACGCTTACCCTACTTTCGTTTCTTTTATCGGTGTAAATAAAAATAAAACATTTACAAAAGTGCACAAGGTGCATATTAAAGAGATGGTTGTTAATAAACAGAATGTGTAACAACTAGTTGTTTTATTAATATATATTTATATATATGTTAATCTTTATGTTAATCGTTATTTAAAAACTTTTAATAGCAAAACATTTACTAAATAAACAAAAAATGTAATATTTGTTTAAAATGTTTAATGTTAAATTTCATGAAAATTGTTCGTTTTAAGAAAAATATACATAAGACAAAAAATTCCTCTTTTAACGCCAAATTACATTAATTTTTTTACTAGGTCAATTGATAACCTCAGTTATGGACAGAAAACTCAAAACATAATTCTTGATAAATTATCTACAACATCCAAATTTATCCTAAACCAAAATAATAATGAATTATGTTAATTTATGAAAAACAAAATCTTTTCTTTTTTTTTAATTTAAAAAAGGAGAATGGACAAATTTAATTTATGTTAAATAAGTTGAAAGTCGGTAACATAATTTGGTTTATGTAATCACTAGGCCTACCTAAAGTTTGGCACAGCATTTTCTGACACTGTGTGTAGCTGTAATATATAAAGTGAAAATATTTAGACAGTTTAGACATAAATTTATTCACTGTTTTTTAATAACTACCGATAGTAAATATATTAAATTATTATTATATAAAAGGTACAAATAATTGATAGTTTATTCCAACTCGTCTATCACAAAGTTTCCGTGTTCAACTTCTTTCTTCATAAGTTGCATAACGTTGTAAATAATTTCACGAGTTTGACTCTTTACGATTACTCACTATCGCACTTAGCACAACACCTATTTACCTTATCATCCTGTTTACCTTTCCCACAATAATATAGTAAATATTACGTGCCATTCTTAGATATTCAATTAGCCTAACCAGTACGCCCAGTATTCATTTGAATACTTCTAAAACGTGCCTAATCTAATTGTAAAGATATAATCTACCAACAAAATAATATCTACAAATTTCTTGCAGGAAGTTATCATTTAGCCGATAAATATAAATTTTACTTGTTTTGAATATTTGTGTCATTACTTTCATTACATAAACTTACTTTGTTACACAACTTTATAATTTGTTGGTTTTTAGTTTTTATGACTTTTTATAAATAAATATTGTGTGCAAGTAGGCAAAATCATAAGATAAGTGAGATGCAGTCTGTTACGAAGTTGTAACTTTAGAAATTAAATGTAGCTAAGCAGTAATTTGTGTACCTAGTTTTCTTGGAATGGGTTGTACCGTCAAGTCAGGCTAGGGAAGCAAGTAGAAGGGAGGACACGCCCATTAAACCAGACACGCCCATTAAACCAGACACACTCCTAGTCTGAGGGTACTGTATGTTGCATCGTCTTATTAAAGTTCTTATGTATAATAAGGATTTTTGTGTAGAACTTCCATATATTAAATAAATAGCAAATAATAATGGATATGACTCTAACGTCACTGGAAAAAATGTTAAAAACAAAATTTAAAAACACTGCAAAATTGTTGATTTACCCAGTAGTCAATTCTAATAAAACCATACAAAAGTGGCGTAGAATCAGTTATTTTGGGAAAGCTAGCTACAAATTGGGTAATATTTTGTAAAAGAAAAAATACTGTAATAGAAATTTAGGAAAGATTTTAATAAATTCTAAAGATAAAATAGGAAAAAAATGCAAAAAAGTGGAGTTTATAAATTGGCATGTAGTATTTGTAATGCTGCTTATATTGGTCAAACAAGCCATAGTTTTAAGACTAAGTGAACATGAAAGAAGTTGGCGGTTATGTTATAACAATTCTAGTTTTTCCAGTCATTAAAAAAATTATGCCTTAACTGATTTTTATTCTAATATTAAATTTGAAATTCTCCATGTTAACGTCAAGGATAAAAAATTTAACATATTAGAAATGAAGAGACTTTCTTGTAATAATGTTAATTTAGTTTTAAACGATCAAACAGAATTCTTGTCTTTTTTCCCCACTACTTCAACCTTTGTCAAAGCATGTTGAAAATAGTTTATAACTCACTGGGTTTCACGGCTACAAAACATATTGTTGCAATCTCTTTAAAAATGCCGGTTCATGAAGTATTTTAAGTAATGAAATTTCACTAGTGATTTACTTAAAATTTTAATAAAAATTAATTAACACAAATGAGTATGGAAAATCGCAAGTCAAAAAGTAGAACCTATTACGTTTCAGAAATAACTGAGAAAAAAATGAACCTTGATCACTGTCATTAAAAGCATGATTTTAATCAAAATATGATTTATGTGAGAATATGTTTTATAGTTATGTTTTATAGAATATGTTTTTTACAAGGAAAGCAAGTTTAAGCCTTTATTTAACTATATAAATATTTGTTCAAAGACACTTCATTTTCACTTTCTGATTGACAACAACTTCTGAACTGACAGTTTTGATAACAATTAGTTTTGGTTACTTTTTATTTAGTTTTGAGGATGGGTGAGTAAGAAAGTGTGTACAATGTATTTTCACCATTATTTTTCTCTTAGTTTGTATGAAATTAACTTTCACAATGGTTGATAAACCAGAACAGAGTTCAGTTACCAAAATTATTTTACAACTTGGTCCGGCTTTCTGGCTTGGGCTCGTATTTATGAAGTTCCTTAGGACTTCTTTAAGAGACCCTAAGGAAACACTTAATTAAGGACACCTAACTATTACTTTACACTATGACATACCTTATCCGACTTCACATTTTCTTTCCTTTACCAAGTTATCCTTTATAAAGGATTAATTAAAGAAACTATGTCATATATATATATATATCAATTATATCATCAATAAGAACCAATCCGAGTTCAGTAATCACCACAGCTGATTGTTTGTTAATCGGGTAAACAGCTACCATCAGCCATGTGTTAGTACCTTTTGATTTATTTTTATTCATTTGACGATGAATTCACAACCACAAAGAGAAGGATAGGAAAAGGATGTCAGCATTTTCTAATCTAGAAAAATGTTTGGTTAAAAATATAAAACATTACTTGAAAATAAAAGCCACAGGCAGTGCAATGTTTGAAGGAAAAAATGAAGTAGGGTTGAATACCAATTAAATATGTTCCTGTAATTGTGTACCATACAACAATAATGTTCTAATTTCAGTAATTTTGTTTTTCTCCCATGCAATATTATTTAATATTGTCTACAATATCTATATTTTTTGTTATAGTTATATTTCAGATCTTTAAACAAAATCTGTTTATTTTATTTCCGAGATTTTATCTAAAGTATCAGGAGCATATAATAACAGAAAAATATCATGTCAAAAAAGGTATTAATCTATAACATTTAACAAATTTGATCTTCATTGTAAAAATCAAACGTTTTTTCGCCATCTCTTAGGTATCATATCGTTATTCTTAATTTCTAAGACTTACAAATTATAATCCATTTCAATATCATCTTTCATACATTCGATCTTCTCGAAACAATTTTCATCTGAACCTTCTATCTCGTCAACCAGAGAATGGTTAAAAGGTTCACTTTTACCATTTTTTAAACTATTTTCTTCATTTGTATCAGGAATAAAGTCATTCTCTTCTTGTAATAGATCATAACATTCTCCTTGTTCAGTTTCTGTGTCAAATTTTTCTTCCTTAATGTGGACTAACTCTATTGGAAGTTCCATGATGAAAACTGGAACAAAATAAAATGTTAACTCAATTTTAGAGCTTACTATACAATTATTAAGGCTGCATATATTAACCAACAATTTTATTAACAAGTTTAGAAAGTTATTAATCTATTACACTAATAACAATCTATGGTAATAATTTGTTTACTAATAGGTTTATAATACCTTAATCAATCTCTGTAAACTTAGTTTGAGTGAGGGGGGAGCTGATTACATCTTAGATAAAAACTTATTCACCTACGTTCCTTTCGACTCACAAGAAGCTCATGCCTCTAAGCCTGCAAAACCGATATAACTTTTGCCCGAGATAAACCAACATCTCCCATAAAATCGCCACAGAGTAATAAAAAAAAAAACTTCTCAACATTTCACAAACAACTTTCTGCTGCATGCTAGGTTCCTAAACCCTCCCTAAACTAAGCCTAATTATAAGTAAACTACCCCTAGTAGTGGAAAAAAAATACTTTTTTATTGTAGGGCCTATAGTTTAAACAAACCATGTATTTTGGGGGTGAAGCTGATTGGTCCATGTTCCTGGCCCAACATTTAAAAAAGTTATAATTTCACCCCATTTTTATCAGTTGTGGGGGAGGAAGAAGTTGAATTTAGAAACTCAAAACTTTAAGATGGCAGCATAAATAAAAATTAGTATACCAACCATGTGAGTGAATTAAAGTTGGATTTTTTCATTAGTGTATTAGAGAAAAAAAACTTTCTAGAGAGTTTGATATTATATTAAGAGTGATAAGTTGCATGTTCAGCACAGACATGACAGCAGTTTAAATTCCCACATAGGCTATAAGTGAATGGTAAAAAAAAATCGATGTCAAGGATTTTTAGAGGATTGTGTGTTTTGAGGTACCCTGAGTCTTCAAAAACAAAGGTTTTAGGAATTATGTTTGTACGTCATCTGTGCAGTGTTCTACAACCCAAATGCATGAACTGATTTTAATCAAATTTCATATGTGGTATAAAATATGTTGGTAATATATATGGTAACTTTATTTTATTTTTTTGTATACCTCATACCATAATAAAAAATTTAAAAAAACACAAAATAATGATTTTCTTAATCTACCCTCACAATTTTGAAAAAAATTTTCTAAAGTGTAGTGCCTAAATACTTAAACAAAACGTATGAGTTCCCATTTTTCCAAAATAATAGTTCATGAGTTATCATGAATAGTAAAGAATATGCTATAGGACTTATATAAAACCGTAATTTCTCAAAATTCATCTTAACGATTTTGATCAAATGTATCTTCTACGGACCCAAATAAAATGTATTAGTCGCTGCCTCTAAAAAAATACCAATTCGTGTGTTATCGGTAACACAATTAAAAAAGAAACTGTTTTCCATACTTTGTGAAGGAAGACTGCAAACTGTAGGTATAGAATAAGAGTTGTTTCTTGGTTAAGTTGTGCTAGCAAGAGACATTGAGAGGGAGAGGGGTGAAAAAAAGTATCCTACAAGATCGCTCGGATTAGATTGGTGAACTATTGAAATGCTATTTAGCGGATTTAAGTTGTCTAAAATGCTGGTCGTACAACCCATTACATCTGAAATTGAGCCAGTATTACTCTCAAACAAAAATAGTGAAATGTAGACACATTTATAGTAAATAAATTATTTGAGTGTGAAACTAACTGAACCATACCGTGAAAGATATAAAAAAACAGTAGCCTATAACATTTACAACCTACAGAACAAATATTTTGATATCTAGGATATGTTAGGTTAGGTACAGTCAATTATTTACCATTTATAAAAATCTACTTATTTACAACTTTTCAGAGCATTAATTTTTAATACGAACTATTAATGATTTTACAATGTAGTTGCTATTATCAACCGAGGCAGTGTTTCTTGTTGTACTTATGATGGATGGATACTGCTGCATTGTACTGTTTTCTTTTTGACAGCCTAAGTTTATTATTAATTGGTTGTGAATGTTATTTATATTGAGTTTAAATTCGTTGTGTTAGGGTCAGTTATGAAATGCTATTAAAAATGATGTTGCACCTTTTTATACTTTAATGTAATGTATACAAATTTATAACATATTTTGGAAAACAAAACTATTGTGAAAGCGATGCACCACAGATTTTTCATTTTAAAAATTATATCTAGGTGTTATATTTATGATGCAATGGATTAGTGAAAGAAGCCAATTGTTCTCACCTTTTCAATCCGTGTAGGCTCTGTTTTCTTATAGATTAAACATCTTCAATTATTTTGTACAAAACAAGTGTGGATTCAATGAATTGTTCAAAACAAGCTTATGTTGTTACCTGCAGAGGAGCCTACAAGTTTTATGATGATCTTGCAGAATTTAATTTAATAAGATAGGCCTACCCTACCACTAACAAAAATAAATCTACAGTAGAGCCCAAAAAAGATAAACTTCTATAGTTAACGATGCATTATGGGACCATAGACTTCAGATAAAGTGGAACAGGTTAAATGATATAGTCAAATCAATAAAATATCAAAATTCTAATCTAGTAACACATTTACAATTACTCTAAGTGACACGCAGAAATTTAGGATTTTTAGGGTTGGGTGAAAACTAAAAGTATTACTGGGTTTCGACATGTTTTTCGTGTTGTTTTACTGTATCAATATTCTTTTCCATGTTATTTAAAGGCAAAAAAACCTTTGTCATCATAATCATCATCATATAAACCAAATTTAATAGGCCTATTTAATTAAAAACCCTTAGCCCTCATATAGCATCATGGTCTGAAAATAAAACAGTTGGTCAAGAGAGACTGGATAAGAAAGGATCTAACCTAAAACTACATAAAAAAGGTGTATATCCAGTTAGGTTCCCTCGGGGATTGCCAAGTCCCTACTCACTATAGTGAGTCCCTGAGAGTATATATCAATATAAGGGAAACTTTGGATTTTGGAATATGGAATTTTGAGACAACTTAAAGAGAGATGCTGCTACGTTCTATTACATGTCAATGGGAAATTGTGGTAATTGTTTACTGAACTGCAACCAGTATTTTTGGCAATATTTCTAAAATCATGTTCTACATATATCATATTTATTATTAATAAAATAAGTTTTCACCGCAAAGCTAATTTTTCCATGGGAAAAAACATAATTTCAACTTTTCTAGGTTAAGGTACATTAAGTGAATTACGCATTAAAATAGGTTTGTTTAAAAACCGATTGCAGTTACAGTAAACAATTATCGAAATTGAAAAGCAAAACTCTGGAAGAAATCGAGTGTGTAGCCGACACCCCTATAGTAAATTATTACACTGTGAAATTGCCAAAACAATATTGTAAAATTTGTAAAAATACACCCTTTCTGTTCATAAAAATGAATAAGCAATGTTTGCTAAGTTTATTCAGCACAAATCTTAGTAGCCTAGCCTATGTAAAGGAAAAATAGTAATTAAGTTGTTCACCATAAAAACTTAAATTTAAAAATACCAAATTCACATATTATATATATATAGGTTATGTAATTCTTGCAATAGGAAATAAGAAAATTCTATATTAACTTCAAAATAATCCACTCTTAAAAGCTATTTAAAAACAACAACATATTTTTCCAATGTCAACGTAAAAATGTAATTTTTAAGATTGATACATAAATGATAAAATTACAAATAAACAAAATAATAAACAAAACTTTGACTGCATTTTAACCTCCAAGGTAAACAACTAATATCAACATTTACATATTGTAGGAAGTCTTACCTTTTGCCACAATTAGTTTTGAAAGATAAATGTTAAATTCTACACTTAGCGTCTATACAAAGAATGGAACGTAGAACCCCCAGGGGCTCCATTATAGTGAGTGTGAGTACGGGTGTGGCAATCCCTAGGGACCCTAGCTAGATCGACGACTAAATTTCATGTATTCTTAGGGTTAGATACCTATCTTTCATATTAGACGTATATTAGGTCTTGGTTTCACTATAACAACTCTTCTCTTGCTCTTCCAACTCCAACCCTGACACTATTGGACAATTTTGAGAACTAAGAAATAGAAAAAAAATTTTGTCTTTATTTTGCATTTTATGTTCTTTTCTAACTAAAGGCGAAGAGAGGTCTTTTAAACGAAAAAAAAAAAGAGGGAGTGATTGGAAAATATATTTTAGCTCTTAAAAATCTTTAGTTTATCAAATTATTTTAGTATTTAGTTTAATGAAACAAGCGGATTATTTAAATCTAATGTTTTAGTCATACCCTAGGCCCTAAACCTAATGTGTAGTGTGTACAAAACTTTTTTTTTTTGTTCTGGTCGCCTATCAATTATCAAATTGGCAGATTTTACTATTTAGGTAGGGTAATTTTCTAAAATGAGCTGTGAATCGTTGGCGTTAAGCGGAGATCCACCAAAACTTTTCTTTTTCAACTCCAGAAACAAAAGCTAGAAAAAGCTGTAGGTTTATGATATTAACATTGAACCTTCAATCGCGAATCAAGCAAAGACGTCATGTTATAATCTGTTGTATCCCACGGTCTCCGCAATTGTTGAATCTAGAAACAAATATCCGACCAACTTTTCTACGCTTTTAGTAGAGAAAATATTAGCAATACGAAACAAACATAAAAAATAACCAAAACTATTTAAAAAAAATTGTAATTTGCAACTAAAATAAATAATTATTGATCTTTTCCAAACATGAGGTGGTGTACATATTGTGTATATATATGAGGTAAGGCAAAATTTCTCTGATATCCGTTCAATCCACACGATTCAATGCTGAATTTAGAAATTTGCCCAGTTTGAATGTACATGGGTCATTTTTTAAGTAAGAACAGTTTTTAAGTGGAGTAACAGCAATTTTATTTATGAACATAAATTGTATCAAAAACTTAAGTATGAACATATTTTTACTTTTCTACATAGTCACCAAGAATATCTAAGCATTTGTTAAATCGTGGCACTAGCTTTTGGATCCCCTCGTCATAGAGTTCTGCCGCCTGAGCATTTAACCAGTTGGGTAACAGTTTCTTTCAACACGTCATCATTTTCAAATCGCTTTCTACCAAGATATTCTTTGAGTTTAGGAAACACATGAAAGTCTGATGGTGCCAGGTCAGGGCTGTAGGGGGAATGGTCTAGTAATTCCCATCGAAAGTTGCCCTGTTGCGTCTTGGTGATTGCTGCATCGTGAAGCAGCACGACGCCACTAGACAGAAGTCCCCACCGGCAGTTTTGAATAGCGCGCCTAAACTTGGTTAGTGTTTCGCAATATCTCTCAGCATTTATGGTCATTCCTCTTGACAAAAAGTCAATCAGAAGAACGCCTTTCCGATCCCAAAAGACCGTGGCCATGATTTTCTGTGTTGAAAGTTCTTGTTTGAATTTTCGTGGTTTCGTCGGTGAAATTGAGTGATGCCTTTCACTGGATTGACGTTTAGTCTCTGGAGTGTATTATGCTACCCACGTTTCATCACCGCTAACAATATGATTCAAGAACTCATCACTTCTGTTATCGTAGCGCTCCAAAAATGACAAAGAATGTGCCAACCGCTTCTTTTTGTGTTCTTCTGTCAACATTTTTGGCACTCATCTCGCATACATTTTTTTGTAATGCAGTTTGTCGGAAACAATGTGATAAACAACCGATCTTGAAACTTGTGGAATTTTCTCATGAAGCTTGTCAATTGTAAAGCGCCGGTTTTGGCGAATTCCTCATAAACTTTTATGTCAGGTCGTCATCAATGACAGTTGGTCGCCCATATTGTTCTTCATCATGATCATTTGTTCTTCCTTCATTGAAAAGCCTACACCATTTACATACATTACTGTCATTCATTACACTTTCACCATAAACTTCAGGAAGCTGCCTGTGAATTTCGGTGGGACGAACTTGTTTTGCGTATAAAAACCGAATAACCGAGTTCTCAACCATAACCATGTTCTCAATCGGCGGGTTTATTGTTTAACATGGCGACAAACAAAGCAGTGTTACGATAGAAATTTAGAAACAATAGTGGCAGAGACATGAAATCAACTGACTGCATAATTGGGGAGTGGGCAAGAGTGGCTAACCTTGAGCAGACGTCACGTGACGGCCTGCGCGGTTGCTATGCGCAAACAGTTCTTACTTGAAAAATGGCCTCTCGTCCATAAAAGTATTTGGTATGTATTATTTAAAACCAAAGAGAAGTGCACCCGGCAAAAAGGATGAATTTTTTTTTCTATTCAAAAATGTAAACCAACAAAAATGTAATTATTACAGCTCATACATAGTGGCAATAATATAAATTGAATAACTTTGGATGTTTGAGGAGTTACATGTTTTAAGTAAATTATAGTCTCCTCTTAAGAAAAATGCTGAAGGCTGTGAAATAACTAAATAAGAATGAAATGAGTTGAGTATTAGAGGTAATATTAAAATTTAAGGAATTCAACATTTACCAGAGAAATTCATTAAACATTGTTCCAAATTTCTTATCGAAAGGCAGCTAAATATAATTATTCCTAACTATAGTATTGCTAGATCCACTAATAGAAAGTTACCTCAAGGCAGTGTTTTAAGTCCACTGCTTTTCTCAATATATATCTTGGAAATAAGCAATACGATACAGCACAATTAAATATACACAGAGCACCAAAACAAGTATGCCAGACTTTAAATTATCTATATCTAGAAGTCACTACAAGTAAAAGTAAATTAATCAATTTTACGCACAAGAAAAGATCGATCACAGCAATAGAACATACTATATGGATTATCAACAAATACCATTAGTCGATAATATCAAACTATTGGAGATTACTCTGGACAAAAACCTTTCAATCAAAATACATATAAATAATGTACAAAAACAATGTACAAAGGATATAAATTTTTTTTTTTTTAATGTTAGCGTGTGCTAAACTAAGGGCTCATTCAGAATTCATAATTTTATTCAAGTATATAAAAGCATTATTGGAGCTAAACTATATTATTGTTGTTACCCCTATGATCAAATGTCCATTAATATTATATCAATATCATACAAAGTCAGGCTATGAGAATAGAATATGCCTTCAGAACATCTCCCATAAATGCAATACAAACGGACTGCGCAATTTTACCTCTAGAAACAAAACGTAAATTGATTACTGAAAAATGTATCTACAAAATAATGTGTAATAGCACCCATCCAGTGTATAATAATTAAATACTTCACCTACATTTTTTGATAGATTATAAGTCCTATAGAAATCCTACTTTTACTAAAATACATTTTTAAAGAATACATTTATAAAGAACCCGTAAATAAATAATGTATATTGTAATATTAACCCACATGTTTTATTTAAAACATAGAATTAATAAAAAACCAACTATAGACTCATAATGGATAACAATAGTGATCCAAAACAATAGTGATTAACAAACAGCAACCACAACTTCAATGAAAGATAGAAAAAAGTTATAATAGTTTTTCAATAATATATAGTGAAAAACTTTGCTTCATAGTTGCATCCAAGCCTGCCGGTCGGCATTAAGATTAAAAATATATATATCGTACAATAATTTAAAAAAATAACTTTCCAATGGGTGCCGGGTCATTTGGGCATTGTGCACAATGAAACGGTAGATGAAAGAAGCAAAAGAAGCCATTCTTAATGTTAAAACTATTACGGAGTTGCAAATACCTATATGGGGATTTTATGTTATATCGGAAAAACACACAAAAATTTTTTTGTGAATTATTTCTCGGCCAAATGTAAACTGGTATAAAAACATAAAGAAGGAACGTACAAAAACCCCATGGTTTAGAGATAGTAAGATGAGTAAATAGGAGATAAACATATGGAGATTAAGAATAGAACAAATGTTTAACAGCCGTTTATCATATTATGATAAAACAATATTTATTTTTACCCCGAGCCTTTTAACAAAGTCAGTGGTTGATACATTTATCAAAATAATAATAACATGTATCTACATACGTCTTTACCTTCCTGGGATTCTTCTACCTTGGTCCATCAATTTAGGGGTAAGCCTGACGGATCTCAGGCTACGAAGATTATAGTAAACCTAAACACTATAAATATCCTTTCAATCATTCCTTTAGGAAAACTCTACAAAAACTGTAACTGTAACTAACACAACACTGATTTATGTAATATAGGAATAGATAGGACATACTGTATATTATGTAAACAACATATACTAGGTTACTACGCCTATATAGAACATCCCAACATACCCCCAAGGTAGTGAATATTTTATAATATTTATAGTCTTATTTCTAATATACTAACAAGGTAACCACATGGGAAAAAAAGAAAAGTATTGTAATTCGAAAATTAAAATGATTAATTATTATAATATTATACTGTAGAACAGTGTAGTGCGAGGCTTCATTGATAGGTTCAGAGCCTGCCTTTTGGCAAACTAGAAGAAAAAAAAAATTAATTGACTGAATTGATATTGTGATTTGTAGTGATGGAAAATAGCGCTACTTTGTGATAACGCGTTATAACGTTATTGGACACATTGGTAATAGGTGATAGTCACCTATTATTTCAATCACCTATTACCGGGATGCAGACAGCTAGCTATATCGTCGTGCGATTATTTCATTAGTTGACTGTTACGTTAAAGTTATGTTAGATATTTAAAAGGTTGGTCCCACGACTGACTATTACCGTAATTAATAATTATTAACACTTCTTGCATTAATTCGTTATTGTTTGGTTGGCATTGTCACTGTTTGTGGCTGAAATTAATTTCAACACCGGTCCCTCTAGGTTTCTAACAAATTAAAAATGAAATTAATTATATTTTTAGTGGGATGAATATTATAGGCTGCATTTAAACACTATCTAAAAACTTGAACGAGTATATTTATAAAAAACTCAAAAACACAATAATATTTATACAACATAATAATAATAGTAATAAAATAATATAAGTAATATAGAAATAATAATAAGAACACAACTTATTCTCACACAGTTTAAAAACGATATAAGAAGTAGTCCCTGAAGTAGGATCATTTCCTGTGTTGCTTAACTTGAACAAATATTGTAGCTGCATAGGCCTAGAAAGAAGAATCACGTAGGTATTAGTTTTGATGACAGTGAGCGGAAGTGAAAAATTATTCTCAGACGTTATAACGCTACATACGGTGATCACTCTATCAATCACCTATTACCATATTGCCAGTGACCAGCAGTTAGTCACGTCTTGATCACTTTATTTTGTTTGTGACGTAGTTGATTTCAGTCCAGTTAGTGGCGATCCAGTGATCGTTAGCGTTACTATAGTAATAGGGTGTTTCCAGTAACGTATTACCGTGATCACTCTTTCTACTTGGTAATAGTGTTATTCATCCTAATACGTGATATAACGCCCATCCCTAGTGATTTGTGATTTTCAACAGCAGAACAGCTATACTTTAGTGAGATACTCATACTCATAAGGAAAATTCAGTTGAAAGCGAAATTTAAAACAAATCTTAAAACATGTTCTCAGTGCCTAGTGCTGGACATATATATTGTGGTAAGTTTATATAAGCGGTTAGATATAATATACCCACCATCTACGTTGGTAGGAGCAATTGTGTATGTGAAGTTTGATTTTATTGGAGGTTAGATTAAAGGTTAAAGTCCTAAGATATTGAATATGAAAACATTAAATAATAACAATAAAATAAACAGTATTATTTTGACATAGTTACTGTAGAACGGCATGCTATCCTACTGGTTGATTATTTAAATAATAAAATATAATATGGTGAAGGTGTAAATATCGGTTCTAGATCGTCCTTTCATTTTTCTATAAAAAATCATGAAAACAAAGTATTTACCTTCCAATTTAAGGATCGGATCATATTATTATGTGGCGCAATAAACATTTCAAGTTCAAAAATGCATTTCTTCATTGTTAAATAACACATAGAAAACAGGTCAATACAGCTGTTAGGATAAAGTGACTATGTTAGTGTATTTTTTGTTATGACTACCTTATTTTAAAACAATTATATCATTTTAAATTTCATAAGACACTTTTAATGTCAGAAAATGCATTAATTTATTAGAAAATAGGAAGAATATTAAAGTATTGAAATCGACTTCACAATTACTAGTGTCTAAGTTACCAGTGAAGGCAACGGGTAATCTGTTCAAAAAGGTAAATAATGATTGTACCTTCATATGATTTTTCTATAAAAAATTAAGAAAACAAGGAATTTACTTTGTAATTTAAGTATCAGATCATATTATGTTTCGCAATAAACATTTCAAGTCCCAAAATGCATTAGTTGGTAATTGTTTACTTAAAGATGGTGCCTTATTTTCTGGATTTTTTAAATCATTTACTACATACTTTACGTCATTAGAATAAATAATGTTTTCCTTGCGCAGATTACTATTTTCCACTGAAAAATCACAATCTAAAAACTACCAAATCCGACGTATTTTATGGTTAAAACATAATGGCAATGTTAATAGCGTATGGTTTAGCGCATGTGCATTACACAATGACAATTTGCTTACTTTGCGGTATAATTATATATCTCAACAGGTTTGGTCAGGTAGCTATATATATATACACCTGGCCAAACATTATTTATATATTTAACCACCTGGCCAAACCTTATGTAAGTTTATTGGAGTTAATAATTTGAAATTAGATTATTAATAGGGAGGATTCACAGCATATCACGTGATCTGGGATCACAGATATGTAGGCCTACTGTAGATTGAAATATCTTTAGTAACATATGAGACCTAATGTGAACATTTGCCATTATGCCTAACCTAAATATATCAGATTGTGAAAAATAGTGATCTGTGCAAGGAAAACATTATTTATTCTTAAGAAGTAAGGTATGTAGTAGACGATAAAAAAAATAAATTAAAATCCGGAAAATAAGGTGGCACCTTAAAGTAAACAATTACCCATTAGTTTAATAGAAAATGAGATTTATTAAAGTAAGAATTCCAGCTACTTAGGTTAGGAATGCCAACGTTAATACTAATAACTACGTTCATCAAGTCACTGACTCTATGATCTCTTGTTTTCAAATCAGGTATAGCTACCTGACTACTTTGCCTATGTAATTTACATCCCAATTTGTAACTTACGCAACTTGGACAGTACTAATTATTGTGAAGTCGATTTCAATACTTTAATATTCCTATTTTCTAATAAACTAATGCATTTTCTGACTTTAAAAGTGACTTACGAAATTTAAAATGATTTAATTGTTTTAAAATAAGATAGTCATAACAAATATTGCAACATATAATATGATCTCATCCTTTGAATAAAAGCTAAATATTTATGTTTTCATCATTATTTATAGAAAAATTGAAGGACGAGGTACAATCGATATTTACCTCCAAAAAATATCAACAATAAAACTTTAATTATAATCATTTAAAAGAATGAGATGGTCGTAATACAAGTATAAACATGCAGGACAGAATATATGACTGATATTTATTTTTCTTAAAATTGAATGTTTTTATATGAATTGTACTTTTTTTGTAGCATATTGTAAATATGTATGTACGGTATGTCTCAAAAACTTATAGGTTATATCCCTATATATATAATTTGTAATTGTTTACTCTTACTGGAACCAGTATTTTTGGCTATTTAAAAAAATCATTTTCTACATACCGTTACCTTAGTTATTAATAAGGTAAATAAGGGTTAATATGCAGGAGAATTGTCCAATCAATATATGTAGCCATCTCGGATACCTGTATTTGCACAATAACGATAGGTCTGGCCAGGTGGCCATATATAATCAAATCGTTATCAAATTCCACCTGATATTTTAAAAAAAGGAAGAAATTGTGTCAACAGCACATAGTGTTTCTAAGCGGTCACCCATCCAAGTACTAACAGCACCCAATGTTGCTTGACTTTGGTGATCTAAAAATGCATTGATTTCTGTAGTTTTGAAATTCTGATTTTTTGGTGAAAAAGTTAGCTCCGTGTTAAAAACTCATTTTATTATTGAAAAATATAGTATGTAGAACATGATTTTTAAAAATTCGCCCAAAATACCTGTAACTTTCTTTGTAAATAAATACCATTTTACCATCTATTAAAGGTAAAAGAAATTGACAAAAATTTGTGATTTCTAAATATTACTCTGTTTCAATCAATGTGTAGTCAGTTATTGTTCTACAGATTTACTAAAGTACGAATTTGATATTGTGTGTAGAAATTTTTAAAATTTTTAAATTCCTTCTGTAAAAGATAGCTGAACCAGCAGTTATTGAATTGCAAATTGTGTCTTATTATATTTTAACATTTGTTTATAATAAATGAAAACCAGGAAGTCTGTATAATGTTTTGAACAATTATTCAGTGTATTTGCAGAGTATTAACATTATAATTTTACAAAAATTGAAGGTGCAGTTCGCCAGTGTCTAAGATGGGCTTCACTTGCTGCAGTTCAGCCTTCAACTCAAGTTCTGTCAAACCCCAAAACAGCCATTTTAATGTTAAACATGGGAGGTCCACAAAAAAGTGACCAAGTGCATGAGTATCTTTTAAGGATTATGACCGATAGAGATATGATTCAGCTTCCAATTCAAGAGTAAGTTTCTTTCTTTTTAGATGACGAAACTTGTAAATTATAAATTTTATGATTGATATTTTAACTCAACCTAATATTTTATATTTTTGAGACTCATTAACAGCATATTAAAAAAAAAAATACTGTACAAATCTTACTTTGAAAATATAAAATGTATTTTTGTATTTTGTTATAATAATTTCTGTTAAAAATTTTGTCATATCCCAGGTCGCCATGCTTCATCTTGAGTAATTGTTGTTGTGTTAATCTGTACAATATTACAGTATTTTGTTAAGTTACTGGAATCAGTTTGTGTAAATTGAATGTACACTATTTATATTTTTGTTTATATCCTAGTTTTTATCTGTATTCTTTGTCTGTAAAGTTATGTAAGTTTTTATAGATGGATTATCATATTTAATCTCTACCTTGTCCTAGATTTAAAATATTTATTCATTATGTAATTAATTTTTGAAAATTCGGTAAATATCTATTGTACATTGTGATCGAATTTTGCTATGAAAAATTATGAAATTGTTAACTATTCACCTTGTATTTAAACAATCAGATCATATTTTTTGTCATAATACACTTCAAGTCTCAAAACGCATTTCTTATGTCAAATAACACATAGAAAACAAAGGAATACAGGTGTTGTTAGGTTCAATCCAGTTCTGATAACGAAAGCCTACATTAATATTTATGACTACTTTAGTGAAGTTAGTGAATGTGTCATCGTTTGATATTATTAAAACATATATTTGTCATAGTAAAAAGTATTATTTGTTTTATTAGGTTGGGCTAGGTAACTATATGTAGGTTTTGTGTAATAATTATCTCTTCTTTTCATTTTTCAATAAAAGTAATTTTTTGTTGAAATTTTATGGCTTTGTTTACTGCCATTTACATCTACTCTTCAATCAAAGTAAATACACACATTGTAGTACATTTTAAGAGCTTCTTTTAAATAGCATTACATCTACCTAAATCTTAATCTAAAATGTTTACTTTTCATAAACAAAAAAAAGTGTACTGGATAAAAAAGAATTAGGATAGTTAGGAATATAGTCTAAGTTCTTTTTAAGAAGTCAGTATGCCAACAATTATTATGACAGACCTGAAAAAAATGATGAAATCGCTTACCTTTCAAGCAAGGCAGACGTCATTGATGCCACAATGATATATAAACCCTTGGGTAGGAGGAAACTTGGTCAGTGGGCCAAGATTGATCAAGGGAAGATGCTGCAGGAATTCTTGAAGATAACCAGACAGACTTGGCAAGTGAGAGCATCCTGGGAGTATAATTCTAGAAGATAGCCAGACGGACTTGGCGAATAAGAGCTAACTAGAAGTATTGAGACTTCGGATGAGCATCTACAAGAGTGGGAAGCAGGGTGAGCAAACTTCGTATATAAATCTTGTAATTATTTCAGAGTCAGATAATTAAACTATAATGTAGAATCAGATATGTGAAACACATCAATTAGTCATTCTAGATTCTTAGTAATTAAGAAGAAGATGATATTTATAATTAGTATATAAGAGAACTAAGAGAAATAGACAAGTTGAATTAAATAATAAAGAACCATTAATTAGATAACTGAACCACTGATTTATTTCGTTCAAAGTTAAAGAACCCCGGCAGTTTGAAGGAACCAATCCTAACAGTGCCATGATGATGTAGGGCCAGTATATATGATGTACCTAGGGACACCACTAGGTACATCAAATTATTCTTTTTTTCTTCTTCAGAAACCATTGATTTACACTCTGAAATATGCCACGGAGTAAGGAGAAAAAGAAATGAGAATAGCCTAGTATTGCAGTATTCCCCTCTGCAGTAAAGGATGTTGTGGAGAACAATTATTCAGTTCATGGGGCTGCTGAGAAGTACGGAATTTCTAAGTCAGCGCTGGATTGACATGTGTCTTCCTTCAAAGCATCAGGGGGTGTATTGCATGAATATGCTCCAAATTATGATTCAAATAAGGTCTCTATATTATGATTATAAATATGCTTATGTAATACATGAAACAATCTGCTTACATGCATTGTGGTCTTACTATTCTCGATCTACATAAACTTGCTTACGAGTTTGCAAAAGAAAACAATGTTAAATATCCAACAAAATGGGATGGTGACACATTAGCTGGAGAAACCTAGACAAAACTGTTTAGGTAAAGACATTCTTTTGAACTTTCATTACGTAAACCTGAGGCAACTAGTCTATCTAGGGCTAGCTCTTTTAATAAACACAACGTTGGTCTATGTTTTGTAAATTATATTGACGTTCTTGGCCTTAAAAAGTTTGGTCCAAAGAAAATATATGACTTAGATGAAACAGGTCTGTCAACCGTTCAGAATCCACCAAAGATATTGGCTCCTAAAGGTGTCAAACCTATTGGAGAGGTATGACAACTGCAGAGTGTGGCACTAACATAAGCATGATAGCAGCAGTGAATTCTCTAGGAAACACTGTTCCTCACTTTTTTGTTTTTCCCTGTGTAAATTTTAAGAATCATATGTTGAAATGAGCAATACCAGATTCAATAGGAGCAGTAGCACTGTCGGGTTAGTCAAATGAAGATATGTTTTACCAATATTTTTAACATTTTGGAAAACATGCATAACCAACCATTGAGATGCCTATTATTTTGTTTCCTGACAACCATGAAAGTCATATTTCTGTAAAAACAATTACTCTTGCTAAGAAAGTGGGTGTGCATATGGTCACATTCTATCCCCACACCTCTTACACAAAATGCAGCTTCTAGATCTCACAGTGTTTGGCCTTTTTAAAACTTACTATCATAAGGCTGCTACTGACTTGGATGTCATCACCTGGCAATCAAGGGAAGCCGCTCACAATTTATGATGTTGCTGAAATTGCTGGAAAAGTCTACAGCAAAGTTTCGACCCCCAGCTAACATTGTTGAAGGATTCAAAGTGGAATTCTTCAACTAGACCAAAATATTTTTAAAGATCACGATTTCTGCCTGCTAATGTCACAGATCGTCCTACTTCCGCTTGTAACCCTTGGTCTTGGGGTTTGTTTTTAGGACAACTTCATTTGATTTGCAGAGACCAATACATCCACGCCTCTGCTTCTACATCTAACACAGTCATCGCAGCCTCTGGTTCATGGTCCATTGACACCCAAGTCAACAAAGTCTCTTCTTGATCCGTCAACTCCCCAGTCATCACTCCAAGTGTACCCAGTTTCAACTACTATTACCCCAGAGATGTTAAGGCCTTATTCATAGGCAACAGTTCGTAAAAGTCAATCAATTAAAACTAATCGTAAAGGAAAATCGAAAATCATGACTGATACCCCATAAAAAAATTGAAATTGAAGAAGAAAAATGGAGGAAAAACAGAGAAAGGAAAACAAAAATAGAGTGAAAAAAGGCTTGAATAAGGTAACCAAGCAAAATACAGAGACTGCCTTGAAACTACGAAGAGGAAAAAAAAATGATCAAGGTATGGTTAAATTTTTAAAAAAATGTTCAAGACAGGAAAAGATTCAAGTGATGATGAAGATTTGACAATTTGTGAGGATCCGACAGTAGCGGCCGGTGGTTAAGGGCAATGGGAGGGCTCTGTTTTATTTTATAAACGTAAGGGAAGGTATGTTATCAAAATATACACTACGGTTCAGAAAGCAGGCGTAACACAAGTGTTATTCATTCCATATTAAAAACATGTGGGGTCTACATAGCGATTATAAAGCAAAGTTTGTATAGTCTATAGCTAATAAAATAAAAATAGGGCCTACCTTCAATTTAACTGCTTGTAAGTAAAGTCCACCCTCCTCTCCTTCTGACTAGCGAAGTAGTTAATCACACGTTCATTAAAATTTGGAGTTGATAACAATGACTTTTCAATGGAACACATAGCGAGGGCGCTAAGTCTCTCTCCTTTCATCGTGCTTCTGGTGAACGTTTTTACTCGTTTTAGAGTAGAGAAACATCTTTCACTTTCCGAAGTTGTCATTGAGATAGTGCATATAATTTGTAAAAGTTTTACCGACTCGGGAAGCACATCTTTAAGATTATTATCATAGATAAAGTTAAGTAACCGTAAAGACCCTGTTGCCGTTGAAAAGTCATTCCTATTGTACATAACTGTTAATTCTTGTTTCAGTTCTGTTTTATTTAGATGGTATAAATCTACAGCAGTACATAATTCTACTTCCGGGAAATTATTTTTGAATTGATTAAACAAACTCGGCTGGAAAAGTTTTGCGGCGGACAAATGGTCTAAGAATGTGAATCGGCTATCTTTACCGGACGTGATTACGTCACACACTTCCTTCGCAACAATGCGTCTTCCATCCTCAAATCGTGCACGTTTTTTTCTTGGTTTGGGTTCGCTGGTATTGGGCTGATCTAGCTCAGGCGAGTTTCTTATACCTTGTACAACAGTCTTGAACTCATTCACATACTAAAAAGCCTTAATACAATCAATTGTTTTGTGTTGCAATTCATTGTACAAAATGTCACAATGGGGTAATATTTTATTAAAAAATTCTAACCAGAAAATAAAGGCTTCATCTTTTAGAATATGTCTTAGGCCAACAGCTTTATTTATTGTGGAATAGTCATTGGAATCGTCGTCTAATATGTGACTTAAACATTCCTCTTCTCGATATTTAAATACTGTGCTGACAATTCTTGATTTAAAATTCCAACAAGTATTAGAGCTTTTAGGTATGCGTCTTTTAACAATTTCGTCAAGTACTGCTGTTCTTTTAGTTGATTGTGAGAAAAAAAGTTGAAAATCCCTCGATATGACTGAAAAATATTTTAACTTGTTTATTTTGGGTTGCACTGCGTTCTATAATTAAATTTAATTGATGTGCGTAGCAATGTACGAAATTTGCATTTTTGTACAGAGTTTTGACTCGTGTTTGCACACCTGTGTGTTGGCCACTCATCACTGAAGAACCATCGTAGCTCTGTGCAATCACTTTATCAGGTGTTTTATCAAGTTTTAATTTGTTTAGCTCTTTGAAAATAGTTTCACAAACAGACGCTGCATCATGGCCTTCGGGTGTAATAAAACTAATGAATCGCTCATTTACTATGCCCTTTAACTCGTACCTAACAACAAAAACAAGTTGAGACAAAATAGCACAGTCTGTTGTTTCATCAGCTTCAATCGCAACATAATTAGTTTGAGTCAGTTCGTCACAAATAATCTCTAAACACACATAATAAATTGAGTCTAGTAATTCGTTCTGGATTGTTTTGGAAAGCCCTAAAAACACTTTATTTGTTTGGTCAATGTGTTGTTTTAAGGTTAGATCTAATTCTGCCATGAGATTAATAAGACCTCGAAAAATTCCAGGATTGTTTGAATTCTCACGTTCGTCATGTCCTCTTAAAGCTAATTCAAATGCCCCACAAAACTTAACAGCGTCTATTAGTTTACTTAAAATATATCGGTTTTTCGACACTTCTTCGTTTAGTTTTTGGACTTTTAATCTATATGCTGTATCCAATTGGCATCTGATGTCAACCTTTCCTAACACAGCATATTCTATACATGAATTTATGTGTTTTTCACTTATTTTATGTTTTTTTACCTTATCATTTAAATGTTTAATGTCTGAAATGCCATCTACAGTCCATGCACGATCTGGAACTCCCATAAGCAGGGGTAACAGAAAAATGAGTTTTTTAATTTACAACCACACAACCAATCCGCATAATTGTACAAATTTTGTGAAAATTTACGGGTGAAGCTATTCTTGTTCTTTGAACTATTTTGAGTTTTACTTATTACCATGTCAGGCCTAGGGGGTCCTAAATCTTTTAAGGCAATTCTATGTTCTATGTTTTTAATTCCTTGACTAATGATTATACTTACATCATTTGTCACAACGTTTACCGTTGACATATTACCGGCAACGGCATTGGCGTCCATTATTTAACAAAACAAAACTACTTGATTAAATAACACACTCACACTCACTCGTCTCGTACTAATTAATTCACTTATTCACAATCTCTAAAATATTCACTTATTCACAATCTCTAAAACATTCACTTAACATTCACAATCACAAAGGGTTAAACTTAAAAACATAAACAAACAAATTGTGTGAGTAGCGAGACACTATTTAGAACAGTTGCGCCAACTTATTTTGCCCATCGAAAACAAGGTTTTTAGTAATGCGGAACATCTAATTTATGGTGGCTGCACTGACTGATGTCTG
The DNA here is from genome assembly GCA_963513935.1 of Aphrophora alni. NCBI lineage: Eukaryota > Metazoa > Arthropoda > Insecta > Hemiptera > Aphrophoridae > Aphrophora > Aphrophora alni. The sequence continues at coordinate 137,718,950 of OY740768.1, forward strand.
CGTGCGCAGCTTCGGACTCTGCCCTAGAAGCCCATTACACGCGGTGTAAATGACGTCATGGCACCCTCAGCTCAGTCTGCTGCTTTCCCCATATGACTACATGCAATGAAACTGGGACGCTCTGGCCAGCGTCCGAACTCCAGAATACATTCGTCAAATATTTTATATTGTAAAACTTCCGCTACAAATGATGGTGAAATCCATAGCGGCAATTCATAATTCATTTATCTCCAAAGAATTAAATACATATAGGTGTTTACATTATTAAAATAATATTATCATTGGGGGGGGGGGCGGTGTCCGAGAGTCCTTATGAGTAAGCCGCCACTGGGATCCGATATATGATAAGAGTAACAAATTTTTTGAGAAGCCTGATGATTATCCTGAGGCAAAGGATCTGGGACAAAATCTTAACCCTGATGAGTTGAAGATTTTGTTTTGGTTGAATTCCAAGAAAAGAAAAACACAAAACATTTGTTGCAAAAATAATTGATAGGTAAGACAAAGACACATTTTCTGTGACCTATTTAGTAACATGCCTGAACACTGCGAGGTTCAGAGTCAAGAACACAGACATAAATGACCTAAGTGTAAACGATATAAAACTAAAACTACTTGACCCCATTTTTTATGGAGACAATTTTTAAGGTTTCAGAAACAATTAAAATTTTCTGTTTCGTTTTCAGGTTACATTATTGGTTAAGTTAGTTAAAAATTAAGGGAGAAACTTGATGTATTAAAGCTTAAAGTCATGAAATGCTACTTGGTATTCTGGAATTCTACAGGAGCAATAACAACTGCAGCGAAAATATCATGTTATTTCACATGGATTAACTATGTCATCATTTTTTTAAACTTATTTATATTAAAGACAAAAACTTGTGTCAGCTGTTAGAAAGCTTAATTAGTTTGTAAGCTATACTTAGTTTGAAAACGTCACCACAACCGGGAACTAGTTCACCTGACTAGTTTTCCATCAGTCACACAACAAAAACTGCCAACACACACGCGGACCAAACATATCAATTCCCTGGCCTTAAACAGCTTTGCTTCAGCCAATATAACTTTACATGTACCGTACTCGCAACTTGTATCGGATTGGCCGACAGCTTCACATTGATCCTGAGGGCTCCTAAAATTCTGCATCTACAACACAACTTCCGAACCAATCACAACTTACCTCGTCTTGCTGATTGGTTCTCATCACGTAGAACTTAAACAATGGACAGCTCATTGTTTAGGACTCAGCTCAGTTGTCCGATGATGCTGCAAGGCGAAACAATTGTAGCTCATTTATGTTATTAAAATAATTTTGAAACTTTAGCTTTATTGCTTTATTTAATCCTTGAAAAAAATGTTTACTTTAATTTATAGTATTTCTTTGGCGAAACTCAACAAATAATAATATAAAATGAATATTCATGCTATGAAAAAGAATTGTAAGAATTTTAGCTGGCCCGAACCAAATGAAATCTTGCAAATAGGCATTTAAGGAGGTGTCATTATTAACACCCATGTTGAACATATTCAAAGTCATATTGCACTACAAATTTAAATATATGTTTACTATCAAAAACAAGTTCATAGAAGTAACACTAGGAAAGCAAATGAGGAGGCAATGGAGGCAGCACCAACTTAAAAGACACAACAAAAAAGCTGTCAAGTCTAGCTGGTGTTATCTTTATGAATAAGCTCCTTAAAGAGTTAAAACCAACTCAGGAAAAAAAGCCTTGTAAAAACCGTCTGAGAAAGTTATTACTTTTTGGAATCTCATTCAGTGTAGGAGTTTCTTGGCACAACTGTATAGTCATTATTAATGCAAGGAATTGAATTATTAAAGTTTTTTAGATATGGTATATTTATAATGTGTGTAGGTAAAATGTTTATTGTTAGGTGTTGTGTTTCATTCACTCTGTGCAGTTTAATTTTTAAATATTTAAAGACATGAAATGTTATGTTATAAGATTAATACTATTTTTAGATTTCACAAAGGTTGAGTAATAATTATTTTCATTATTGTATTTCAATTAATTATTTCTGGTGTATGTTTTATCTCTTTTGACTGATTATTATACACTATATTATTATTGCAATAGTAGGTAATTAATTTATTCTATTCTATTGTATATAGATTTAATTTAGACTAATTATTAATTATGAAAAAAAAAATTAACTTTTTCCAAGGATATAATAATTTTTTTTTGTTTTTTTAATGTTTAATTATAGAAATTCATAATTATTTTGTCATACTGATTACATTCGGATATGTGTAATAAATCTTATTTCGTTACTATGTTTAACGAAGGGTAATTTTTATTTCTTACTCATTCATTATAGAAAGTTGATATGTTCCATGAAACATTGACAGCCAAGCTTATTATGAACCAAGTTATTAGCTATGTTTGCATTAGTAAAATAGGAATTTTATTATCAGATGGAATTTGGAATAATTTATTTAATACTAACAAATTATGACAATGAATTCAGATTTATATAAAATTAACAAACATACAAAAGCTGTACGCATGATTTTAAAGTTTATAAATTAAATGTTATTGATTTGACCTCAAATAAATATATTAGTTAAATGTATTTAACAGTTTTTTATGAAATATTTTCTTTTGGTGATTTTGGTAATTACAAACTCAAGACTCACCCAAATGCGGATATTTAACCAATGAATCTTTATAGGTAGACCCAATGATTTTTGCTCATTTATGCTGCTTTTTCCAACCAGGCTGAATATGTAACTCTAATTATTAACCATCTGCAGCAACAACCTCTCAAAGCCAACCACTCAGTCACAAGCCTAAGAATGCAATGATAAAGTCATTGTTGCCCTTTGACTCCTTCCTTTCTTCTTCTTTTCTTACACTTATTTTTCTTCCTATTAGCTACTATTTCACTTTATCAATAGCACTGTGTTTTTTAAGTACTTGTAGATATTTTAAAATGTGTATTTTCTCAAAATTTTAGTGAAATGTAAAGGTTACTGGCATTATCCTGTATTCAACAATTAAAAAATATTACGGTTCAGAAATAATTGGCAAAAAACAAAAATGAACTTTGACTATTGTCATTAAAAGCTCGATTGAATCAGATACAATTTATGCTGAGGACGTCTTTATACCACAAATGAAACATGTTTAAATATATTTTCAAAAAAGGTGGCTATTCTTCATTTTTACTTTTTGATTGAAAACTACCGAACTGACATTTATATTTGGTTTTACCCATGTGTGAGTGAGAAAGATTGTGCAATGTTGATTAATACAAGTAGCATACTTTGTCCAAAAAGAATAAAGCAATATTCCTTTAAATAAACCAAATGAATCAAATTGGTCATATTTATACATGTTTATGACGAAAGAGAAATGATCGTGTCATTTAGTTCACAGCTATATTTTATCAAAGTAAATGAAAAAACATACCTGGAAATAATAATCTGTGACCATATTTAGTTTAATGTTGCTAAAAATGTTACGTCAATTGGCTTAATTTGTTTTTGAATGTTTGTCTGCTTATCAATATATTTTGTTCCAAATTTAGCACGCTAGGACCTTACATTGCTAAACGTAGAACATCTGAAGTACAAAAAAAGTATAATGAAATTGGAGGGGGATCACCAATCTTGAAATGGACTCAAACTCAGGTCAGAATAAAATTTAATATAACGTATTTACTATTGAGTGATTAACTGGAGAAGGGTACATAAATATTTTTTCGGGAAAACATTTTAAATGAACCGCGATCCTTTAAATTATATTGTCAGAAGGTTTTGTTTCAATATCTCTCCAACAGATGTCAGGACATCCATTTCAAGAAGTCAATGTATGGTCAGTGTATCAACATAGACCAAAATCAAGCAAGCAAGCCTACTATTGTTTTTACTCATTACTTATGGTTGTAGTATAAAACTTCTTTTAATAATTAAATCGCTTAATTTAACTAGGCCTAATTGATAAATAATTATTGCTGGATGGAAAGACCTTCATTAGTAAACAATTTAATTTTAAAAAAGAGCTAATTTAAAACAATAGAAACTGTGTGTACAGCAAATTTTCATTCCGGAAAATAATTGTTATATGTCATGTACCACCATCACCATTTTTTCAGTGTTGACAGAAATCTTTTTAAAAACTGGAAGAATTCTCTTGCATCTTACTTCTTATAAAAAACCAAAGATCTGTGTCTTCAAGATTCAGAAGTATGGTATTTAAAATACAAGCAGCAGGGTAATTTGTTGTATAGCAGTATAATGTTGTGTGTATACTACATTCTGTTTAACGCATTGCGTGCCGCATCTTTCATATATGAGAGACACCAATATTTCGCAGAGGGCCATTTCACTCATTTTTGAGAGACACACATCTCTCACTGTCTGGCTATGTACATCAAATATGAAACCCACTACCGTGTATTTCTAATGGAGAATCATGAGCGTGGCCTCTGGGGAAAATAATGTATGTCTTGGTTTTAGCAAAATTGTAAAGATAGATTTAACACAACAAAAAGTTTAAAAAATATTTGTTTTACGAAATATTAACACAAAACTCATTTTTAGAATTTAACAAAAAATGTATAAATAAATAACATATGTTAAATTTATACATTTAACATTTGTTATTGTATAACAAATAAATGTATAAAAATAAATAAGAATAGAAAAACTTATTTTTAGAGTAATAAAAGTAAAATTGTTGTCCTTTCATTTTTCAATCTTCAAAACTGCAACAAAAGAGAAAACCCTAAAAAACATGCATCAATCATATTTGAGAGATATGGCCAGTAGCTTAAATATCACACTTTTTTTTCTACACGGCCACATTGCTCATATATGAGACACACAAAAATACTATAAAAAATAACAAAAAAACTACAAACAAAAAATGCAAAAGTGTCAGAAAAACCTTTATTTTAGTTAATACATACAAATATTACAAACATGTGGTTTGGCCCCTGGGAGTGTTTTCCCCCGATTACAGCGTGGCATGCAATGTGTTAATGTAAGGAATTCCAGATACATTTGAGACCCGCTTCGAACATTGAAAATCACAATTGTTCCTCTCACAATTAAAATCCAAAAAAAGAAAATAATGTTGAATTTTTAAATGAAGAGAGCCAGCAGTGGTTTAATAATGTACTTGAAGAGAGTTGCAATAGATATAGACAGAGTACTGAAACACTATACAGTTTCAAAATATTATATTTTTTAAATACTTTTATTTATCATTTTGTTTTTCCAGTAGATCTAGTGTATGTTTAATGAATTTTCTTGCTCCCATATGTATTCATAAAATGTAAATTCTTCAAAGCTTATTTGGAAGGGTTTTTTTATTTGATCTTAATATTTGTACCACCAACTTGTACTTTGGAAAATAAGCACCACATAAAAATTTGTTCTCCGTTCAAAAGACACTGCATTAAACTTGTTCTCCAGATAAAGGGAACCGTATTAAGTTTGTTCTCCATAATAAGTGGATCGGATTAAACTTGTTTTTCGAAGAAAGGGCACTGCATTAAAAACTTCTTCTCCGGAAAAAAGACAATGCATTAAATTTGTTCTCTGGAAAAAGGGCACCTAACTACTAGTAGTTTTTTGAATTTTAAACAGAAAACTAACAATAAACCTCACACTTGTAGTCTAGCTTATTAATTTTTTGTAAAAGTGTAAAAATTTTAAAGATAACTATATTAAAACGCCATTTCTGTATACGTGCGCTTTTCAATGAGCTAATCACTCAATTATAATTATTATATAGATAAACTTAGATAATTTATTATAATTTTTAATATGTCACAAATAACCGTACAGAATTTGTTTAGAACAGGTTGAGTGGATTAGAAAAGGCAGAAAACAAATAATTGCATTTTTAAATAACCAAATTTGAATTTAAATTGGTTTTTATATGAGTAATTATAATTTAATTGGCTGGCCATATAAACTATTTTGGAGCATGTGTTATATAAATGTATTTTGAATCCATCATGTGTTACAGGGAGAACTACTTTGTCAGAAGTTAAATTCAGTCTCTCCAGAAACGGGGCCACACAAGTATTATGTAGGATTCCGTTATGCTGATCCTTTAACAAACATAGCTTTGGAAGAAATTGAGAAGTAAGTAATAATTGATCCAAAGTTTATTCTGTAAACTCTTTTATGCCTCCATTTTCTAAACTATATATGTATTTGTTTCTCTCCAGATATATAAATAATTTCCTATGTACTACTTGTGTTAAAAATGTCCTTTTCAAACTTAGTTTTATTTCTTAACTACAGAAATTTATGAAGATTGCTTTCTTGTCTCTTATTTGTCTTCTGTTATAATTTATTCAGATACATAATTGGTTAAATTGTCATTTTAAAACAAAACACATCAAGTTTTTTAGTCATTTTGGTTTGATGTAACTACCATGTGATATGGCAGACATCCCATCTGAAGTCAATTTCTTGGCAAACTGAAGCCAGTATATCAGCTGCCATCTCTGCAGCTACGACATAAAGTCTATTATTCAGCTCAAGGAAATCGGCAGGTAAAGGTGGAACATAGGAACATACAATCAATCTTTATGGAACCCATAAGAAAAAAAATCAAGAGGAATCAAATTTGGTAAGTAATTCAGTCATACAATTGGCTGTACACGATCAATCCACCAACTTAAAAATCGCTTAGTAAGGAACTCCCAACTTCTATGTGAAAGGTGGATCTCGTCTTCCTGGTTTGAAGGAGTGCATCTTGATCATATTTGTTGTCTAACTGTGGAATGAGAAAATACATTTTTAGCACATCTAGGTACTTTTGGACTATCATAAACACACTCCAAAAATGCATAGGGATTTTCGCAGATTCTGCAGCTGTGGGATTCACTTTTCCACTGATGTGATTGCTAAAAAATACGTTGTCCAGAAATGTCTCATATTTCTTATTTGATCCATACATAATTTCTTTATCTGCATAATTAATTTGTTGTACCATGGTATATTTGTATGGCAGTGCAATGTTGATATAGTACACGCCAAGCGACTTCGTGTGATATGCCAGTCTTATAAGACTTATGACTTATTGATTCCTTAGGGCTATTCTACCTGGCTTGTTCCACAGCAAAAGCATGAAGTCGTAGGCGAACTGTTGATTTGTCATATTATACCAAACAACCAGTCTCAACAAAATTTTGGTACCAAGAGTAAATTGTAAACCTACTTGAACGACTCTTACTACACTGGGTATGATTTTTGTAACTACATTAGAGCAGCACTATATGAATCAAACTAGTTTTTTGTTTTAAAATGAACGATTCTGTAAATTATTTGAATTAATTTCTACTTCCTTTTAAAGTTTTAAAGTCCTTTTTGAAACACCCTCTATATCAACTACAACATATATATATATATATATATATATATATATATATATATATATATATATTTAGCTTAGTGATTCCTCTTTGAAATCCCCACGTTTGTGGCACTATTTACAACATTACTATATGAATGAATATTACAGATGATTGATTATTTATATTTGTTTTCAATCTATAGACTTCTTGTCTCTCTTTTAAATTTATATTGCATTTTGATGTGCTAACTTATTACAATAAAAAAATGAAATATAAAACTACAAAATTACAAAGATAGAAAGAAATTTGTTTTGTTTAATTAATTAAATAAAATTTTAATTTACAGACAAAAAATTACAAACATTAAAATTCAAAATTACATTGAGAAATTGCTTTCAATAATGTCTTTAAAAAGTTCATTACTATATGGTTATTATATATATCATAAAAGAATGATTAGTTTCATCAGAATCGCATTTATCGTTCTTGAGATAAAAGTATTATTGTTTTAGGCTCACTGAATTATAACAATTATTTTTAAACATACTATATCTGAAGATCACAAGCCTTGTCTCGGAGTGAGTTGGTGCAGGTTCTTCCCAAGTGGGTATTAACAAAGAACAAGAGCATGAAATGAATTAATTGTCTGGACTAAGTCCCCCCCCCCCAATCAACAAAGCAAAATATTACTTAAAATGAAATGATATGAATGTTTGTAAGAATGAATATGTTTAAGATGGTTCACAGTTTAATTAAATCAGTTATAAGTCTTTAAAACATAAACTATACCGAATTATAGCCTCATTGGCTGAAAGTTTATACTTGAGAAATATTGTTTTTCTGAATTAAGGGGGCGGGAGTCAGACAGGCAGCACGTGGCTTCTGACATAGAATATATCTTTATTTAAAGATAACATATTAAATTTAAAGGAAATACAAATTTTATTAACAATTGAAACTTTATTGAATAAAATTGTGTGTATTTATAAATAATACATTTTTGTAAATAATACAATTAAGCTAACAAGTTGCATAAAAAATATAAATAAAACATGCTTAAAGAAATTTATTTTGACAAAATGACTTCAAAAACTCTGTACAATACATAAGATTAGGCAAATTAAAAATACAGCGGAAACTCAATTTTCCATCACCCTTTTAACTGTCATGTCAACGAAAAATAAATAACGTTTTATAACATTGTTCACATTGGTGAATAAAATGAACAATAGAATAAACATTAAATATACTCCTAAGTAAATGTTATAAAAAAAGTAACCTCAAAACAAATTCTTGACTGTCTACTGAAAGTGTGACATGTGAATGAAGTCATAGCGTTTGAGGCAAGAGTAGATGGGGATTAACACCATCTACATTCCAAGACTGATTACTCATCCCCTCTTTCTCCACTCTGGAAATACTAATGTTATTGGTCAGTTTGGTTAATTGTGTTGTGTCTAGCTTCGCTTAACTGATCTCATATTGAAGTGCTTAGTTAGAATGTTTCGTACACAAGCTTTTGAACGTGGTGTCAAAATGAGTGAAAAAATGGAAGCTTGTTGTTTTGGACTTTTCACAATAACTAGAAATTATTAAACGCCTGCTTAAAGGTGAAAGTGTATAGCGTTTATTTTCTTAGCCATCATCGGTACAGTCCCAAGACTGGTGGTTAATTGAGTTCTAATTTAGTAACAAAATGACTTACCATCCAATTTAACGACTAGTCTACCATTATATAAGCAATCATATGTTTAATTACCCCAGTATATGTAGTGTATATAGATACATTTGATAACCACAAAATTTTTGACCTCTGTATTTGACTAATCTTCATATTTCATAACTTTAAGAAATCGAAAAAGTGATTTTTGACATGCTGCCTGTCTGCTGTCTATACGTAAACACAAAAATTTAAATAGGAACATAAAAATTAGTATATTCTACACAAATCAAATTAAAATGATCAGTTTTTTTTCTTTCTTTTTTTTCCTTTTTCTTTTTTTTTTCCATGTCATGTTATTTAACACTCTAAATTAGATAAAAATATCCAGATTTCAATTCTGCATGAAACGATACCAACTCCACCTCTTTACGGTGACAAATAGTGAAGTTATTGTCAAAAAATTTAATTTCCTGACCTAAGAATAGTTGTTATTTATAGGGCCGAAATCAGCGACAGAAACAATGAAACAGCTTTCAGACCTACCATGGCCGAGACATTGTCACAAGCTAAATAAGTGGAGTCTATTTAATATATTCATGTGTATGAGGTTTGTTAGGGCCTAGCCAAAGTCAAGAAAGTTGTGATTTATACAATTACGAGGTATAGAACACATGTGTAACATCTGTTTTAAAACATTTAACATTTCCTACAAGGCCCAAGAGACTAATATTATATTTAGTGGATTGACTTGTATTATATTGTATGATAGCTGGGTAAGTGCCATCAACTTGTTTTATTTATAATGTAATGTGTTTATGTGCTTAGGGATGGAGCTGAAAGAGTGGTGATATTTTCTCAGTATCCTCAGTACAGTTGTGCTACTACGGGATCAAGTCTAAATGCAATATATACATATTTTAAGAACAAGTAGGTAAATAAATATTAGCTAAATTATTAATTCTATAGAGTTTAACCAGTAGTATGTACTGCTTTAGATAAAACCATTGGTTTTATTAAACCACCAGTATTTTGCACTGCACAATCACAATCATTGCAATGCTAATAAATGGTGCACAAACTTTCTCAATTTCCCATCCCAAAACCATATAAAAATGAACCAAAAATATTTGCCACTAAAAATATCATTTCGATAGTTCTCAGTCAAAAAATTTAAATGAACCATGGACATTGTAAAAAAATATGTATATATTTAAACTTCATTTGTGCTATAAACATGTCCTCAGCATAAATCGTATTTGATTAAAATCGAGCTTTTTAAAGACAACAGTCGCAGTGTATTTCAGTTTTTTTGCCCAACTATTTCTGAACTATAATATTATTTTACTTGTGATTTTGTATCTAGTTTCAGTTAATATTCACTAAAATTTGAAAAAAAATATTATAGATGATTTTGAGATATAAATATGTTTATAATGTTTCACATTTTTGAACTTATAGTTTTCAAAGTCCAAGTCAAAGTATAGTAGACGAATATGACTTCAGGAACCGATAGATAATCCCAGTTGCGATTGAGAAATGATAGCGGTTCATCTGCCGTTACATCAGTGAAATATTGACGACTTAATACGCAAAAAGATGTGTGATATTCAAAGCGAGATATATTAATCATATAATAGATTATTTCTATATAAAATGGTTAGAAGTGTGTGTCTATATCATAAGAATAAGAGCTTAAATGATAAAATGAATATGGTTCATCTCACAACCCTGTTAGTCAGAATCGTAGAAAAGGGACCTGACAACACTGATCAGACCAAACCCTTCGTATTGTTTCTGTCAAATAAAATAAAAAGCTAGGCATTCCAAATCCAAATGTTGTCATCATTGATAGAAAGTAAAATATCCACCTTGAGGCAAGGCAAAGACTTTCTTGAAAAAACTCTAACCGATGTGGTCTGTCTAAGTTGAGGCAGATTATCGGATGGATTCAAAAGTCATTTTCCTAAGAGAATATTGAAGTGCAGTATTCAATATAAAATACCCTAAAATTCAGTGAATGTGTGTTTGGTGTAGCACACGCAAAGTTACAATTAAATATATTTTTGCTAATGAAAAATTCATTAGAGGAACAATTTAATTCATGTTTAAAGGCATTAATTGAAAGAATTTCAGAATTATTAAAAATATTGACTTTTAAAAAGTTGTGTTAGCTATTTAAAAATAAAAAGACACATGAACGTTTATTTGAGTTGATTAAATGTTAAGACTCTTTGATAACCATTTGGTTGTATTTTATGAACTAATGTGTTTCAGGTTGGATTAATGTTGTTAAGATGAAGTATTTTTCTGTTTAAATTTCATATCAAATGTATGCATTTCAAATATCATGACTGTGTTTTAATTTACTAATACACTCTTCCAAAGAATTCATGCTCCGGAATTAACTTATTTAAAAAAAATAGAGTCTTTCAATCACAAGTTGGTGCCATATATTTGAATAAAATATTTCAGTACGGATGTATAATAGTAAAATAAATAATAACTTTTAAAATCAGTAGTTTTGTGAGCGGAGAGGGAAAGAAGGTTACATACAATAATAATTCAAGTGAAAAATATACGACCTAGACTGGGAATCGAACCCAGGACCTTTGGCTTTACGCGCCAATGCTCTACCAACTGAGCTATCCTAGTCGCTTCCCAGTACAGGGCGCAGACTTCTCACTTGAATTTACGTTTAATTGCTGCAATTTTGAGTTTCCACATTATTTACTTCGCATATGCGACATTGATTCAACTCACTTGAATTATTATTGTATATTCAATACTTGCTAGTAAAAACGTATAAGTGGAAAAATCAAATAATTAAAAAATCAATAAATACATGCGTAAGGGCTGAAAAATGAGTAAAAATTAATTTCAATGTCCTGGGTCCTGGGTTCGATTCCCAGTCTAGGTCGTATATTTTTCACTTGAATTATTATTGTATATTCAATACTTGCTAGTAAAAACGTATAAGCGGAAAAATCAAATAATTAAAAAATCAAGAAGGTTACATGTTGTAATAGCACAATAGCTGATTATTTTGTTTTTTACTGATTACTCACAAAACGACATAAACCAATAATTTGATTTCAGTCCTTAGAGGCTATACTTGAGCAAAAACTCTTCATCAATTTTATGTCTCAGATAATGTATCATTACTTCTCACATATATGTAATATAAGGAAGGTTGATGTCGAGTGTTTTGCGTATATATCCATATTGCCTGTCATAGATAAATACGAGTGACATCTTTTTGAGAGTTGACCGACATGCTGTTAATTATTATTTTAATCTTTAAGTTATCGTAATTCTGTTATTAGTATAGGCAATTTAATAATGTCAAGAAATTATGTTTTTAATATTTTGTCGATAACTGTTTTTGTTATACTTTTTGACCTACAGAAAAAATTAGTAATTTCCATTAAAATATTTTATAATTTTAATGGTTTTTAAGATATTTGACAATAAACAGTTTATGTCCGCTATTTGGAAAATGTACAAAATAAAGTTGTTTTTTTTTTTAGTATATTGGTAAAAGGTTACACAAATAATGGGTATACCAAATCTTTACTTATATACAAAATGGCTGATAAACTTAACCCTTAGCACGCGTATGACGGGATTTCACGTAACCCTCAACTTGACCGGTAACGCGTATGACGGGATATCTCGATTCAACACTATTTGACTTCTGCAGGCATTTTTAATTCGTTTAAAGTCCAATAGAGTGCTGGGAAATGTCCTATTGGTATATTGTGACACTCCCACTACGGTATTTGTTCTCGATCACCTATCGTTGGTCTTTATTTGGTTGTTATAGCAACCATGCGCCATTTTATGTTCTGCCCCAGCGCGTATAACGTGATTTCTCGTCTCAGTAAGCTACGACGGTCAGTCAGTTGTGAAATGTTTTGTGTCAGTGTTATAACCGCTATAGCTTTTCATTGTTGATTTGTTTAGGCCGTATTATTGTTTATATGGATGTATATTTAGTCTATATCAGTAATTATTTTGATGTCCTGAATGTAGATAATTATTATGAGCAGTAGAAAGATATTTTTGATACGGTACCTATGTTGATTTTTCTCAAAATCTTTTTTTTGTAAAATTTACTTGTTTAATGAAATTCAGGTTATTTTGAATTAAATAGTAGGCCTACTTTTATATAAAAAAAATTAATATGATTTGTTTGTAAATATAAAAAAATATATATATTTAATCTGTTTCATAGGGCGGTCAAAAATGTGAAATTAATTATTTTTTCTTGTTTTAATAGGTAAAAAAAATTTAAAAAAATTTTTTTTAACCCTTCAACGCGGTGAACTGTTTATAGACGCGGCCAAACTTTCACCTTCTGGCGCGGCCGCCCGTCTAAAGACGCTAAATGTCACTGCGGTACGTGCTACATTCTAGCGTCTAAATACATAACTTTTATGAACTGAGCCTATACCCAGAACATTGCCAAGAGAAATGCCATCTGTTGAGTTATTGATTTTTATTTCTAGACCACCGTGACCTTCAGAAAAGGAAACAACACGTGGCTATATACAAACAGCTGATTTACTCAGTCTGTGTAGCGGGTTCGTGGAGGGCTCTCGTGTGTTATAGGTTATTATAACCTCATTTATTTATAAGTGTAATATTTTTAACAGTTCGACAGTAGATCGTGTGATTAGTTCTAGTGTATATTGTGTTTTAGTGATAATGTGGGAACCGCAAAGTGATAATATTCGCGAGTTGTTGGCGGCAGAATGGAGTTCCATTGTGATCCAAATATTGAAGGTAATCATGATAGTGGTGATGAAGTTGTAAATATATGCAATGTGGCTAATGATACCGCAATAATCTTAGATAATGAGGAAGTTACAGTAAATGTAAATACGTATAATGTCCCGCCAGACAATCCACAAGAGGAGGAAATGTTAGTCGACGATTTTCACTACCACACCAGAGGTTCTAGCGCTCGAAACGGCTTACCGCGTTGAAGGGTTAAAGCCAATCTTCATTTTTTTTTTACTAAATATATCTGTAAGAACCCAAAATCAAATAGAACTTTAAACAATTACAAAATTTTTTTTTTTCCTAATAGCACGTTATGAGTAAATAGCCTAAATTGTTATTCAGCGTGCTAAGGGTTAAAATGTAGCATTTCCGGATCTATTTTTATATCAACTTTTTTCTTATTTTTAGTTCAAATCAGCTCCAAATATTATCATGTAATTTCCAATCACTCTGTTTAAAAACTGAACAAATTACAATGGATTATATCCAGTTTTATATTTTTATTATTACACTATCACAATTGATTACATTTTCAAACACTGAATAGTAATATAGTTCAGATAGAAAAAGCAGAAGTTTTTGAAAGTAATAATTAACTACTATTTTGACAGACCTATATCGAAAAAAGCCAAATGGAGTCTAATAGACAGATGGTCAACGCATCCATTACTCGCAAAGACTATTGCTGACAGAATACAAACAGAACTCAAACAGTTCCCAGCAGACAAGCAAAAAGATGTTCTTATATTATTTTCTGCTCATTCTCTGCCTCTCAGGGTAAGTTTTCCTGATTAGTATTTAGTAACAATTTATAATTATATAAACAACTTGTCCATCGTATTTACCTAACCCAATCATATAATTAAAATAAACACTTTTTTTAGTATAAACCACAACTAAAATTGTGGTTTATACTAAAAAGTGTTTGTTTTAATTATTAAAATGGAATACCACCAAGCACCTACGGTCTTTAGCATAAATAGTTTAACCCAATCATACTGATGTAATACATCCTCTAAGTTTATGTCCAAAAGTATGTAATACATCCTCTAAGTTTATGTCCAAAAGTTTATCTCTTGGGCCTAATAAGAAATATTAAATTGTATTGGTAAATCCCGGATATTATTCAATAACCTAAGTTTGTTTATAACATTTGTTACACAGGTTTCCACAACCTCATAACTGTGTATATCATTACTTTCTTGGTGTCTTTTAATGAGTTTTTGAAGGAACACCTTGCGACGATCTTCTTCTCCTCCCCGCACGATTGTATGTATGTAGAGCCTCGTACTACGATCTACCCGGCTCCGCGCAGTTGGTTTTATATATATATATATATATATATATATATGGCACTGATTATTGGAATCAAAAAGATCGAACGCAAGAAAATATTGTTTACCCCCTTTTTTTTTCTGGTGGTGTATGCAATAAACTCTTATGTGTAAGGTTTTTGTATAAATTTAAGCTTAATTTGAGCCGATTTTTGACTCTATCTCAACTCGTGCCATTTGGAGAACTATGATTCCTGACTTTAGTTTAGGTTTTATTAATGTACTTACAAATTAACATAAATATAGGATAGCAAAAGTAGAACGGGAGACTATGCAAAATAACGTACTCAAGGGTGATAGTATTAATTTGTAAGAATTTATCTCCTTAATTGATATTTATACAACTTATAAATACTTACTAGAATTTTTAGTTATTTGTACAAAAATCTATATTTATAGGAACATTTTCTTATATTACAAATTTTAATTAAAATGATATAAACAATATTAATGCTTCTAATCCACCCAATGAGAAATAAGTATTAATGAATTTACTGACTTTAAACTTCGTGATAATTTATGGAATTTAAGAGTTGTCATTGATCTTATAATGTTCAGATTCGATATTTCGGTACCTTACAAAAGCGATGATCGAATCCTCGTATTGCCAGTCTGAATTTCTCCAATCTGCTTCTGATGAACATTTAAAGTTGTTTGCTGTGTCTACTGATGCTTCCAAATTATGCCAATTTGTGATGTTTTATCGAATCTACATTCGTTAGTTGAAATTAATACATTGAAAATAAAACTGTTATTTTACTTTAACATTTTAGAATTAAAAGAATGACCGAAAGACTGAATGAATCGTCACTAAAATATTTAACTTAAAAACTCGCGAAGAAGAGTGTTAACAGAGTGTCTTGACCGAAAAAGATATAACAGAGCGGTAAGAAGAGAGAGACTTGTTGGCTTTGGGCAGGGAGTTTTATAGTTTTGTTATGTGACGTCAGGTACTAGGATGACCTACTTTCTATTGCGGTACCTGTAACTGGACTTTCTTTCAAATTGCCTTGTGGCGGATTAGGACTTTCTAATCCGTCACAAGCTGGAGTTTAGGGAAAGAATAAAAGGTAATGTACAATCTAAAATGATGCTCAAGGGTCCGTTAAGACTTTACACAGTGGATCCCCATAGACTGAACTGGACTAATTTGCGGAGTGATTGAATTTTCTGAAACTATCTACACAAGTAGGATTACCAACACAAGACCTTTTGTGTAGCATATGTAGTACAGCTGTGGACAGCTCAACACATAGTTTTTGACTGCTCACTTCAGGATAGAAAACAATTTGAATCCTGAGGAACTCTGAATGGGAGACAGATAAGGAAACAGGACATCATTTGAAGCATCTCGCAGTTTTCCAAAAACCTGAAACTGGATTTATGAGGGTGTACAATAAGCTATATAGCTGAGAACAATATATCTTGGCCCTCCTATCAATAAAAAAATTCTTTCTTGATGTCGGCAAATCTCCACTAGGTTTGTTCGTATCATTGTGTCGGTGACTCGGCTCTGCCTGATCTGTACAAATAAATATTATATTTTCTTGTGAGGTCATTAGAAATTATATTTTTGACAATAACTTTGTTAAAAGAAAGGTCGTGTTGGTACCATTACTTGCATAATTGAAATTTACAAATTTGTATTTAATTTAGTGTGTTATACGTTGAACAACACACAAGATATGAACGGTTTAAAACGGCCACCATTTTGACTATACAATTATATTTTTCTGAATTTCAATAGGGTTTTATATAAGCACACTATAATCCCCTTAGAATTTCATGTTCCTATCTTAATTTTTGTTGCCATTGTCATTTATAAGTAAGGACAATAGATGGACAGCATAATTTTTCTCTTTCCTACGTTGATGTTTTGTGATTTGTGATTACCAAACTTACCCTATTCTCATTATACTGGGTAAGTAAAAGTGATTTCTAAATGATTTATTTCTTTACTGAGCTTCAAGCTAAACCGCTCAAAAAATGTTTTTGGTCACATTTGATATGTTATCATGTTTTAGCAATATTTTCATCCAAATAATTGGTATATTTTTAACTAACTATGATTAACAAAAGGGGAGGAATGATTTTGTTTAAAAGTTAGTCCATATTTGAGTATGCATTGCACAATGTAAGTTAGTGCTTATTTGAGTGTGCATTGCTCAATGTGTCCCATGTAAAACACAACCCATTAATCGGACATCTATAAAATATGAATAAAAAACTTTAATATATTTGTTGTACTTACGTCTGCTCATCCAAAATTGTATTATTCGATCTCCTATCGAGATTAGAAGCAAAGGCTGATTGACAAAAAACCGGGTCAGTACATTTTTAATCACAGCCGGATACGGTCGATTAGTAAATTTCCGTATAAACTAAACAAGTGTGTTTTTTAAAAGAAATTAAAAGTGTGTAAATAAATGTGTTAGTGTAATAAATGTGTGTCAAATACGTACTAATGTTTTAAATGATTTTATAACAATGTTGACGAGGTATATATATATATATATATATATATGCTATATATAGTACCGAAAATAACGCATGTGACCATGGCTGAATAAATAGTCGAAACGGCCGTAATGCATTGAAACAATTTTGGATGAGCAGACGTAAGTACAACAAATATATTATTATTTAAAAAGCTCTTGCTATTATGCATCAGAATGGTTGGTGCATTGTTAATTAGAAGATGGTATTATCATCATGTTTTTCATAAAAACCACCTTCAGTGTAGAAAACTGGACCCAACTTACAGGACCTCTAAAATTTGAGTCAATTGTATTGGGATGTGAGAAAGTTAATGGACTGAAGTCCACAGAGCTAGCCATAAGAGGAAAAATATTGTGGCTAGATAGTCTCAAGGGACCCTAGTCCTATCAGGTCTCTCTTGACCAACTCTTGTTCTTTTCCGGCCTTGGTGCGATTAGAGTATTGGAGGGCTGAGGGTCTTTATTCTCCTTTCTTCCTTTTTTATAAGGTGATGATGACCAAAAAGTTTTTGCGTTTAAAACAACAAGAAAAAATAATCTAATCTTTACATATCTATTTTGATTGTACATTTAATTTATTTTTATAGAAGAATATTTAGTACAAAGCATTTATTAAGGCATAAAAAAAAAACAAAAAACTTTAAAGCAAAACTGTTATATATTATCAAAATGTTAAAACTTTCACTTTAAAAAACAAATTTGAGGTAGTTTACATATTTTGAAATTTATTACATTATTATAGATGAGACAAGAACAGCTGATATGTGATTTGGTATCTTATTAATAAAATAAATATTTTACTGTGTTATTACTATAAACAGTTAATGTTTTGAAATTCTGTGACGTGAGCTTTTAATATTTATTATGTTTTAAACTGATTTATTTATTTAATTATTCAGCAGCCAGGAGACAAAGTACATTGTATTTGTCCACTATAAAAATACTATCATTTTGGTCAGAAATGTACATAGATTTTATGTGTGTAATTCCAAAAATTTTAGATGTAAATTTTTGGAGTTATAATGTCAGGAATCAAAAAAAAATCATGCAATAACCGAAGCAAAAATTCCACATAAAAGTGTGTATTTACAGTACAACAATTTTAAAAAAATAGTTTTTTCCAGACATACAAAACTTGTGTAATATAGATGTGGATAATATTTGGTAAAAAGAAAATCAATTTATACAATTTTTATTAGACAGTGTGGAAATTTCCAAAGAAAATAACGCCCAATTAGACATAACCTAGAACTTTGTACTAGGTAAAACTGAAACAAAATCACTAATAGGCCTATAACAATATGCTTTGTATTATTTATGTAGAAATTAATGTCGTCTTTTCAATGGAATTAAACAGCTAATCAAAATATGAAAGTATGTCTTCGTTTTTCACAATTCGCAAAGATAGGACATTACAAACTGTTCCGATGATTTTTGGGCATGACTTCGTAGCATGTATATATCTCAAAAACTATCGCAGATATAAGAATTTCGAATACGTAGTTCAAAAGAGGATGAAAAAATCTATGAAATGTTGTCATGTTGTAGTATTTGGCTGAGTATTAACATTTAGAAAATATATATATTAATATTTCCTTATATAATATGTTGTCGTGTGTGGCTATCTCTAACGGAAAATAGAGTAACTTCATCGAATTTTTATAATTTCTAGTTTTGCTTTTGGCACAATCTGTTGAATGAATATGAAAGCTTGAAAGATTGAAAGATAACAATTTCAACAGTATATTGTTTATTATGATAGCATGTGTTTTATTAGGCTAAACATTAAATTGATATATATATATATATATATATATATATATATATATATATATATATATATATATTAGATGAATAGAGCGTACAAAATTCTTGGTTTGGTTTTAATTTTATAGATCCAAAACTATAACAGTTACAATAATTTGGAAAACACAGTTAGAAAGAAGAAGAAAAATAGTATTACTCTAAAGTTGTTAGACAGTTATATCTTATATCGGCTTGTGAAAATTAGATGAATGGATGCCATAATTTGAATTTCAGTTTGCCGTGAAACTTGATCACGTGTAATACACAAACTTTACCAATTAATTAAATATAATTGTTAACGTTTTATGAACTTTTGGTTGTATGTATAAAAATTTATAGAACATTAGCTTTAAAACAGCATAAAAATTATTGCGTGATAGCATGTGTTTTATTAGGCTAAACATTAAATTGATATATATATATATATATATATATATATATATATATATATATATATTAGATGAATAGAGCGTACAAAATTCTTGGTTTGGTTTTAATTTTATAGATCCAAAACTATAACAGTTACAATAATTTGGAAAACACAGTTAGAAAGAAGAAGAAAAATAGTATTACTCTAAAGTTGTTAGACAGTTATATCTTATATCGGCTTGTGAAAATTAGATGAATGGATGCCATAATTTGAATTTCAGTTTGCCGTGAAACTTGATCACGTGTAATACACAAACTTTACCAATTAATTAAATATAATTGTTAACGTTTTATGAACTTTTGGTTGTATGTATAAAAATTTATAGAACATTAGCTTTAAAACAGCATAAAAATTATTGCGTGATAGCATGTGTTTTATTAGGCTAAACATTAAATTGATATATATATATATATATATATATATATATATATATATATATATATTAGATGAATAGAGCGTACAAAATTCTTGGTTTGGTTTTAATTTTATAGATCCAAAACTATAACAGTTACAATAATTTGGAAAACACAGTTAGAAAGAAGAAGAAAAATAGTATTACTCTAAAGTTGTTAGACAGTTATATCTTATATCGGCTTGTGAAAATTAGATGAATGGATGCCATAATTTGAATTTCAGTTTGCCGTGAAACTTGATCACGTGTAATACACAAACTTTACCCCAATTAATTAAATATAATTGTTAACGTTTTATGAACTTTTGGTTGTATGTATAAAAATTTATAGAACATTAGCTTTAAAACAGCATAAAAATTATTGCGATGCAATAATTTTTAATAGGGTAAATGTTGAATTGAAAAAAAAAAAGTGATTTTCAATCGCTCCGCAGCATTCATCTGCTAACCTAGCAAAACGGTTAGAGGGTTTTTTAAAAGATCTTTCCTCTATTATTATTTATTTTTGTGTGAAAATAGTTTATAGGAAATTGATTCAGGAGTTTGAGCAAGCCTGTGTTTTGATATACTTGGGTTGTGCATTTTCCTTGTGTTGTATCTCTATATCTGACTCAGGTCGGTTTCTTTGGAAGAATAATTTAAAATCTCCAATTTTTAGAAGATAAATCTGCATGAGTCTTTAGACTTCGTACCGAATATAGCCCGAACTTGCATACTTTTGTACCTACAAAATTTTTGTCCCCTTTCATGCATTACCTCATATTTGTAATCTTTCTGCTCTATCCGGTCACAATAATTACTGATTTTAAGTAGAATGACTGAGTTATTATTTGTTCTACTTTACTATTGTAGATCCGTACTAAATTTATAAATTCAAATATGGACGCCAGCATGTGGCTGAGCAAGTCTACCCCTTTTTAAAAATAAGTTAATCTTGGAGCGTGAATTCTTTGGAAGAGTGTACTACTTCAATTAAAACACAGTCGTAATATCTGAAATGCGTACATTTGATATAAATTTAGAACAACAGGAACATAGTATTTGTTAACAACGTTAATCCAACATGATACACATGTTTTCATATAATATAACTAAATTGAAATGTTCATCAAATGGTCTTAAAATATAATCAAATCAAAATTTTCAGAAAATAGTTTGAAAATTTCATCAAAATTAAAATGTTCATCAATTAGTCTTAACATTTAATCAACTTAAATAAACGTTCATGTGCCTTTTTATTTTTAAATAGGTAACAAAATTTTCCAAAAGTCAATTTTTTTAATACTTCCTTAAATTCTTTCAATTAATGCCTCTAAACTTGGATAAATTATTATTTATTAGTTCCTCTAATACATTTTCATTTGCAAAAATATAGTTAATTGTAACTTAGCGTGTGGACATTTACACATTTACTGAATTTATCGCTTTTACTACAGTTTAATACTCCCAAGTTTGAGGTTATTTTAAGTCGAATACTGCACTTGGATATTCTCATAGAATAATAACTTTTGTTATTATACTAAGATTTCAAAATAATGGACTTCCAACCACGCAATAATCTGCCTCAACTTAGAGACACCCCATCGGTTGGAGTTTTCTCAAAAAGTGTCTTTTGCCTCGACTTTCTTTAAAGCGCGAATTTTTATTTTTCTATCAACGATGACATTATTCGGATTTGGAAAGTTCTAGCAGTTTTTTACCCGAGTCGACAGAAACAATACATAGGGTTTGGTCTAAACAGTGTATCAGATCTCTTTTTTATGATTCGAACAGGATTGTCAGATGGACCATATTATACATTTTATATTTAAACTTTAAACCTAAAATGTTCTTATAAGTGTACACATGTTCCTGACATCCACACAAGTTCAATCCAAAGTTCAGTATGTCGCCGATAAGCTGATGTAACGGCAGATGACCCACTAACATTTCTCGATCGCAACCAGGATTATCTACTAATTACTTGTTTCAGTTGATTGGTTACATCAATATCGGCAATTGTTAGACGATTTCTACTGTCGTTGACTTAGACTTTAAAAACGATAAGTGGAAAATGTGAAACATTATATATTGCATCACCATATTGCAGATAACGGTAAAATAGACTACAATATGTCATTTTCAGAACTGTTAAAGAGTAATAATTTTATATCTTTTTAAAGATAATTTTTTGGATAATAATATTAATGTGATTTTTCAGATTGAATCTACTGTCAAACCTAGAAATTTAGTACTCTCTCCTCCACTGGATTGATAATTATTCGCAGACATCTATTGCATTGTAATTTGTTCTATTCTTTGCTGAGAACAAATATAATTTGTTTTTTCTAAATTTAGGGCTAAGTTGTGTTTTCAAAATACTCTATAGTTTGATTAAGGGCTATGAAAGACTTAATTTCCAAGAGTTATGATCTTGATCATATGAATGAGAATGGTTTCATCTCCATACATGAGAGCTTTACCCCAAGACAAATTGAATGGCAGATCATTAATATATAATACAAACAAAACTAGTCTCAATGTTGAACCCTGAGTTACCCATTGTTAATCCTGAGCATGTCAAATACATATTTGTAATTTAACGAACTATACAAGTAAGGTAGTTGTTAAACTTTTAATAATTACAGCATATTTCAAAAAGGACTTTGCAACTTTAAAAGGATGTATAAATTCATTCAGATAATTTATATAATCAGTTGAGGTAACATTTTAAAGCAAAACATATTAGGTTTTTCATTAAACACTAATTTCGGTTCGCTGTGGCTACCATTTGTGATTTTTCAGATATTCAAGCTGAACTCAATTCTATACCAAACTCGAGCCAGTACATAAATGGTGATGTTGCTTCTGTTCACTATTTGGTACTAAGGCTTTACATGACATCTCAACCTATTCTGTAAGTTATCTGAATAAATTTCTAGATGCTTATAAAGTAGTATAATTCTTTTTGAAACACCCTGTATAATATCTATGTAAACAAAATATGGAATATGCCCTAGCAATGCTCGAATTCCCTCTTCTCTTCACATGTAGCTTTGTTTCTGTCCAGTTTGGTTGAAAAGTGATCAGGGAAGAAAAAGGTGGATAAACATTAGAAAATTGAGTTGAATTCAACAAGTAAAATGTAGAATTAAATTTTATAATTCCAATTTGTCTAAGTAGATTTAAGATTAATTTTTCTTCAGTGAATGTTCTTTATATTAACTGAAATGTTTTCCTAAGGCTGTTAATAGAGGTGATCCTTATCCAAGTGAAGTTGGAGCGACTGTTCAGCTCGTAATGCAGGAACTCAACTATTGCAACCCTTACAGTCTTGTCTGGCAGTCCAAAGTTGGACCTTTACCATGGCTTGCACCATTTACTGATGATGCTATTAGAGGTAGGCAGCATTTAAAAAAATATATATATATATTTTTTATCAAAAGTGGCTTATAGTGAATTGGCTTAAAAATAAATACATTATTAATTTGTTTTGATTTACAAATTTGAAAACTCTCTATACTTTAATACAAATATAAGTAGTTTATTAGATATTATTAATTAAAAATGATTAAATTTGTTTCTTAACTTCCACAATATTTTCCAGTGCTCTGGAAGTTTCTTAATTTCAAAAGACTAGAATCTTGTGTCTCCATGTTGATCCATTCTTACACACTGTTAATAACCTTCTCATTAGAAAGAATTTCTCTCCTAAAAAGTGAGAAGAAGGCGAAAATCCGATAGTGCTAAATCTGGACTATTTGTAGGAGGATGTAGGACATCCCACTTGTTTCTGCAATATTTTCATAGTAAAATCAGCAATGTGAAGATGAAAATTTGTCAAAAATTAATATAAACAAAACATATTTTTATTAAAGTAATGTACTAATGGAGACCTGTAAAAAATTTCAAGAAAATATAATGATAAACAACAAAGCAATAAACTATTTTCTAAAACATGGAAAAATCGATTTACAACATTTTTTTACCTTATGTAATACAGAGTCAATGGTGCAGACTCTGTAGATGTTTGGACAGTTTGTTGTATGGGTTTGTACACTTTTTAACACATGTAAATAAGTAACCTAGAAACATATAAAAAAACTGGAAACCAAAAATATTTACACTATTATGTACAACATAATTTGTGTTCAAACACTTTCTCTCTTTAGCATCTGTGCTTAGTCAAGCACATGGGATGAACGCCTTTGTTACAATTTTTGCAACCATAACGAGTTTTCTTCCTTTTGCCTCCAGAACTGGTACTTTGAGCACTACATATTGAACAATTACGCTGTTTATTTTCTGCTAAAAGGTAAAGAGAGGTTCATCACCAAAACCTGTATGTTGTCCTGGGTGGGGGTAGCCGAGCCATTCCTCAGTGATCGCTTCAATAATTGAAATTTTAAATTTTAGTCTAGAAAGAGGATTATCTGAGTTAATTTTATAAAGAATGTACAGGTTCACAATCATCCTAGAAAAAATATGGAACACTACTTTTTTCCAATAGCGAAGAGTGCGCCTCTCGTCTAAATAACAGTATAACATATAATCTGCCGAATCTACCCCACCCATAAAGGCATTATAGTGGCGGATCACTTTAGGCCTACTCGTTATAAACACTTTGTTTCCTTTTTTTAGATTTTAATTCTTCACTTGCCATGTTGTCTGTTGACAGAAGTAATACTTGTTTTTTGCCGACTACCAAGCATAAGCAAAGTGCCCTAACAACAGTATCTTTTTTCACCAATTGCAAATTGTGTTGTCATAGGTTGGGGGATGCCGTTTCTATTTGATCGCAAAGTTCTAGTTATGTGAGTGTTTTGAAAACAAAAACTTAGCAAGCAAAAAAGACGTAAAAAAATTGTCGACAAAGACATGAAAACCCTTATTCAAGTAATTGCACATTTCTAACAATTTTACAACCATATTGAAAGCAAGTCCATTTTTTTTTTATTTGAACTATCTTTATTTTCTTTTGCTCCCTTGTAGCAGGTAAACCCTAAACAATATTTAGTCACGGCATCGCAGATCATCCATAATTTTATCCCCCATTTGTGGTGGAGCTTGTTTGGTAAGTATTGAATCAGCTGAGTATGATTTTTACTGCCAACAAGACTTTCATCTATGGATAACTGCTTATTAGGGGTGGAATGTGCATATATCTTTGATATTAACATTTTATTCAAAATATTTAAATTTATAAGCTACATGTTAAAATAGTAAAATGTATTATTATTAATAATAATAATAATAAATTATACAGAGAAATAAAGTAAGAATTGATTACAATAATGAAATTATTTATTGATATTCATACAAAATTTTTGTATGATTAAACTTTATTAAAAGAAAAAATCCTTTTCTTGTTTTTTATGAATATTGTTCAATGAAACTATTAACATAGCAAAGAGATTAAATCGGTATACATAACATATTATAATTCCAATTAATAATTAGGGCTATTTATGGCTCTTTAGAATGTCTTTCATTTAATGAGTGTCTATTTATTCTATTATCAGAACTATCTGATATAATTATTAATTATTTTTAAAAAATTGATACATTTTAAACATAATATAAAATGAAATTAATTGTCTATATATTATGAGTTTCTTTCTCGGGGTTAAGGTAAGAGCAGCTTATCTCAAGGAAGTAAGGATTTCAAGCCTAAAATTAACATAAAATAAATCAATGAAATAAAAGTTATTGTTAGGTTAATGTATGAATGATTGTGGAAATAAGTTTTCATAGTATCAATCACTTTGGGTACACATTTAAAAGTTTATATTAAGATATTCTGTTTACTTTAAACAGATAAAATTGATATTCAATAATGTTTGTTATATTTCGAATATAAGATCTGCCTACTAGGCTATTAGTTATAACAACGTAATTCAAATCAATTAAATTAGGTCTCACCCAATTGGCTCTGAGGTCACACGTTTTTATCTTAAGTTTGACTAAGATATTATTAATCACTTTATATAGAATTACTTTCACTTGATTTCTGAAACTTTCTGATATATTTTAGACAAACATTAATAATATTTTTCTTGAAAATTTAAAATTTATTAGATCCAGAGGTCCATCTGTCCAGTCTGGGATCTTATTCAACAATCCTCTTTTTTTTTTTTTTTATTCTTGTAGAATTCAAGCTTTGCAGAGAGATATCTTATTTAATCCATTGATCCTTGTTCTTCTTATATGGTAAGATAAAATGGTATATTATGACCCTATTACACAAAACTAAACTTTTAATAGTTACATTTACATTTACTGAATTTACTATTATTAAAATTATTGTTTAAGACATACTATGGGATTTAAATAACTTCTCTTGCATTATTTAATTCTTACAAACTAACATACATGACAATATTTCTAATATTATTTAAGATTCCCACATATACAATCATATGTTTAACCTAAGCCAATCAGAATCGTGTTCCGATTTCAATGTCTTTTTCTATACTAAAACGTTTTGCATATCAGATCCAGCGGCCATCTTTTCTTCAGACTTTTCATTTCTTTTAGACTATTTCTGTAATATTTTAATATCCTCGGTCATATTTTAGATGAGATAAAATGTGTATACATATGTGATCTATCAATAGGCCATATTTATTTCATTCGTAATTGTCTGGTATTTTCGTAGTTAATAAAATTCTATCGCTGTTTCTGTTCACGGCCTATAAAATGTATTGTAACAACCTCGTCTTATTTCGATGGAATTCTATTTATCTCTTGTCTTTGCTTCAGACATATTTATTTTTATGGATAACTCAGGTTTTACGGTTATTTTTTTTATATAGATGATATAGCGACTTATAATTGGTGAATTGTTGGATTTACTTTTTTTGTATGACTGGAAATGATGAAAATCTTGGCTATTTCATAGATTAATATACGTTGTAGAAATCTAACGCTAGGTATCGCGCCAGTGTTTGTTTTGATTTAAGGAATTCCTAAATTAATTTTATTTTGTACAGATTTATTTCTCAACATCATTTTGAATTGTTATAGGGGTTTAATAATGCCTGAACATATGATTAGCATGGTCCACTAAAGGGATAAAGCGTGCACAAGGGTCGTAACCTGGCTCTTTTGGTTTTGTTAAGTTTCTCGTGTCAACCATGTGGAAAAATTTCAAAACTGACTCAAATCTGACTCGTGGAAACATTTTCCCGAACCATGGTGTTGCCTGTGATACTTTGGTCGACCAGTACATTTCGATTGTTGGTTTTTTGTTTAGGCCCATATTCAAGAGTGCTGCAATAAATGCTTTGATTTCTAAGTAACTTACTGGCCTCCACTGACGACATCGGCTGTGAATTGATAACCTAGCACGGTTAACGTCAATAAAATTTCGGGCATAATTATTTGTATGGGTTGCAAGTAAGTTCAAAAATTCAAATGAGAAAAATAATTCAAAACAATCAATAGGACATCAGTGGTTTTCGGCCGAAAAGTCGACGTCCTTTTAAAAGGACGTCAGCGGTGAAAGGGTTAAACATAACCGAATTAGAATTAATTATTAAATATTCACTCACACTACAAAAACTTTAATTAAGAGCAGAACTGAAGTTGGGTGAAACCTATTTCTCAAACTCAAGTCTATTTTAATTATCAAATATTGCATACATTGGGACATGGGGCTCCAGATAACACCCAAACGCCATACCCCAATTAATTAACCAGCTATGCTGGAATTTGGAAAAAATTTATCTTTAAACCAAAAGTTAAAAAACTGAACTAAGAACAGAGCATGAAAATTCTTGTTTATATTTGAATGCCCCTCATATTCTCTATAAGGATAACAATAAAACTTATTGTAAATTGTGTTCTGTCACAGGTTATGTAAAACAGGGCAAGAAGAACTTCATCTTAGTTCCTATAGCCTTTGTTAATGAACACATTGAAACCTTACATGAAATGGATATTGAATACTGTCATGATTTGGGCAAAGAAGTAAGTTTTTCTTTTTATACTGTATTGGTATAATATAATTAAGCATATTCATAATATCTGTCCATTATTTCACATTTGCTGCCTATGGATTAATAGATATATCTTAAATATTGGCTGGGTCAACATAACAGTACTGAAAATATGATTATGCAATATTTTACTTATTAAATATTGTTAGATTATAATATATAAATATATATAGATGATTTTTTTTTTTTTTTTAGCAAAAACTTTCTTTATGCATTTTGTTCTGTTTAATACAAGAGTAATAGCGTTCATGAAGATTACTAAGGTCCCAATACACCACTTACTGATACTGCACACTATACAATTACATGCTCACTGTGTTGTGGTTTCTCTACAACTACATCTGATCACTCAAATCTATAAAAAAACAGATTGTCTGCCTATTAGATTAGATTATTGGGGGTATGAGGACTCCCAATGAAGATCCTTGTACGTTAACCTAAGATTATTGTACACCCCAAGGACCTACTACGCTCATCCTATGCTCACAATAAAGTCATCTCTCGGTTGTAGAGGCCCAAATGGCTCTTCTTTTAGCGTCAAGCCTCTCATATTCTAGTATATGCCTAGCAATCTCATCAGACCGTTTACATAGCCTACAAACGGGATCACTATTGGTGATGCTGAGTATTAGCAAATGTTTCCTGAAGTGGCTGTGTTCAGTAAGTAACGCCATAACTTGTTTTAGATAACCTCTATTCAGCCTCAATAACAAGTAACGGATGGAATCTAGGTATGGTTTTCTCCAGCCAACGCTTTGTTGCTTCGTTGAGACAGGAAAGTGTTAGAGCTCCTTTCTCCATGAAGCTCTCAGAAAATGATAAAAAGGTCCTCTGAAGGCTAAATTTATCCATCAGTGCATCTTCGATATCCTCACCTTGTTTTATTGTGAGTTTGGCATCAGGATAGGATTCTAGCACGATAGCAATCTTGATGAAAAGAATGTTCCTGTAAGTTGTTACTTCCTTTCCAAGTGGCTACAAATACATTTCTTGAGATGGCTCAATTGATACATTGAGGATTTTATCAGAGACTTGAGTCTTAACCCTGGCCTTTTTCGAGGGCCCCTCGGCAGAAGGTGGAGTGGTCAATTCGCCTCTACAATGTTTGACAACTCCCCTTCCTCAGAATCTCCTTTAGAACCAGAGACAATCCCCAACTCCGATGTCCTCTTCTTCTTTCTCTTATCCCTCCACCATTTGGACGAATCCCATTCTTCACCACTTTCTTGAATCTTTGCCTTGATAGCCTTTCTTCTTTCTTTAATAGTGAAATTAGATCTTTTAACTTTCAGTTCACTGAGTTGCCTTATAGCATTGTGAAATGAAGCAGAAAAGCCTGTTGTATCTGGACCTTTAAGGAGTTCATCTTCTTCTTTTCTTGCTGATCCATGTAGATCCCACAAAAAGCTAGGGAAAGAACTGTAACATAGGCAGAGCCTCACATGTCCAGACAAGGCTATTTACTGCCAGGAGCTTGCCTAACTCCTGAAGGCTCCGTTTGCAACTCCGCTGGATAGAACCCGGAGACATTCACCCCATTAAACATGTATCGTGTGACACCATTAGGGTTCGGCTGCAACATAAAAATCAAACATGAGGAAGAGAAGAAGAAAGAAGATCTTCAATAGGAAAGAGTAGAAACAGGGTGACAGTATGTAGAGGAGTTATGCTGACTATAGTTCTGGTTTCTTGAACAAGAAGAAGAAGAGAGCTGGTTTAGGCTGTTCAGGTGACGGAATCACCAACCCTTATGCCATTGTCTGCCAATTAATAAATTCATTTAGATGAATGTGAAACCGACACCAAGAATAGAAACTCAGGGTCTTTGTATAATGTTGCTACCTTTGTAGCACAATCCACAACTGTAGATTTTTCGTTAACGTTATTCAAATGTTTGACCAGTTTCAAATTTAATACCACCAATATTCTTAAAAGTTCTTCTCGTAGATTTCCAACACTGACATTCATCTTAAGAGATCTTTGATACAAACTTCTATACAGAGATTGTAACACTTGCTGAAGAAACCTACCATAGTCACGATGACTGGACTACCAACATGACCCTTTCTCTGACATAAAACAGTGCTCGTGTGCTCGTTTGGCAGAATTTTTCAATGACAGCTAACATTACTAAAGTGGCTTTTGAAAGTGTTAAAATCATTAGCAACTTGTTTTAAACTTTGACCATTGGAATTCGAATCTGTATGAATAAAAATAATACTCTACATTAACAATTTCTCTTCAGTTATAGGAACCATTGTAATGAAAACTAACTTCAAACTAGAAATAAACATAACTTTTAAGCAGCAATATTCAATGTAATCAGCTGACCTAAGAAAGAACCATATGTTTGGAAATTTCAGTGCTGTTTATTTTGACCTATATGGTACTCCAAGTAACGTGTAAAGAGCTAAAATAAAATTACTATATGATGATAGCATTCCAAAAATGTATAATGTTTGTCTTTAAAATTGACCATGTTTACTTCGAAAGCATGTTTAAATATAAACAAGTTGAAATATATTTCTCAAAATCCTATTTTTTCTGATATACTACAAATATATATCGTAAAATATTAAACAATAAGTCCATCATGATCATCATATAGGCTCTTACAAAATCGTTTATTTTTTCAAATATGTAAAATATGTGGAATTTGATACAGTACAACCTTGTTTATCCGGACTAATTGGGACCGGAAGTGATCCGGTTAATCAAAAATCCAGATAATCTGAAATTATAGAAAGATAAATGAAACAAAATATAAAATGATAACTTACCATTTATAAGTCATGAAAAAACACAATATTTACACAGTCATTCAATTTACACAATACACGAAATTACACAATGTACTGTAAATGATGAAAAACATTTTATTTACACACCTGAAATATTTACACATGCTTTTAATTTACACAGGGTTTAGTTGTTATTTACAAAAAAGTCATTTATCTTCCTCTGTTTTAATTTGGTGTGACGTTTCAATGCGGCCCTGTCTATACTATTCAATGCGTCTTACTTTTGGGCCATTGTAAGCACATTATGTTTTCGTTTCGTCGCCATTTCCACGCACAAACGCTAACACACGAATGTAATACTATTAACCGTATCTGATCCAAAATGTAAAGAAACTAAATACGGCACAGCACGATATGGTAATGATGTATTCCGGTCGCTAGCACGTGATAGACTACCCGCCGGCATAGACAATTGACAAGGTCACTGTCATGCCGCATCGGGGTAGGGGGATGGTGACGCAGAGGTCATTGCTCCTCTACTTTCTCTTCCCAGTGCATCAACAACCCGCACTAATACCTCAAGGCGACACTGTAGTGTTGAGGAAATCACGTTTTTATCAACATTAATGTAATAGCAGATATTTCTTGTTGAAACTTCATATTCAAGGATAAAATAAAGCAAAAGCTTAAAGTTTCAAAATATTATCAATATTATTTAAAATATTATTCAAAATACAGTAATTATTAAAATATTTTGAAACTTTAAGCTTTTGCTTTATTTTATCTTTGATTAAATTTTTTATTTTTTGTTCGGATAGATCCGGATAATCCGGACATCCGGTTGAATGAGGTCCGGATAAACGAGGTAGTACTGTACACACATTTATGCATATAAAGTTTTTTCTAATATTCTATAAAAATATTTTAACCTCACACTATCACTAAATATGTGAAACATGCTATAGTCTACAATCAAAAACAATTACGATACACAGAAAAAACAAAACAGCTAATAATTGTCAAGGCTTTTTTAATGAATGAAGCCATGTCGTAGATCATAGATAAGCATAAATGTGTATATATTTTTAATCTTCAATTCTTCAGTAACAAATTAATATTACAAATGGACAATTTTAATGAAAAAAAAGAAGAAAACGTCCTGATAACCGGATGTTGGTACTATTTCTAGGTAATCTTTTCGAGGTTCGGATATTAGGGCATTGACACTCAAAGGGTTAAATTTAAATTTGGAAAACTTGAGCCTAATGCTTTCATTTCGTACTGCATTTTAAATCTATTGTACATTGCATTTGTAATGTTTCCTAATTTTAATTTAGACCAATTATCAAAGTATTGGAAGTAATTGGTTCTTCTTCAAACCTATTTGCATAGGAACAAGTAAAATCAATATGTTTGTAAAGGTTAGTATAAAATCATTAAATAAACTGTAATACATTTTCAGTTAGGTGTGGAAAACATAAGACGTGCGGCTGCTCCAAATGATCATCCTATTTTCATTTCCGCATTGGCCGATGTCGTTGCATCACATCTGAAGAGTGACCAGAAAATCAGTCCAAAGTTTCTGACGAGATGTCCTCATTGTACGAATCAACGGTGTTACGAATCTAAAAAATGGTTTGCCCAACTCTGTGTTTGATGTTTGTTTCGTATAATCCATATTTGAACAAGACATTGAAATATTATCATTAAATCAGTTTTATAAAAGTATTCTTTACACTATATTTTGTACACTTAGGTATTGGTTGTTTAATTTGTTTTTTTTTTTAATGTATTTATTAAATTACATATATTTTATATGTTGTTAAGCTGTTACTTATTACTAGAATTCTATAAATTCTCTGTTACTGTAGATAATATAAAGTTCTAAAAATCTGTCATGTTTGAATATTTTTTTATACTAGTCAAATTTTGGGTTGAAAATCAGTCATTTAACTGGATAATTTTCTACTCTTGGTTCCACATTCACCTTTTAATGTTGTACGGGAGGTAGCAGAACTACTACTCAAACTGTAAACGTTACAGTGTCAAGCGGGTATTGCACAGATACATTGAAGGCACCAGCCAAGCCAGTATTGTTGCTAGATCTTTTGGCAAGGCGAACAAGAGGAATGTAAGAAAATATTTTCCCCATTATAACTATTAAAAAGTATATAATTTGTGTACAAATATGACAAATATTTAAACAAAATCTTTTCTAATACATTAAAATAAAGATAATAAAACACAATTATTTATTTTGTAATATCCACTTTTAATTAGTCTAGCCGACCAATGGTTTCGCCTGCTAAGGCATTGACGAGGCTGTATAATACAGACTCGTCAATGCCTTAGCAGGCGAAACCATTGGTCGGCTAGACTAATTAAAAGTGGATATTACAAAATAAATATATTGAGTGTGACTACAGTCGGTACTCGGTGAAATTCCATAATAAGGCAAAACAAAAATGAAAAAGCACTTATAATTTCACAAAAAAACAATTTATTGCTACAGCTGTTTCGCCGTTAGGCATCGTCAGACAACTAAGAACTAAAAACTAAAATAGAGTTCAACTTAACACTAACATCTAGGAATGAAGGTGGGGATGAAAGCAGAGGTTTCATCCAACCTCTGCTTTCATCCCCACCTTCATTCCTAGATGTTAGTGTTAAGTTGAACTCTATTTTAGTTTTTAGTTCTTAGTTGTCTGACGATGCCTAACGGCGAAACAGCTGTAGCAATAAATTGTTTTTTTGTGAAATTATAAGTGCTTTTTCATTTTTGTTTTGCCACAAAATAAATAATTGTGTTTTATTATCTTTAAACATGGAATTCCACCAAGAACCATCGGTCTCAACAGTAATGAACATTAAAATAATTACTACAAGTTATAATAAAGCACATGTGAATCCCACAAATAGAACAATACATTGTAAACATGTGTTTACATTTATTCACAGTGTCATCTTCCTCATAAACTACTTGATACATTGTAGTGATTCAGATAAATAATCTTTAAAAGTTACAAAAATTTTACTCTCTTCTTTTATGTAGATTGATAATAATATATACATTTAAATGTTTTCATGTATGTATGTATATATATCAATTTTGCTTTATTATGTTTGTAATAATTTACATTATATTTTTGATATTAAAATACTTAAAATTATACTTTTATGGTTTAGAATTTTTAGTAGGTTAGAGAGGAAACATTGCTATATTAAATTTATAGTATCCTCAAATTCTCTATAGTTTTATTTTGTACTTGGTTAAACGTACATAAAAGGTAATCAATTTAAATTTACTAAATGTATTTACAAGATATTACAAATACTACTAAAGTTAGAATGGATTTGATGAGAGAAATTTAATTTGCTAATTTGTACATACAACTCACCTATTTCCGACATGTAGTGTAAAAGTAAAAGGTGAAAGATTTAATGGAATTAAAAAGAAACCAAAGTTAACAAAAAACAAAAAAAAAAATCATGTCATATTTTCAAATTAAGTTCAGTTATTTTTTCTTGAAATTATTAATATTTACAGAAATACAAAACTATATAATTAACCTGAAAAATAATAGTTACAGTAAATGTACAAAGTGGTAAGAAAGAGATGACATCAGCGATAAGGACAGCTATCATGTGAGAAAAGCAGTTCTATTCAATCAGAATAAGTAATTTCTTTATTTTTACGTTACACCATTCATTATTAGTTGTTAATATTTGTAACTGAATATAATTATTTATTAACTTTACAATTCATGTTGTCACAAAACTTTTTGTAAGAAAAAAGAATCATGTGAAAAAAAAATATCTACACTAAACAGGACTGTAAAAAAGAAAATACATAAATAAAATCTAATAACTGTATGTTTGAAACATATAAAGTTAAATTATTAACAATTATAACTATATTAAATAAAACTCTCTTAGTTGAGGAAGCATAAGTTTGATTTGGCTTGTGGGATTAATTAAAAACAATTAATTAAAAAATTAAAAATATCTGGATCATTTAAAGTTAACATAAGTAGTCGCAATATTAATACAGACGGGCCTCGTTAATCCGCACGCACGGTACTCCGAACGGCGCGCTACTCCGAACGGCCTTCAGTTGACATTTCTTAGAATTCCCATGTCACAACAATGGAAACGTAAACAAAGTAAAGGATGTAGTTGAGATGAATCACTAGTCAGGTCATTTTACTGTTAGTACAATACGTTCCGAAATAGGAGAAATGGTTTTAACATACAGTACACAGTTTATTGTGTGACACATATTGTACAACTTCATTATGTACTGTACTGTAGTTTTTAAATTTATTGTATAATAATAAAATTTGTTTTAGATTATTTCTGGAGTTTTTTTGCATTTCCTCAGTAATCCGAACTTTTTGACAGTCCGAACGCCTCGAGCAAACAAATATTCGGATTAACGAGTTTTGCCTGTACTCTAAAACTCCCATTTGATTTATATTACTTATGGACTTCCCATACTGGATGATGAATGTGGAATTGAGAATAGATAAGTCAAATGGTTTTTTTGTTAAATTTAATTTACAAGTGAAAAAAATCCAACGTGCTACGGTTCGAAACCCCACCAGATGATCACGTCCTGATACTGGACTTATCTCGTACCATACTCTTCCTGAAGTTTAAAGGTGATTAAAATTTGGAACTTAACAGAGATTTTGTCTTATATTATGTTACTCATTTTGGACCATACTGATCATTTTGAGTTGGGTTCTGCACTATGTGTATTGCAGTGGCGGCGATAAGAACCCGCGGCCCCCCCGCAAGTTTGTTCATCGGGCCCCCTCTCCCAATAATCTTTTCCCGGATGTTTATCTTTTTGCCGGCCGGCGCCGGTAAGTCACCGCAATG
This sequence comes from Aphrophora alni, assembly GCA_963513935.1. Lineage (NCBI taxonomy): Eukaryota > Metazoa > Arthropoda > Insecta > Hemiptera > Aphrophoridae > Aphrophora > Aphrophora alni. The sequence goes on from OY740768.1 coordinate 137,754,820, forward strand.
CGCGACGTAGTGATAGCTGCATTACTTATCGGCAAAGGTAAACAATGCACATACTTCGTATCATGACATTAAATAATAAATACTGCTCTCTAAAAAATAATGGTTATTGCCGTTTTGGATGCACAATGCACAATCTTGTCTGAAGACATTTTACCTTATTTTAGTAATTTCTTGACAATACAGTACTCATAAAAATATTGTTATGATAGGGGGAGCCCATGTGGCAGGGCCCGTCGCGGGTCCGGCTCCCGGTGAAATTTCCCGAAAAATCCCGGTCAAGACTCGCGGGCCCTCTATCGCCGCCACTGGTGTATTGTTCTCATTTTTAACAAATTGGTAAAACAACCAACTCCAAAATATAGAAGCATTTCTAAAATATATATTTCTAAAAACCTTACCATTTTGCAAAGTTTGAAAATTGGCTGTTTTCTCGAATTAATTACTCAGAAACTATAAGAGATATTTTCGAATTGAAAACACCACAGTAAAATTTGAACTTTTTTCTTTCCTCATGTAACATTTCGCATCATTACGATGTATAGTTAGGGAGCTACAGGCGTTTTAAAAAGGTATTGCAAGTGGCGAAACGTGAAATGTTAAAATCAGGTATTTTTATTGACATATAAATTGCAATAACTCTTAAACCATTTGAGGTGTCAAAGTGATTTTTTCAGGGTTTATTCTCCTTTCAATTCTGCATCTTTTGATACCCATATTGTTAGTTTAAAAAAATTTTGATCTTTTTTGAATAAACTTTGAACTGCAATTACTCGTAAACCCTTAGAGATTTCAAAGTCATTTTTCCATGGTTTACTCTCTATTAAATTCTGCATCTATTAATGTGCATATCATTGGTATTGTTAAATGTTGAAATTTTTACAAAACATTAGATAAAAATGAAAAAAATATTAAAAATTTTGAAATTTCAATAGCACCACTCGACTCCAAATTTAATTCTGCTTCTATTAAGCTATAAAAATAATCACAAATCAAAAACTCAATTTTTCGCCTAAAAAAACAGCAAGGGGGGTACCTTACCATTTAGCAAAGTTTGAAAATTGGCTGTTTTCTCGAATTAATTACACAGAAACTATAAGAGATATTTTCGAATTGAAAACACCACAGTAAAATTTGAACTTTTTTCTTTCCTCATGTAACATTTCGTATCATTACGATGTATAGTTAGGGAGCTACAGGCTTTTTAAAAAGGTATTGCAAGTGGCGAAACGTGAAATGTTAAAATCAGGTATTTTTATTGACATATAAATTGCAATAACTCTTAAACCATTTGAGATGTCAAAGTGATTTTTTCAGGGTTTATTCTCCTTTCAATTCTGCATCTTTTGATACCCATATCGTTGGTTTAAAAAAATTTTGATCTTTTTTGAATAAACTTTGAACTGCAATTACTCGTAAACCCTTAGAGATTTCAAAGTCATTTTTTCATGGTTTACTCTCTATTAAATTCTGCATCTATTAATGTGCATATCATTGGTATTGTTAAATGTTGAAATTTTTACAAAAAATTAGATAAAAATGAAAAAAATATTAAAAATTTTGAAATTTCAATAGCACCACTCGACTCCAAATTTAATTCTGCTTCTATTAAGCTATAAAAATAATCACAAATCAAAAACTCAATTTTTCGCCTAAAAAAACAGCAAGGGGGGTACCTTACCATTTAGCAAAGTTTGAAAATTGGCTGTTTTCTCGAATTAATTACACAGAAACTATAAGAGATATTTTCGAATTGAAAACACCACAGTAAAATTTGAACATTTTTCTTTCCTCATGTAACATTTCGTATCATTACGATGTATAGTTAGGGAGCTACAGGCGTTTTAAAAAGGTATTGCAAGTGGCGAAACGTGAAATGTTAAAATCAGGTATTTTTATTGACATATAAATTGCAATAACTCTTAAACCATTTGAGATGTCAAAGTGATTTTTTCAGGGTTTATTCTCCTTTCAATTCTGCATCTTTTGATACCCATATCGTTGGTTTAAAAAAATTTTGATCTTTTTTGAATAAACTTTGAACTGCAATTACTCGTAAACCCTTAGAGATTTTAAAGTCATTTTTTCATGGTTTACTCTCTATTAAATTCTGCATCTATTAATGTGCATATCATTGGTATTGTTAAATGTTGAAATTTTTACAAAAAATTAGATAAAAATGAAAAAAATATTAAAAATTTTGAAATTTCAATAGCACCACTCGACTCCAAATTTAATTCTGCTTCTATTAAGCTATAAAAATAATCACAAATCAAAAACTCAATTTTTCGCCTAAAAAAACAGCAAGGGGGGTACCTTACCATTTAGCAAAGTTTGAAAATTGGCTGTTTTCTCGAATTAATTACACAGAAACTATAAGAGATATTTTCGAATTGAAAACACCACAGTAAAATTTGAACTTTCTTCTTTCCTCATGTAACATTTCGTATCATTACGATGTATAGTTAGGGAGCTACAGGCGTTTTAAAAAGGTATTGCAAGTGGCGAAACGTGAAATGTTAAAATCAGGTATTTTTATTGACATATAAATTGCAATAACTCTTAAACCATTTGAGATGTCAAAGTGATTTTTTCAGGGTTTATTCTCCTTTCAATTCTGCATCTTTTGATACCCATATCGTTGGTTTAAAAAAATTTTGATCTTTTTTGAATAAACTTTGAACTGCAATTACTCGTAAACCCTTAGAGATTTCAAAGTCATTTTTTCATGGTTTACTCTCTATTAAATTCTGCATCTATTAATGTGCATATCATTGGTATTGTTAAATGTTGAAATTTTTACAAAAAATTAGATAAAAATGAAAAAAATATTAAAAATTTTGAAATTTCAATAGCACCACTCGACTCCAAATTTAATTCTGCTTCTATTAAGCTATAAAAATAATCACAAATCAAAAACTCAATTTTTCGCCTAAAAAACAGCAAGGGGGGTACCTTACCATTTAGCAAAGTTTGAAAATTGGCTGTTTTCTCGAATTAATTACACAGAAACTATAAGAGATATTTTCGAATTGAAAACACCACAGTAAAATTTGAACTTTTTTCTTTCCTCATGTAACATTTCGTATCATTACGATGTATAGTTAGGGAGCTACAGGCTTTTTAAAAAGGTATTGCAAGTGGCGAGACGTGAAATGTTAAAATCAGGTATTTTTATTGACATATAAATTGCAATAACTCTTAAACCATTTGAGATGTCAAAGTGATTTTTTCAGGGTTTATTCTCCTTTAAATTCTGCATCTTTTGATACCCATATCGTTGGTTTAAAAAAATTTTGATCTTTTTTGAATAAACTTTGAACTGCAATTACTCGTAAACCCTTAGAGATTTCAAAGTCATTTTTTCATGGTTTACTCTCTATTAAATTCTGCATCTATTAATGTGCATATCATTGGTATTGTTAAATGTTGAAATTTTTACAAAAAATTAGATAAAAATGAAAAAAATTTTGAAATTTCAATAGCACCACTCGACTCCAAATTTAATTCTGCTTCTATTAAGCTATAAAAATAATCACAAATCAAAAACTCAATTTTTCGCCTAAAAAAACAGCAAGGGGGGTACCTTACCATTTAGCAAAGTTTGAAAATTGGCTGTTTTCTCGAATTAATTACACAGAAACTATAAGAGATATTTTCGAATTGAAAACACCACAGTAAAATTTGAACTTTCTTCTTTCCTCATGTAACATTTCGTATCATTACGATGTATAGTTAGGGAGCTACAGGCGTTTTAAAAAGGTATTGCAAGTGGCGAAACGTGAAATGTTAAAATCAGGTATTTTTATTGACATATAAATTGCAATAACTCTTAAACCATTTGAGATGTCAAAGTGATTTTTTCAGGGTTTATTCTCCTTTCAATTCTGCATCTTTTGATACCCATATCGTTGGTTTAAAAAAATTTTGATCTTTTTTGAATAAACTTTGAACTGCAATTACTCGTAAACCCTTAGAGATTTTAAAGTCATTTTTTCATGGTTTACTCTCTATTAAATTCTGCATCTATTAATGTGCATATCATTGGTATTGTTAAATGTTGAAATTTTTACAAAAAATTAGATAAAAATGAAAAAAATATTAAAAATTTTGAAATTTCAATAGCACCACTCGACTCCAAATTTAATTCTGCTTCTATTAAGCTATAAAAATAATCACAAATCAAAAACTCAATTTTTCGCCTAAAAAAACAGCAAGGGGGGTACCTTACCATTTAGCAAAGTTTGAAAATTGGCTGTTTTCTCGAATTAATTACACAGAAACTATAAGAGATATTTTCGAATTGAAAACACCACAGTAAAATTTGAACTTTTTTCTTTCCTCATGTAACATTTCGTATCATTACGATGTATAGTTAGGGAGCTACAGGCGTTTTAAAAAGGTATTGCAAGTGGCGAAACGTGAAATGTTAAAATCAGGTATTTTTATTGACATATAAATTGCAATAACTCTTAAACCATTTGAGATGTCAAAGTGATTTTTTCAGGGTTTATTCTCCTTTCAATTCTGCATCTTTTGATACCCATATCGTTGGTTTAAAAAAATTTTGATCTTTTTGGAATAAACTTTGAACTGCAATTACTCGTAAACCCTTAGAGATTTCAAAGTCATTTTTCCATGGTTTACTCTCTATTAAATTCTGCATCTATTAATGTGCATATCATTGGTATTGTTAAATGTTGAAATTTTTACAAAAAATTAGATAAAAATGAAAAAAATATTAAAAATTTTGAAATTTCAATAGCACCACTCGACTCCAAATTTAATTCTGCTTCTATTAAGCTATAAAAATAATCACAAATCAAAAACTCAATTTTTCGCCTAAAAAAACAGCAAGGGGGGGTACCTTACCATTTAGCAAAGTTTGAAAATTGGCTGTTTTCTCGAATTAATTACACAGAAACTATAAGAGATATTTTCGAATTGAAAACACCACAGTAAAATTTGAACTTTTTTCTTTCCTCATGTAACATTTCGTATCATTACGATGTATAGTTAGGGAGCTACAGGCGTTTTAAAAAGGTATTGCAAGTGGCGAAACGTGAAATGTTAAAATCAGGTATTTTTATTGACATATAAATTGCAATAACTCTTAAACCATTTGAGATGTCAAAGTGATTTTTTCAGGGTTTATTCTCCTTTCAATTCTGCATCTTTTGATACCCATATCGTTGGTTTAAAAAAATTTTGATCTTTTTTGAATAAACTTTGAACTGCAATTACTCGTAAACCCTTAGAGATTTTAAAGTCATTTTTTCATGGTTTACTCTCTATTAAATTCTGCATCTATTAATGTGCATATCATTGGTATTGTTAAATGTTGAAATTTTTACAAAAAATTAGATAAAAATGAAAAAAATATTAAAAATTTTGAAATTTCAATAGCACCACTCGACTCCAAATTTAATTCTGCTTCTATTAAGCTATAAAAATAATCACAAATCAAAAACTCAATTTTTCGCCTAAAAAAACAGCAAGGGGGGTACCTTACCATTTAGCAAAGTTTGAAAATTGGCTGTTTTCTCGAATTAATTACACAGAAACTATAAGAGATATTTTCGAATTGAAAACACCACAGTAAAATTTGAACTTTCTTCTTTCCTCATGTAACATTTCGTATCATTACGATGTATAGTTAGGGAGCTACAGGCGTTTTAAAAAGGTATTGCAAGTGGCGAAACGTGAAATGTTAAAATCAGGTATTTTTATTGACATATAAATTGCAATAACTCTTAAACCATTTGAGATGTCAAAGTGATTTTTTCAGGGTTTATTCTCCTTTCAATTCTGCATCTTTTGATACCCATATCGTTGGTTTAAAAAAATTTTGATCTTTTTTGAATAAACTTTGAACTGCAATTACTCGTAAACCCTTAGAGATTTCAAAGTCATTTTTTCATGGTTTACTCTCTATTAAATTCTGCATCTATTAATGTGCATATCATTGGTATTGTTAAATGTTGAAATTTTTACAAAAAATTAGATAAAAATGAAAAAAATATTAAAAATTTTGAAATTTCAATAGCACCACTCGACTCCAAATTTAATTCTGCTTCTATTAAGCTATAAAAATAATCACAAATCAAAAACTCAATTTTTCGCCTAAAAAACAGCAAGGGGGGTACCTTACCATTTAGCAAAGTTTGAAAATTGGCTGTTTTCTCGAATTAATTACACAGAAACTATAAGAGATATTTTCGAATTGAAAACACCACAGTAAAATTTGAACTTTTTTCTTTCCTCATGTAACATTTCGTATCATTACGATGTATAGTTAGGGAGCTACAGGCTTTTTAAAAAGGTATTGCAAGTGGCGAGACGTGAAATGTTAAAATCAGGTATTTTTATTGACATATAAATTGCAATAACTCTTAAACCATTTGAGATGTCAAAGTGATTTTTTCAGGGTTTATTCTCCTTTAAATTCTGCATCTTTTGATACCCATATCGTTGGTTTAAAAAAATTTTGATCTTTTTTGAATAAACTTTGAACTGCAATTACTCGTAAACCCTTAGAGATTTCAAAGTCATTTTTTCATGGTTTACTCTCTATTAAATTCTGCATCTATTAATGTGCATATCATTGGTATTGTTAAATGTTGAAATTTTTACAAAAAATTAGATAAAAATGAAAAAAATTTTGAAATTTCAATAGCACCACTCGACTCCAAATTTAATTCTGCTTCTATTAAGCTATAAAAATAATCACAAATCAAAAACTCAATTTTTCGCCTAAAAAAACAGCAAGGGGGGTACCTTACCATTTAGCAAAGTTTGAAAATTGGCTGTTTTCTCGAATTAATTACACAGAAACTATAAGAGATATTTTCGAATTGAAAACACCACAGTAAAATTTGAACTTTCTTCTTTCCTCATGTAACATTTCGTATCATTACGATGTATAGTTAGGGAGCTACAGGCGTTTTAAAAAGGTATTGCAAGTGGCGAAACGTGAAATGTTAAAATCAGGTATTTTTATTGACATATAAATTGCAATAACTCTTAAACCATTTGAGATGTCAAAGTGATTTTTTCAGGGTTTATTCTCCTTTCAATTCTGCATCTTTTGATACCCATATCGTTGGTTTAAAAAAATTTTGATCTTTTTTGAATAAACTTTGAACTGCAATTACTCGTAAACCCTTAGAGATTTTAAAGTCATTTTTTCATGGTTTACTCTCTATTAAATTCTGCATCTATTAATGTGCATATCATTGGTATTGTTAAATGTTGAAATTTTTACAAAAAATTAGATAAAAATGAAAAAAATATTAAAAATTTTGAAATTTCAATAGCACCACTCGACTCCAAATTTAATTCTGCTTCTATTAAGCTATAAAAATAATCACAAATCAAAAACTCAATTTTTCGCCTAAAAAAACAGCAAGGGGGGTACCTTACCATTTAGCAAAGTTTGAAAATTGGCTGTTTTCTCGAATTAATTACACAGAAACTATAAGAGATATTTTCGAATTGAAAACACCACAGTAAAATTTGAACTTTTTTCTTTCCTCATGTAACATTTCGTATCATTACGATGTATAGTTAGGGAGCTACAGGCTTTTTAAAAAGGTATTGCAAGTGGCGAAACGTGAAATGTTAAAATCAGGTATTTTTATTGACATATAAATTGCAATAACTCTTAAACCATTTGAGATGTCAAAGTGATTTTTTCAGGGTTTATTCTCCTTTCAATTCTGCATCTTTTGATACCCATATCGTTGGTTTAAAAAAATTTTGATCTTTTTTGAATAAACTTTGAACTGCAATTACTCGTAAACCCTTAGAGATTTCAAAGTCATTTTTTCATGGTTTACTCTCTATTAAATTCTGCATCTATTAATGTGCATATCATTGGTATTGTTAAATGTTGAAATTTTTACAAAAAATTAGATAAAAATGAAAAAAATATTAAAAATTTTGAAATTTCAATAGCACCACTCGACTCCAAATTTAATTCTGCTTCTATTAAGCTATAAAAATAATCACAAATCAAAAACTCAATTTTTCGCCTAAAAAAACAGCAAGGGGGGTACCTTACCATTTAGCAAAGTTTGAAAATTGGCTGTTTTCTCGAATTAATTACACAGAAACTATAAGAGATATTTTCGAATTGAAAACACCACAGTAAAATTTGAACTTTTTTCTTTCCTCATGTAACATTTCGTATCATTACGATGTATAGTTAGGGAGCTACAGGCGTTTTAAAAAGGTATTGCAAGTGGCGAAACGTGAAATGTTAAAATCAGGTATTTTTATTGACATATAAATTGCAATAACTCTTAAACCATTTGAGATGTCAAAGTGATTTTTTCAGGGTTTATTCTCCTTTCAATTCTGCATCTTTTGATACCCATATCGTTGGTTTAAAAAAATTTTGATCTTTTTTGAATAAACTTTGAACTGCAATTACTCGTAAACCCTTAGAGATTTTAAAGTCATTTTTTCATGGTTTACTCTCTATTAAATTCTGCATCTATTAATGTGCATATCATTGGTATTGTTAAATGTTGAAATTTTTACAAAAAATTAGATAAAAATGAAAAAAATATTAAAAATTTTGAAATTTCAATAGCACCACTCGACTCCAAATTTAATTCTGCTTCTATTAAGCTATAAAAATAATCACAAATCAAAAACTCAATTTTTCGCCTAAAAAAACAGCAAGGGGGGTACCTTACCATTTAGCAAAGTTTGAAAATTGGCTGTTTTCTCGAATTAATTACACAGAAACTATAAGAGATATTTTCGAATTGAAAACACCACAGTAAAATTTGAACTTTCTTCTTTCCTCATGTAACATTTCGTATCATTACGATGTATAGTTAGGGAGCTACAGGCGTTTTAAAAAGGTATTGCAAGTGGCGAGACGTGAAATGTTAAAATCAGGTATTTTTATTGACATATAAATTGCAATAACTCTTAAACCATTTGAGATGTCAAAGTGATTTTTTCAGGGTTTATTCTCCTTTAAATTCTGCATCTTTTGATACCCATATCGTTGGTTTAAAAAAATTTTGATCTTTTTTGAATAAACTTTGAACTGCAATTACTCGTAAACCCTTAGAGATTTCAAAGTCATTTTTTCATGGTTTACTCTCTATTAAATTCTGCATCTATTAATGTGCATATCATTGGTATTGTTAAATGTTGAAATTTTTACAAAAAATTAGATAAAAATGAAAAAAATTTTGAAATTTCAATAGCACCACTCGACTCCAAATTTAATTCTGCTTCTATTAAGCTATAAAAATAATCACAAATCAAAAACTCAATTTTCGCCTAAAAAAACAGCAAGGGGGGTACCTTACCATTTAGCAAAGTTTGAAAATTGGCTGTTTTCTCGAATTAATTACACAGAAACTATAAGAGATATTTTCGAATTGAAAACACCACAGTAAAATTTGAACTTTCTTCTTTCCTCATGTAACATTTCGTATCATTACGATGTATAGTTAGGGAGCTACAGGCGTTTTAAAAAGGTATTGCAAGTGGCGAAACGTGAAATGTTAAAATCAGGTATTTTTATTGACATATAAATTGCAATAACTCTTAAACCATTTGAGATGTCAAAGTGATTTTTTCAGGGTTTATTCTCCTTTCAATTCTGCATCTTTTGATACCCATATCGTTGGTTTAAAAAAATTTTGATCTTTTTTGAATAAACTTTGAACTGCAATTACTCGTAAACCCTTAGAGATTTTAAAGTCATTTTTTCATGGTTTACTCTCTATTAAATTCTGCATCTATTAATGTGCATATCATTGGTATTGTTAAATGTTGAAATTTTTACAAAAAATTAGATAAAAATGAAAAAAATATTAAAAATTTTGAAATTTCAATAGCACCACTCGACTCCAAATTTAATTCTGCTTCTATTAAGCTATAAAAATAATCACAAATCAAAAACTCAATTTTTCGCCTAAAAAAACAGCAAGGGGGGTACCTTACCATTTAGCAAAGTTTGAAAATTGGCTGTTTTCTCGAATTAATTACACAGAAACTATAAGAGATATTTTCGAATTGAAAACACCACAGTAAAATTTGAACTTTCTTCTTTCCTCATGTAACATTTCGTATCATTACGATGTATAGTTAGGGAGCTACAGGCGTTTTAAAAAGGTATTGCAAGTGGCGAAACGTGAAATGTTAAAATCAGGTATTTTTATTGACATATAAATTGCAATAACTCTTAAACCATTTGAGATGTCAAAGTGATTTTTTCAGGGTTTATTCTCCTTTCAATTCTGCATCTTTTGATACCCATATCGTTGGTTTAAAAAAATTTTGATCTTTTTTGAATAAACTTTGAACTGCAATTACTCGTAAACCCTTAGAGATTTCAAAGTCATTTTTTCATGGTTTACTCTCTATTAAATTCTGCATCTATTAATGTGCATATCATTGGTATTGTTAAATGTTGAAATTTTTACAAAAAATTAGAAAAAAATGAAAAAAATATTAAAAATTTTGAAATTTCAATAGCACCACTCGACTCCAAATTTAATTCTGCTTCTATTAAGCTATAAAAATAATCACAAATCAAAAACTCAATTTTTCGCCTAAAAAACAGCAAGGGGGGTACCTTACCATTTAGCAAAGTTTGAAAATTGGCTGTTTTCTCGAATTAATTACACAGAAACTATAAGAGATATTTTCGAATTGAAAACACCACAGTAAAATTTGAACTTTTTTCTTTCCTCATGTAACATTTCGTATCATTACGATGTATAGTTAGGGAGCTACAGGCTTTTTAAAAAGGTATTGCAAGTGGCGAGACGTGAAATGTTAAAATCAGGTATTTTTATTGACATATAAATTGCAATAACTCTTAAACCATTTGAGATGTCAAAGTGATTTTTTCAGGGTTTATTCTCCTTTAAATTCTGCATCTTTTGATACCCATATCGTTGGTTTAAAAAAATTTTGATCTTTTTTGAATAAACTTTGAACTGCAATTACTCGTAAACCCTTAGAGATTTCAAAGTCATTTTTTCATGGTTTACTCTCTATTAAATTCTGCATCTATTAATGTGCATATCATTGGTATTGTTAAATGTTGAAATTTTTACAAAAAATTAGATAAAAATGAAAAAAATTTTGAAATTTCAATAGCACCACTCGACTCCAAATTTAATTCTGCTTCTATTAAGCTATAAAAATAATCACAAATCAAAAACTCAATTTTTCGCCTAAAAAAACAGCAAGGGGGGTACCTTACCATTTAGCAAAGTTTGAAAATTGGCTGTTTTCTCGAATTAATTACACAGAAACTATAAGAGATATTTTCGAATTGAAAATACCACAGTAAAATTTGAACTTTCTTCTTTCCTCATGTAACATTTCGTATCATTACGATGTATAGTTAGGGAGCTACAGGCGTTTTAAAAAGGTATTGCAAGTGGCGAAACGTGAAATGTTAAAATCAGGTATTTTTATTGACATATAAATTGCAATAACTCTTAAACCATTTGAGATGTCAAAGTGATTTTTTCAGGGTTTATTCTCCTTTCAATTCTGCATCTTTTGATACCCATATCGTTGGTTTAAAAAAATTTTGATCTTTTTTGAATAAACTTTGAACTGCAATTACTCGTAAACCCTTAGAGATTTTAAAGTAATTTTTTCATGGTTTACTCTCTATTAAATTCTGCATCTATTAATGTGCATATCATTGGTATTGTTAAATGTTGAAATTTTTACAAAAAATTAGATAAAAATGAAAAAAATATTAAAAATTTTGAAATTTCAATAGCACCACTCGACTCCAAATTTAATTCTGCTTCTATTAAGCTATAAAAATAATCACAAATCAAAAACTCAATTTTTCGCCTAAAAAAACAGCAAGGGGGGTACCTTACCATTTAGCAAAGTTTGAAAATTGGCTGTTTTCTCGAATTAATTACACAGAAACTATAAGAGATATTTTCGAATTGAAAACACCACAGTAAAATTTGAACTTTTTTCTTTCCTCATGTAACATTTCGTATCATTACGATGTATAGTTAGGGAGCTACAGGCTTTTTAAAAAGGTATTGCAAGTGGCGAAACGTGAAATGTTAAAATCAGGTATTTTTATTGACATATAAATTGCAATAACTCTTAAACCATTTGAGATGTCAAAGTGATTTTTTCAGGGTTTATTCTCCTTTCAATTCTGCATCTTTTGATACCCATATCGTTGGTTTAAAAAAATTTTGATCTTTTTTGAATAAACTTTGAACTGCAATTACTCGTAAACCCTTAGAGATTTCAAAGTCATTTTTTCATGGTTTACTCTCTATTAAATTCTGCATCTATTAATGTGCATATCATTGGTATTGTTAAATGTTGAAATTTTTACAAAAAATTAGATAAAAATGAAAAAAATTTTGAAATTTCAATAGCACCACTCGACTCCAAATTTAATTCTGCTTCTATTAAGCTATAAAAATAATCACAAATCAAAAACTCAATTTTCGCCTAAAAAAACAGCAAGGGGGGTACCTTACCATTTAGCAAAGTTTGAAAATTGGCTGTTTTCTCGAATTAATTACACAGAAACTATAAGAGATATTTTCGAATTGAAAACACCACAGTAAAATTTGAACTTTCTTCTTTCCTCATGTAACATTTCGTATCATTACGATGTATAGTTAGGGAGCTACAGGCGTTTTAAAAAGGTATTGCAAGTGGCGAAACGTGAAATGTTAAAATCAGGTATTTTTATTGACATATAAATTGCAATAACTCTTAAACCATTTGAGATGTCAAAGTGATTTTTTCAGGGTTTATTCTCCTTTCAATTCTGCATCTTTTGATACCCATATCGTTGGTTTAAAAAAATTTTGATCTTTTTTGAATAAACTTTGAACTGCAATTACTCGTAAACCCTTAGAGATTTTAAAGTCATTTTTTCATGGTTTACTCTCTATTAAATTCTGCATCTATTAATGTGCATATCATTGGTATTGTTAAATGTTGAAATTTTTACAAAAAATTAGATAAAAATGAAAAAAATATTAAAAATTTTGAAATTTCAATAGCACCACTCGACTCCAAATTTAATTCTGCTTCTATTAAGCTATAAAAATAATCACAAATCAAAAACTCAATTTTTCGCCTAAAAAAACAGCAAGGGGGGTACCTTACCATTTAGCAAAGTTTGAAAATTGGCTGTTTTCTCGAATTAATTACACAGAAACTATAAGAGATATTTTCGAATTGAAAACACCACAGTAAAATTTGAACTTTCTTCTTTCCTCATGTAACATTTCGTATCATTACGATGTATAGTTAGGGAGCTACAGGCGTTTTAAAAAGGTATTGCAAGTGGCGAAACGTGAAATGTTAAAATCAGGTATTTTTATTGACATATAAATTGCAATAACTCTTAAACCATTTGAGATGTCAAAGTGATTTTTTCAGGGTTTATTCTCCTTTCAATTCTGCATCTTTTGATACCCATATCGTTGGTTTAAAAAAATTTTGATCTTTTTGGAATAAACTTTGAACTGCAATTACTCGTAAACCCTTAGAGATTTCAAAGTCATTTTTCCATGGTTTACTCTCTATTAAATTCTGCATCTATTAATGTGCATATCATTGGTATTGTTAAATGTTGAAATTTTTACAAAAAATTAGATAAAAATGAAAAAAATATTAAAAATTTTGAAATTTCAATAGCACCACTCGACTCCAAATTTAATTCTGCTTCTATTAAGCTATAAAAATAATCACAAATCAAAAACTCAATTTTTCGCCTAAAAAAACAGCAAGGGGGGGGTACCTTACCATTTAGCAAAGTTTGAAAATTGGCTGTTTTCTCGAATTAATTACACAGAAACTATAAGAGATATTTTCGAATTGAAAACACCACAGTAAAATTTGAACTTTTTTCTTTCCTCATGTAACATTTCGTATCATTACGATGTATAGTTAGGGAGCTACAGGCGTTTTAAAAAGGTATTGCAAGTGGCGAAACGTGAAATGTTAAAATCAGGTATTTTTATTGACATATAAATTGCAATAACTCTTAAACCATTTGAGATGTCAAAGTGATTTTTTCAGGGTTTATTCTCCTTTCAATTCTGCATCTTTTGATACCCATATCGTTGGTTTAAAAAAATTTTGATCTTTTTTGAATAAACTTTGAACTGCAATTACTCGTAAACCCTTAGAGATTTTAAAGTCATTTTTTCATGGTTTACTCTCTATTAAATTCTGCATCTATTAATGTGCATATCATTGGTATTGTTAAATGTTGAAATTTTTACAAAAAATTAGATAAAAATGAAAAAAATATTAAAAATTTTGAAATTTCAATAGCACCACTCGACTCCAAATTTAATTCTGCTTCTATTAAGCTATAAAAATAATCACAAATCAAAAACTCAATTTTTCGCCTAAAAAAACAGCAAGGGGGGTACCTTACCATTTAGCAAAGTTTGAAAATTGGCTGTTTTCTCGAATTAATTACACAGAAACTATAAGAGATATTTTCGAATTGAAAACACCACAGTAAAATTTGAACTTTCTTCTTTCCTCATGTAACATTTCGTATCATTACGATGTATAGTTAGGGAGCTACAGGCGTTTTAAAAAGGTATTGCAAGTGGCGAAACGTGAAATGTTAAAATCAGGTATTTTTATTGACATATAAATTGCAATAACTCTTAAACCATTTGAGATGTCAAAGTGATTTTTTCAGGGTTTATTCTCCTTTCAATTCTGCATCTTTTGATACCCATATCGTTGGTTTAAAAAAATTTTGATCTTTTTTGAATAAACTTTGAACTGCAATTACTCGTAAACCCTTAGAGATTTCAAAGTCATTTTTTCATGGTTTACTCTCTATTAAATTCTGCATCTATTAATGTGCATATCATTGGTATTGTTAAATGTTGAAATTTTTACAAAAAATTAGAAAAAAATGAAAAAAATATTAAAAATTTTGAAATTTCAATAGCACCACTCGACTCCAAATTTAATTCTGCTTCTATTAAGCTATAAAAATAATCACAAATCAAAAACTCAATTTTTCGCCTAAAAAACAGCAAGGGGGGTACCTTACCATTTAGCAAAGTTTGAAAATTGGCTGTTTTCTCGAATTAATTACACAGAAACTATAAGAGATATTTTCGAATTGAAAACACCACAGTAAAATTTGAACTTTTTTCTTTCCTCATGTAACATTTCGTATCATTACGATGTATAGTTAGGGAGCTACAGGCTTTTTAAAAAGGTATTGCAA
This sequence comes from Aphrophora alni, assembly GCA_963513935.1. Taxonomy (NCBI): domain Eukaryota; kingdom Metazoa; phylum Arthropoda; class Insecta; order Hemiptera; family Aphrophoridae; genus Aphrophora; species Aphrophora alni. The sequence goes on from OY740768.1 coordinate 137,770,070, forward strand.
GTGGCGAGACGTGAAATGTTAAAATCAGGTATTTTTATTGACATATAAATTGCAATAACTCTTAAACCATTTGAGATGTCAAAGTGATTTTTTCAGGGTTTATTCTCCTTTAAATTCTGCATCTTTTGATACCCATATCGTTGGTTTAAAAAAATTTTGATCTTTTTTGAATAAACTTTGAACTGCAATTACTCGTAAACCCTTAGAGATTTCAAAGTCATTTTTTCATGGTTTACTCTCTATTAAATTCTGCATCTATTAATGTGCATATCATTGGTATTGTTAAATGTTGAAATTTTTACAAAAAATTAGATAAAAATGAAAAAAATTTTGAAATTTCAATAGCACCACTCGACTCCAAATTTAATTCTGCTTCTATTAAGCTATAAAAATAATCACAAATCAAAAACTCAATTTTTCGCCTAAAAAAACAGCAAGGGGGGTACCTTACCATTTAGCAAAGTTTGAAAATTGGCTGTTTTCTCGAATTAATTACACAGAAACTATAAGAGATATTTTCGAATTGAAAATACCACAGTAAAATTTGAACTTTCTTCTTTCCTCATGTAACATTTCGTATCATTACGATGTATAGTTAGGGAGCTACAGGCGTTTTAAAAAGGTATTGCAAGTGGCGAAACGTGAAATGTTAAAATCAGGTATTTTTATTGACATATAAATTGCAATAACTCTTAAACCATTTGAGATGTCAAAGTGATTTTTTCAGGGTTTATTCTCCTTTCAATTCTGCATCTTTTGATACCCATATCGTTGGTTTAAAAAAATTTTGATCTTTTTTGAATAAACTTTGAACTGCAATTACTCGTAAACCCTTAGAGATTTTAAAGTAATTTTTTCATGGTTTACTCTCTATTAAATTCTGCATCTATTAATGTGCATATCATTGGTATTGTTAAATGTTGAAATTTTTACAAAAAATTAGATAAAAATGAAAAAAATATTAAAAATTTTGAAATTTCAATAGCACCACTCGACTCCAAATTTAATTCTGCTTCTATTAAGCTATAAAAATAATCACAAATCAAAAACTCAATTTTTCGCCTAAAAAAACAGCAAGGGGGGTACCTTACCATTTAGCAAAGTTTGAAAATTGGCTGTTTTCTCGAATTAATTACACAGAAACTATAAGAGATATTTTCGAATTGAAAACACCACAGTAAAATTTGAACTTTTTTCTTTCCTCATGTAACATTTCGTATCATTACGATGTATAGTTAGGGAGCTACAGGCTTTTTAAAAAGGTATTGCAAGTGGCGAAACGTGAAATGTTAAAATCAGGTATTTTTATTGACATATAAATTGCAATAACTCTTAAACCATTTGAGATGTCAAAGTGATTTTTTCAGGGTTTATTCTCCTTTCAATTCTGCATCTTTTGATACCCATATCGTTGGTTTAAAAAAATTTTGATCTTTTTTGAATAAACTTTGAACTGCAATTACTCGTAAACCCTTAGAGATTTCAAAGTCATTTTTTCATGGTTTACTCTCTATTAAATTCTGCATCTATTAATGTGCATATCATTGGTATTGTTAAATGTTGAAATTTTTACAAAAAATTAGATAAAAATGAAAAAAATATTAAAAATTTTGAAATTTCAATAGCACCACTCGACTCCAAATTTAATTCTGCTTCTATTAAGCTATAAAAATAATCACAAATCAAAAACTCAATTTTTCGCCTAAAAAACAGCAAGGGGGGTACCTTACCATTTAGCAAAGTTTGAAAATTGGCTGTTTTCTCGAATTAATTACACAGAAACTATAAGAGATATTTTCGAATTGAAAACACCACAGTAAAATTTGAACTTTTTTCTTTCCTCATGTAACATTTCGTATCATTACGATGTATAGTTAGGGAGCTACAGGCGTTTTAAAAAGGTATTGCAAGTGGCGAAACGTGAAATGTTAAAATCAGGTATTTTTATTGACATATAAATTGCAATAACTCTTAAACCATTTGAGATGTCAAAGTGATTTTTTCAGGGTTTATTCTCCTTTCAATTCTGCATCTTTTGATACCCATATCGTTGGTTTAAAAAAATTTTGATCTTTTTGGAATAAACTTTGAACTGCAATTACTCGTAAACCCTTAGAGATTTCAAAGTCATTTTTCCATGGTTTACTCTCTATTAAATTCTGCATCTATTAATGTGCATATCATTGGTATTGTTAAATGTTGAAATTTTTACAAAAAATTAGATAAAAATGAAAAAAATATTAAAAATTTTGAAATTTCAATAGCACCACTCGACTCCAAATTTAATTCTGCTTCTATTAAGCTATAAAAATAATCACAAATCAAAAACTCAATTTTTCGCCTAAAAAAACAGCAAGGGGGGTACCTTACCATTTAGCAAAGTTTGAAAATTGGCTGTTTTCTCGAATTAATTACACAGAAACTATAAGAGATATTTTCGAATTGAAAACACCACAGTAAAATTTGAACTTTCTTCTTTCCTCATGTAACATTTCGTATCATTACGATGTATAGTTAGGGAGCTACAGGCGTTTTAAAAAGGTATTGCAAGTGGCGAAACGTGAAATGTTAAAATCAGGTATTTTTATTGACATATAAATTGCAATAACTCTTAAACCATTTGAGATGTCAAAGTGATTTTTTCAGGGTTTATTCTCCTTTCAATTCTGCATCTTTTGATACCCATATCGTTGGTTTAAAAAAATTTTGATCTTTTTTGAATAAACTTTGAACTGCAATTACTCGTAAACCCTTAGAGATTTCAAAGTCATTTTTTCATGGTTTACTCTCTATTAAATTCTGCATCTATTAATGTGCATATCATTGGTATTGTTAAATGTTGAAATTTTTACAAAAAATTAGATAAAAATGAAAAAAATATTAAAAATTTTGAAATTTCAATAGCACCACTCGACTCCAAATTTAATTCTGCTTCTATTAAGCTATAAAAATAATCACAAATCAAAAACTCAATTTTTCGCCTAAAAAACAGCAAGGGGGGTACCTTACCATTTAGCAAAGTTTGAAAATTGGCTGTTTTCTCGAATTAATTACACAGAAACTATAAGAGATATTTTCGAATTGAAAACACCACAGTAAAATTTGAACTTTTTTCTTTCCTCATGTAACATTTCGTATCATTACGATGTATAGTTAGGGAGCTACAGGCTTTTTAAAAAGGTATTGCAAGTGGCGAGACGTGAAATGTTAAAATCAGGTATTTTTATTGACATATAAATTGCAATAACTCTTAAACCATTTGAGATGTCAAAGTGATTTTTTCAGGGTTTATTCTCCTTTAAATTCTGCATCTTTTGATACCCATATCGTTGGTTTAAAAAAATTTTGATCTTTTTTGAATAAACTTTGAACTGCAATTACTCGTAAACCCTTAGAGATTTCAAAGTCATTTTTTCATGGTTTACTCTCTATTAAATTCTGCATCTATTAATGTGCATATCATTGGTATTGTTAAATGTTGAAATTTTTACAAAAAATTAGATAAAAATGAAAAAAATTTTGAAATTTCAATAGCACCACTCGACTCCAAATTTAATTCTGCTTCTATTAAGCTATAAAAATAATCACAAATCAAAAACTCAATTTTTCGCCTAAAAAAACAGCAAGGGGGGTACCTTACCATTTAGCAAAGTTTGAAAATTGGCTGTTTTCTCGAATTAATTACACAGAAACTATAAGAGATATTTTCGAATTGAAAATACCACAGTAAAATTTGAACTTTCTTCTTTCCTCATGTAACATTTCGTATCATTACGATGTATAGTTAGGGAGCTACAGGCGTTTTAAAAAGGTATTGCAAGTGGCGAAACGTGAAATGTTAAAATCAGGTATTTTTATTGACATATAAATTGCAATAACTCTTAAACCATTTGAGATGTCAAAGTGATTTTTTCAGGGTTTATTCTCCTTTCAATTCTGCATCTTTTGATACCCATATCGTTGGTTTAAAAAAATTTTGATCTTTTTTGAATAAACTTTGAACTGCAATTACTCGTAAACCCTTAGAGATTTTAAAGTAATTTTTTCATGGTTTACTCTCTATTAAATTCTGCATCTATTAATGTGCATATCATTGGTATTGTTAAATGTTGAAATTTTTACAAAAAATTAGATAAAAATGAAAAAAATATTAAAAATTTTGAAATTTCAATAGCACCACTCGACTCCAAATTTAATTCTGCTTCTATTAAGCTATAAAAATAATCACAAATCAAAAACTCAATTTTTCGCCTAAAAAAACAGCAAGGGGGGTACCTTACCATTTAGCAAAGTTTGAAAATTGGCTGTTTTCTCGAATTAATTACACAGAAACTATAAGAGATATTTTCGAATTGAAAACACCACAGTAAAATTTGAACTTTTTTCTTTCCTCATGTAACATTTTGTATCATTACGATGTATAGTTAGGGAGCTACAGGCTTTTTAAAAAGGTATTGCAAGTGGCGAAACGTGAAATGTTAAAATCAGGTATTTTTATTGACATATAAATTGCAATAACTCTTAAACCATTTGAGATGTCAAAGTGATTTTTTCAGGGTTTATTCTCCTTTCAATTCTGCATCTTTTGATACCCATATCGTTGGTTTAAAAAAATTTTGATCTTTTTTGAATAAACTTTGAACTGCAATTACTCGTAAACCCTTAGAGATTTCAAAGTCATTTTTTCATGGTTTACTCTCTATTAAATTCTGCATCTATTAATGTGCATATCATTGGTATTGTTAAATGTTGAAATTTTTACAAAAAATTAGATAAAAATGAAAAAAATATTAAAAATTTTGAAATTTCAATAGCACCACTCGACTCCAAATTTAATTCTGCTTCTATTAAGCTATAAAAATAATCACAAATCAAAAACTCAATTTTTCGCCTAAAAAAACAGCAAGGGGTACCTTACCATTTAGCAAAGTTTGAAAATTGGCTGTTTTCTCGAATTAATTACACAGAAACTATAAGAGATATTTTCGAATTGAAAACACCACAGTAAAATTTGAACTTTCTTCTTTCCTCATGTAACATTTCGTATCATTACGATGTATAGTTAGGGAGCTACAGGCTTTTTAAAAAGGTATTGCAAGTGGCGAAACGTGAAATGTTAAAATCAGGTATTTTTATTGACATATAAATTGCAATAACTCTTAAACCATTTGAGATGTCAAAGTGATTTTTTCAGGGTTTATTCTCCTTTCAATTCTGCATCTTTTGATACCCATATCGTTGGTTTAAAAAAATTTTGATCTTTTTTGAATAAAATTTGAACTGCAATTACTCGTAAACCCTTAGAGATTTCAAAGTCATTTTTTCATGGTTTACTCTCTATTAAATTCTGCATCTATTAATGTGCATATCATTGGTATTGTTAAATGTTGAAATTTTTACAAAAAATTAGATAAAAATGAAAAAAATATTAAAAATTTTGAAATTTCAATAGCACCACTCGACTCCAAATTTAATTCTGCTTCTATTAAGCTATAAAAATAATCACAAATCAAAAACTCAATTTTTCGCCTAAAAAAACAGCAAGGGGGGGTACCTTACCATTTAGCAAAGTTTGAAAATTGGCTGTTTTCTCGAATTAATTACACAGAAACTATAAGAGATATTTTCGAATTGAAAACACCACAGTAAAATTTGAACTTTTTTCTTTCCTCATGTAACATTTCGTATCATTACGATGTATAGTTAGGGAGCTACAGGCTTTTTAAAAAGGTATTGCAAGTGGCGAGACGTGAAATGTTAAAATCAGGTATTTTTATTGACATATAAATTGCAATAACTCTTAAACCATTTGAGATGTCAAAGTGATTTTTTCAGGGTTTATTCTCCTTTCAATTCTGCATCTTTTGATACCCATATCGTTAGTTTAAAAAAATTTTGATCTTTTTTGAATAAACTTTGAACTGCAATTACTCGTAAACCCTTAGAGATTTCAAAGTCATTTTTTCATGGTTTACTCTCTATTAAATTCTGCATCTATTAATGTGCATATCATTGGTATTGTTAAATGTTGAAATTTTTACAAAAAATTAGATAAAAATGAAAAAAATTTTGAAATTTCAATAGCACCACTCGACTCCAAATTTAATTCTGCTTCTATTAAGCTATAAAAATAATCACAAATCAAAAACTCAATTTTTCGCCTAAAAAAACAGCAAGGGGGGTACCTTACCATTTAGCAAAGTTTGAAAATTGGCTGTTTTCTCGAATTAATTACACAGAAACTATAAGAGATATTTTCGAATTGAAAACACCACAGTAAAATTTGAACTTTTTTCTTTCCTCATGTAACATTTCGTATCATTACGATGTATAGTTAGGGAGCTACAGGCTTTTTAAAAAGGTATTGCAAGTGGCGAGACGTGAAATGTTAAAATCAGGTATTTTTATTGACATATAAATTGCAATAACTCTTAAACCATTTGAGATGTCAAAGTGATTTTTTCAGGATTTATTCTCCTTTAAATTCTGCATCTTTTGATACCCATATCGTTGGTTTAAAAAAATTTTGATCTTTTTTGAATAAACTTTGAACTGCAATTACTCGTAAACCCTTAGAGATTTCAAAGTCATTTTTTCATGGTTTACTCTCTATTAAATTCTGCATCTATTAATGTGCATATCATTGGTATTGTTAAATGTTGAAATTTTTACAAAAAATTAGATAAAAATGAAAAAAATTTTGAAATTTCAATAGCACCACTCGACTCCAAATTTAATTCTGCTTCTATTAAGCTATAAAAATAATCACAAATCAAAAACTCAATTTTTCGCCTAAAAAAACAGCAAGGGGGGTACCTTACCATTTAGCAAAGTTTGAAAATTGGCTGTTTTCTCGAATTAATTACACAGAAACTATAAGAGATATTTTCGAATTGAAAACACCACAGTAAAATTTGAACTTTCTTCTTTCCTCATGTAACATTTCGTATCATTACGATGTATAGTTAGGGAGCTACAGGCGTTTTAAAAAGGTATTGCAAGTGGCGAAACGTGAAATGTTAAAATCAGGTATTTTTATTGACATATAAATTGCAATAACTCTTAAACCATTTGAGATGTCAAAGTGATTTTTTCAGGGTTTATTCTCCTTTCAATTCTGCATCTTTTGATACCCATATCGTTGGTTTAAAAAAATTTTGATCTTTTTTGAATAAACTTTGAACTGCAATTACTCGTAAACCCTTAGAGATTTTAAAGTAATTTTTTCATGGTTTACTCTCTATTAAATTCTGCATCTATTAATGTGCATATCATTGGTATTGTTAAATGTTGAAATTTTTACAAAAAATTAGATAAAAATGAAAAAAATATTAAAAATTTTGAAATTTCAATAGCACCACTCGACTCCAAATTTAATTCTGCTTCTATTAAGCTATAAAAATAATCACAAATCAAAAACTCAATTTTTCGCCTAAAAAACAGCAAGGGGGGTACCTTACCATTTAGCAAAGTTTGAAAATTGGCTGTTTTCTCGAATTAATTACACAGAAACTATAAGAGATATTTTCGAATTGAAAACACCACAGTAAAATTTGAACTTTTTTCTTTCCTCATGTAACATTTCGTATCATTACGATGTATAGTTAGGGAGCTACAGGCTTTTTAAAAAGGTATTGCAAGTGGCGAGACGTGAAATGTTAAAATCAGGTATTTTTATTGACATATAAATTGCAATAACTCTTAAACCATTTGAGATGTCAAAGTGATTTTTTCAGGGTTTATTCTCCTTTAAATTCTGCATCTTTTGATACCCATATCGTTGGTTTAAAAAAATTTTGATCTTTTTTGAATAAACTTTGAACTGCAATTACTCGTAAACCCTTAGAGATTTCAAAGTCATTTTTTCATGGTTTACTCTCTATTAAATTCTGCATCTATTAATGTGCATATCATTGGTATTGTTAAATGTTGAAATTTTTACAAAAAATTAGATAAAAATGAAAAAAATTTTGAAATTTCAATAGCACCACTCGACTCCAAATTTAATTCTGCTTCTATTAAGCTATAAAAATAATCACAAATCAAAAACTCAATTTTTCGCCTAAAAAAACAGCAAGGGGGGTACCTTACCATTTAGCAAAGTTTGAAAATTGGCTGTTTTCTCGAATTAATTACACAGAAACTATAAGAGATATTTTCGAATTGAAAACACCACAGTAAAATTTGAACTTTTTTCTTTCCTCATGTAACATTTCGTATCATTACGATGTATAGTTAGGGAGCTACAGGCTTTTTAAAAAGGTATTGCAAGTGGCGAGACGTGAAATGTTAAAATCAGGTATTTTTATTGACATATAAATTGCAATAACTCTTAAACCATTTGAGATGTCAAAGTGATTTTTTCAGGGTTTATTCTCCTTTAAATTCTGCATCTTTTGATACCCATATCGTTGGTTTAAAAAAATTTTGATCTTTTTTGAATAAACTTTGAACTGCAATTACTCGTAAACCCTTAGAGATTTCAAAGTCATTTTTTCATGGTTTACTCTCTATTAAATTCTGCATCTATTAATGTGCATATCATTGGTATTGTTAAATGTTGAAATTTTTACAAAAAATTAGATAAAAATGAAAAAAATTTTGAAATTTCAATAGCACCACTCGACTCCAAATTTAATTCTGCTTCTATTAAGCTATAAAAATAATCACAAATCAAAAACTCAATTTTTCGCCTAAAAAAACAGCAAGGGGGGTACCTTACCATTTAGCAAAGTTTGAAAATTGGCTGTTTTCTCGAATTAATTACACAGAAACTATAAGAGATATTTTCGAATTGAAAACACCACAGTAAAATTTGAACTTTCTTCTTTCCTCATGTAACATTTCGTATCATTACGATGTATAGTTAGGGAGCTACAGGCGTTTTAAAAAGGTATTGCAAGTGGCGAAACGTGAAATGTTAAAATCAGGTATTTTTATTGACATATAAATTGCAATAACTCTTAAACCATTTGAGATGTCAAAGTGATTTTTTCAGGGTTTATTCTCCTTTCAATTCTGCATCTTTTGATACCCATATCGTTGGTTTAAAAAAATTTTGATCTTTTTTGAATAAACTTTGAACTGCAATTACTCGTAAACCCTTAGAGATTTTAAAGTAATTTTTTCATGGTTTACTCTCTATTAAATTCTGCATCTATTAATGTGCATATCATTGGTATTGTTAAATGTTGAAATTTTTACAAAAAATTAGATAAAAATGAAAAAAATATTAAAAATTTTGAAATTTCAATAGCACCACTCGACTCCAAATTTAATTCTGCTTCTATTAAGCTATAAAAATAATCACAAATCTAAAACTCAATTTTTCGCCTAAAAAAACAGCAAGGGGGGTACCTTACCATTTAGCAAAGTTTGAAAATTGGCTGTTTTCTCGAATTAATTACACAGAAACTATAAGAGATATTTTCGAATTGAAAACACCACAGTAAAATTTGAACTTTTTTCTTTCCTCATGTAACATTTCGTATCATTACGATGTATAGTTAGGGAGCTACAGGCTTTTTAAAAAGGTATTGCAAGTGGCGAAACGTGAAATGTTAAAATCAGGTATTTTTATTGACATATAAATTGCAATAACTCTTAAACCATTTGAGATGTCAAAGTGATTTTTTCAGGGTTTATTCTCCTTTCAATTCTGCATCTTTTGATACCCATATCGTTGGTTTAAAAAAATTTTGATCTTTTTTGAATAAACTTTGAACTGCAATTACTCGTAAACCCTTAGAGATTTCAAAGTCATTTTTTCATGGTTTACTCTCTATTAAATTCTGCATCTATTAATGTGCATATCATTGGTATTGTTAAATGTTGAAATTTTTACAAAAAATTAGATAAAAATGAAAAAAATATTAAAAATTTTGAAATTTCAATAGCACCACTCGACTCCAAATTTAATTCTGCTTCTATTAAGCTATAAAAATAATCACAAATCAAAAACTCAATTTTTCGCCTAAAAAAACAGCAAGGGGTACCTTACCATTTAGCAAAGTTTGAAAATTGGCTGTTTTCTCGAATTAATTACACAGAAACTATAAGAGATATTTTCGAATTGAAAACACCACAGTAAAATTTGAACTTTCTTCTTTCCTCATGTAACATTTCGTATCATTACGATGTATAGTTAGGGAGCTACAGGCTTTTTAAAAAGGTATTGCAAGTGGCGAAACGTGAAATGTTAAAATCAGGTATTTTTATTGACATATAAATTGCAATAACTCTTAAACCATTTGAGATGTCAAAGTGATTTTTTCAGGGTTTATTCTCCTTTCAATTCTGCATCTTTTGATACCCATATCGTTGGTTTAAAAAAATTTTGATCTTTTTTGAATAAAATTTGAACTGCAATTACTCGTAAACCCTTAGAGATTTCAAAGTCATTTTTTCATGGTTTACTCTCTATTAAATTCTGCATCTATTAATGTGCATATCATTGGTATTGTTAAATGTTGAAATTTTTACAAAAAATTAGATAAAAATGAAAAAAATATTAAAAATTTTGAAATTTCAATAGCACCACTCGACTCCAAATTTAATTCTGCTTCTATTAAGCTATAAAAATAATCACAAATCAAAAACTCAATTTTTCGCCTAAAAAAACAGCAAGGGGGGTACCTTACCATTTAGCAAAGTTTGAAAATTGGCTGTTTTCTCGAATTAATTACACAGAAACTATAAGAGATATTTTCGAATTGAAAATACCACAGTAAAATTTGAACTTTCTTCTTTCCTCATGTAACATTTCGTATCATTACGATGTATAGTTAGGGAGCTACAGGCGTTTTAAAAAGGTATTGCAAGTGGCGAAACGTGAAATGTTAAAATCAGGTATTTTTATTGACATATAA